>CALNXK010000082.1:1377500-1680000 GCA_942486035.1 Porites lobata
TCGCGTTTTTCTTTCGTCCTTCCCTTGATGCACCGCGAACTCGCTAAATCTTTCCCATAAATCACAGCGCATACAGAGAAGCGACTGGGTACGAGTCTGATCTAAGACAGTTCTTGGACTCTTGATTCCACGCTGTGGATTCCGTATTCCAGGTGGTTGATTCCAGTCTTTGCAGTCAGTGAAACTGGGATTCTGGATTCCGGATTCTGAATTTCAATCGTAAGTGGGATTTCGGATTCCCTTACATGGGACTACAGTTCCCATCCGTCAGAGGCGATCAATACCTTTAAAAAGTTGTTCATTTGGCATTTCAAAACTCTAGTAAAATGGTTTGCTCTGATCAACATCTCTTCCATTCTGAATGTTTCTGTGCGTAATAATTTTCTGGTTTGAATCCACCTTTAACCATCTTATGTTAAAATTTCACGTGCATGCATTACATCATTTTGCATTTTTCGTGTAAATCATGATTTAATTTCCCGCTAAGTATAGCTTAACTTAATGTTCAATGGTCAGATATTACTTTTAACCGACACCATTCACCGAGACAAAAATCATCAAAACTGTCTTAATTTCGATCTTTAAACTAATGTTAATCGTGCGGAAGAGGAATTATAGAGAACCAGTATGATAGAGTGGGAAATTGGAGAGAATTATGAGGAAACACCGTAAATAAGGTCGCTCCCTTCCGATCTACAAGTTAACAACATTTTCCTTCAGTTTCAAAAGCGTCCAACCAGCAGTTATTTGCGAAATAAAAAGCTTACTAGTAAGTCGGTTTCTGGGGAAACATTATGGAAGTCTCTCTGTCTTTTTTGACGATGATTATGAAGAAAAAAGAGATAATGAGATGATGACGTCACTTCCTGTGTGAACACTTTTTATCATCTTCATCATCAACATGATCATCATCAGGAGCCCATCATCATTGTAACAGCAACAAGAACAAAATGCTCATGATCATTGTTTTCACCCAGTTTTATTATTTATTCACTTGATTTACTCAAACTCATAAACGTGGCGAGTAAGGTCCCGTGCAAACGGACGCAACATTTTTGGCCAACAACTCCCAGAATTGTTGGATGTTTACATGTTGCGTCCGTTTGCACACCTTGTTGCATGTTGTTGGATGTTGTTGCGTGTTGTTACGCAAAGTTTGAAACCGGTCAAACTTTTCAGCCAACAACTCCCAACATTTTTTTTGTTCCGTGATCGCCGAAGTGTAGTGCAACAATGTTAGATCCGTTTGCACAGCTCTTCCAACATTGTTGGGGCCACGCACGGTCATTACGCTTGGTTTACAAAGACTTATGGGTTTTATCCTTCCCACGATGCACCGCAGGTCTCAACATTGTTGGCGCAACAATGTTGGGAGTTGTTGCGTCCGTTTGCACGCAGCCTAAGAACTAACAGCCTATAAGGCTTTAACAGAGGCCTTCTATTATCTCACACCTTAGCTTTACAGCGATGGCAGACTCACCTTTTTACGATGCCTTTTATAATTTTCGTAGTTCCACATCTTACTCAATAATTTACTTGACGGCGGAAAGCCGCCATTTCTGTAGTTGTAAAGTGACGTCATTGTTCCATGAAATCAGGAGAGGTGATGGCCTTAAGCAAGCTGCAAAAAAAGAATGATGACTTTTTAAATAAGTAGGAATAAAGATCTACTGAAATTGTCATAATACACAATCAATGCTTCAGTTATCCAGCCGGTAATTCAGGTTTGATTCTTCAAGTCTGGCAATAGAGAATTTCCTAGTGGATCCTCCAGCTTTTAGCAAAAAAGTTATAAACGATAGGGTGACTTCCGTCCACAATTAGCTGGACTGTAGAAATGGATTCGACTCCTGCTTGAGCTTCATCAAGTCAATAGTTAAAAGAATGGTTTAATTTTTATTGACAATTACAGCGTAAGCAAGGCTACTCTTCGAAGGGCGCAAATAATGGTGTAAAACTGAGAAAATGAGTTCTTCTGCTTAAATTATAAGCCCCTCATGGCCCCAAATCGGAAAAAGTGAAAAAACCCCCAAGTATTAAAAGTCCCTTTTTAGATGAGACCCTTGGGTTCATATTTTGGGAACGTACTATGTTCGTATCCAAAACCCTGACGCAAGTTTTCAAAAGTTACATTTCTATGTACTCTACTCCATAAAAGAATTTTTTTATACAGTTGCAGACACTGTTGTTGAAAAGTCAGTTATTGTGCTACCGTTCGTGGTTTCGCGCAATACAGTAAAAAACTGCGACTAAGAACCTGGATCGAATTTTTCCTCTTTCTTTTCTTCTTTTTCTTCTTATATAAATGGTAATTAGCACAAGTTTGGGCTATTAATAAGTTCGTATATAAATAGGTTCTTATTATCTAAAGAAATTAATGCAATATAGCTAAGAGTGTTTAGTGGTTCAGCTCATTCCTCATTTAAAATTACATACCAAAAAATATAAATCTTATTGCTCATATAATTTTTATACCTGTATTTAATTTGTAATTGTACCAATAACAATTTTATTTGATTTAAACATTGGCATTTACATTGCGGTTGGAGTGATAAGGCACCTATGTCTCCAAAGAGGATTCTTAATGTTGACTTAAATATCTTATTTGCCCAAGTGTACAGAATTTTTTCATAGATTTTAGAAGATAAGTACCTGTTTCAAATTTTAGGCTAAACAGCTTATTATATAGAGGAGGCTTAACTGGCAAATTTTAGCCTAACAGGTACATAAAATCCAGGTTCTTAGTTGCGGAGTTTTACTGTATTCCATATCTATGATCAGGGTAATGCTATTATGCAGCTTATGGTTCCTATCAACCATTAATCAAATGCCAATTTCCCCTCTTTAATATAGGCTCCCATAGAGCGTTTTCACATGACGTCACGGCGGCCATATTGGTGTTCCAAAACAATAGAACGGCGGCCATGTTGGTGTTTTAAACCAGTCCTGTGGGAGTTGATCTCTTTTCTTATGTAAACACTCTCTTTTGTTTTAATAAATTTGCGTAGATGCTGGTCATGTGAGTGAAAACGCTCTATAAGAAAGCATTTGGAATATAGAAGCCCCGAGGCTTATTTTCGGAATCAGCCATTCCATGCTTCCAACTGGGTAACCGTGTTGATGCGGCTACTGATATAACTCGAATCAATTACAGTCGTACTAGTTATGAACTAACTGTTTTTTTTTCTTTTCGCTAGATCGTTGCCGGTACTAATAAAAGCCTTTTCAATTTAAGTAAGATAGAAATAAAAGGAGACTGGACTAGACTTTGATAGATTGTGCTAATAGCAGAAGGCTCGCATTCTAAAATTATGCCAATAATTATGCTAGTTTTATGCTTACTAACTTTTGTGGTGAATACAAGTACGATGTAGCTTTCTGGGGTGTTTATTTTTAGAGAATGGGCGAGAAAACTTAAAATTGAATGTCGTCCTCGTCCTCTTCCCGAATCTAATGAAAGCAACTAACGGCCAAACCAAAAACTTGCACATACGTGCGTGCTTTTGATTGACAAATTCCCTAAATATATAGTTCTTCAGCACAATTTGCGATATCCGAAAAAATAAACAATGGAAACTGGCATCCGCAATTCAAACATAAGATTCAACAGTTGATCACTGTAATCTAAAGTTGACGTGACTTGACGTCAAATGATGTAGGTATTTCGTCATGTTTCCAGATGGTCGCCATCTTTGATTGCCTTAACGTTAGAAAATTGACATATTGATAAGGGTTTCAAACTCATGATGCTGGGTTAGACCTGCATAGAGCGAAAAAAGAACTGTGTACAAAATTAAACTATGAATAAGTTTTAAACTGCAGAGACACATGTCAAATACATCCAGCCAGGTGAGAGTCCACTGCGGACAGATCCTGGACTCCTGCCACACGTACAATTTAAGCATATGGGTTCTTCCATAGACATAATTATATGGTATAGTTGACTTGTGCAGCAAAGTCTGATAAATTAACTGAACTTAAAAATGTAGAAAGAATGATTCAAACGTCGTTTTGATTGGCTTAATAGCGGCAGCAAAAGCGTTCAGAGCTGCTCCGGCTAGGGAATCCTTGACCAACTTTTTTTTAATACCACTGGATTCAAGAATGACACGAGACTTTTCTTGCTACTGACGTAGCAACTAATAATAAAGGCCTACTTCCGATTTGTGTACAACGATAATATCCCTCATGTTTATTCCAGCATTTTCCTTTGTGGATCAAGATGAATTGAGCATTTGACCATGCGCAAAGAAATCGGAAGACTGAAGGTTTGAAACCTCCCTCGACGTTTCAGTGTTTAATAATACATCTAAGCAGTAGCGAGGTCAAGAGGGGTGCACTATCTCTTACCTGCTTGAGATTATTCAACATATACAACTTGAAAAGAATAATAAAAAATAAATAATTGTAAACATGCCCGGATTATCCTGGATAAGAGCCCGGAAAAATTCAGATCATACCCTCAAACGCGTTATAATTTTATATATTACCAAAATCTTGTCTGTTTGTAAATAATACGTGCCGATTGTCTAGTCTTTTTCAGTATACTCTTCTGAAAAACAGACTTCAAGTTAATTAGAATCTTTGTTCAGTAGACGAAAGAGGACGTTAGCCTCTGCTGCCAACTGCAAGTTTCAACTGTAAGTCAGTAGAACGAGTTTCATAAAGATCTAATCGTTCTATATAAGCCCATCTCATAAAATATCAACTCTCGGATGTGTTTTATATCCAGTCTGATTTCCCCATTGCACTTAATTTAGCAGAAAATCAGAGGAATAGTATATGATAAAACAATTGATCATGAAATAGTAGATCCAATAAAACCTAGACCAAATTTATAATAATTATAGTTCGCTCACTTTACTTATCAATGAGTGAGAACAACGAAGCTTTAATAAAGGAGATACATCCTTTCGGTTCGCAGATGAAGTTCACTAAGCGCGTTTATTTTTGTAGTTATTCGCTGGGGGCTTTAATTTTGTAGAATTTTCTTTTAACCACTATATGTCAACAATAAAAGCTGTGTTTTATGATAATTAAGCCTTACCGTTCGGTGTGCGATGTCGATTGAACTCTCCGTCAACTTAAATCTTTCAGACTGGATAAATTAAAAATGAAACCAAAACGTTCATTTGTACCTTCAAAATCGTTGACTTGTCTTTCACATCTCTTTCTCTGGACTTTTCTCTTTCAAACTAAACGGCAATCAAATTCACTAATAACTGCAAAGACGGTGGCTTGGTTTCGATCATGTTACCATGGAAATTATGGTTATTTTGACACATTTTTATTAACTTGACATAGGAAAAAGTAAAGTAAAGAGAATTTTAATAACAAGATAAAGAGACTCACTGTTTAAGATAAAGATGTCAATATCCGTCCTGTCGTATTTAAGAAAAAAAAATTGACCGGTATCATAAACTGCAATACGAAGCTCCGGGGGCTCAGTTGATCCCCCCAGGCATGCTCAAGCGACAAGGTATTTTTCATTCTATTTATAATTATTGTTGTTGTGGTCTTTTATATGTATAAGAAATAATAACAAGACATTAGTATATAATAATCTTTTTCAGCTGTTCCTCACCTTGTATAATTGGTGAGTTTTCTTTTCATTGGTTGGATCATGCGTCTTCGATGAATTTTGCAGAAATTGCCGGGATAGACACTGATTATAAATTGAAATTTTTAGTGGAATATTGAAAACTGTAGCAGTTGAGTTAGAGGTGATGTACCGTATTTCACTGATTCTATTACGTCCAGCGGCTGATGAGAGTACAAAATAGAAGCCAGAATTCAACCCCTAATGTGCCATGACTCAGACGTGCTATTTATGGGCTCCTTTATAACGTAACTCCTTCGTAAATTAAACATATGTTTGCTTACAGTGAAATTATTAGACTTTGTAAGTATTTTGCTTTTTCGCTTAAATTTTTCACCTGCTGATTGAGTCTGGTCAATAGGTAGCTAAGAAAAAGAGATAAATGTTCCGTGATGTATGAAGCGCTACCTTTTCGTCTGTGGTATATATCCTTGCCTCGATGATGAAGCAATTTCGCAGTGTTGATCAACATTTGCCAACATTTATCAACAATGTTTCAATGTTTGAACAAGAGGGAGGATCTAACAATGTCATAATGGACGTCCGGGCAACTAATAATATCAAGTAATCGTCGCTAGAATTTAATTTCAAATAAGCTCTGACCAATCAGAGACATTAGACGAACTCGTAGAACGCGTACCCCGGCAGAGGAGCTTTGATCACTAAAAGTTTACTTAAATTTTGCCCCAGGCTCAATTTCTTTACTGACTCACCAATAACATGCACATTCCATGCAGGCCCCGGTTCTTAAGATTAGGAGGGAAGTTGAAATGACGCAGCTTTGTTAGCCTATGACCCCTTTAATTTATTTTCGCTCACACCTGCTAAGTTGACCAATTTTCATTTAAAAACCGTACGCATGAAGTGGTCATCAGACTGTATTGTGCGCAAGCACGAAAACGACAATCGTTGCTTCCCGGCACTTTTTTTTCAGACTTCTGTTTTCAGTCTTCAGTTTGTTTTCAGTTCAACATGAGTTCTAACTCCGGGGTTTTCAGCGAGGCAGCGAAATATTACGGTCAGTTATAGGTACAAAAAAAAAAAGTCATGTGGGACATGCTTCTCAGAATACTTGAAAGGAGCAGAAAAATAAAGATCAATAAAAATCAATTTGATTAAGGCCTGTTAATCCAGAAATCTCTTTTAATTATTATTTTTTGTTTTGTTACAGCTCAAACTGGGTGCAATTAACATAACAACAGCTGTCAACCAAGAAAGTCATGAAATGCTCTTGTTACTAGAAAAACACTAGAAGAGCACGTCCCGTCTGAGAATCATTCAAACACCACCTCACTGAAGCAGACTGAAGTCAAAACTAAACTATTCCAGGTTTATAGAGTACCGCCCGAGTGAGTGCCCTTCTAATGATTTTTGAAGACAAGAGGTAGACGTAAAGTGCTGTTTTGAAAAAGTTGTCGAAAGTTGAAACAGCAGTTTTAGACTTCGGCTTCACGGTCGGCTTAAGTCTACGTTAACTCGGTGTAAACTAACAAGGATCACTATAAAACTGAATCATTTCTGAACACTATGGCGCAGTCAAGCAACATGCTGGAGAAGAGATGGCAACGGATTGTTTATGAAAAACATCGCAAAAGAGTAAGTAAAGTCAAAAGGAAAGTCAACTGAATTCAAATTAATTCTTGCATAAGTTAAACAGTATTTCCAGTGTAGTGTCTAGTCCTGACAGCGCTCGGTCGATTAAGGTTTTGTTACGTTTTGGTTTTGTACCTTTCTTATTACCATCAATTCGAAAAGCGGTCAATCAGTCACGGAGAAGAGTTTAAAAAATGCACGAATTGTTGAGCATCATCAATTTTTGACAGTAGTGACTTAAGCCCGCGGTTTTAGTTTTTCAATGGAATCTTTGTCAGGCTGATTAATTCCCGACCTCCATTGTTCAATTGTTGATACAGCTTAATGTTCACTGTGTTGCAACGCTTGGTTTTAGATCTGTGGCAGCAAGAAAATGACGATGTATCATCGCGCGAAACAAACTACAACATTCTTTTAAACTAATAAACCTGGTAGCGTGCACGAAATACCAAATTACGCAGCAATTGATAGGGGTGCGTATGACGTACGTCTATGATGAAATGGTTAGACATTTGTTGATCTCCATTTATTCCGGGATTATCCTATTTTCATCAAGTAGAAGTGTAGCCTGCCCATCTGGTAGGAGTGGTACAACGAAGTGCACGGATATAAGTTAAAGTATTTATAAAACTTTAGATGTCAGGAAGACGCCCGGGCGGGGGTAGACGTCAAAATGGCTCGGCGATATAATGCCAAGGAATACTGTCGGCTTCCGATAGTTAACGTGAATGCCGCTGTGAGCCCAGGTCGTACCCAGTCGCTAATTTATTCCTTTTCGATGGAATTGGCGATTCGTGTAAACAAATTAAAATACCTTTCGGTTTCATGGCATTACTGCGAGGCGCACTAGGTGACATGGGAAGGCACGAAGAGAAAGTGGCGTCGCTATTTCTTTTTGCCCAATCCCATGACTCCCTGCACAACTCAATGAAATCCAATTTTTCTCTCTTCTCCACCTCTCATGTAAACAGTGACTAGGCACTTGTCTGCTCGTAAAGCGTGCAGCGGTATTTTAACCACCTACCTCACGCCATTTGTTGACAAAAAGATAAACGTCTCTACCTAAGAGTTTAGAGAATCGACATAAATGGCTACTTTTTTCTTCTAGCTGACCAATTTGGAAAGTTGAAGCATGCAATTGCAAAATAATGCTTAGGGTGCTTAGGGATGAAACCTCGAAGTCAAATACATCAGGGTTACTTGCTCAGCTCACACCAGGGGGTCAGGGGGGGGTACTCCCCTATAAAAGTGTCGAGGGTGCTCGTCGGAAAATTTTGAAAACACCCCTAAAAGGTACCAGAATCTTGCTTTATGGGCGTGTCCAAAACTCATTTCCACCCCTAAGAGGTACCAATTCAATAACAACAAATTTATTTGCATAACAAACACATTTTTCACATCGATATCCCTGGGCGATAACCTTACCGCAGGCCCCTAAAAGGTACCGAGCCAACTCTGGCAGCAGTCATTTTAGGTTTTAGCGCCATAAGTATTTAGTGTTTTAACTTATTCCTTACATAAAATCTTCATACCAATTGGAAGTTTTGAAATTGTATCAATAACAATTTTATTAGATTTAAACATTGGCATTTACATTACAGTTGGACTGATAAGGCACCTAGGTTTCCAAAGAAGATTCTGAACGGTTGACTTATCTAGTTTGCCCAAGTGTACAGAATTTTTTCATAGATTTTAGAAAATAAGAACCTGTTGCAAATTTTTGGCTAAACAGATTCTTACATAGAGGGGGCTTAACTGACCACTTTTAGCACAACAGGTTCTTAAAATCTAGGTCAGTTCTTAGTAGCGGGGATTTACTGTTAGTTTTAATTTACAATTGCTTGATTTAGGATTCTACTACTAGCGAGAGTATAACGACAATATTATATTTTGTTTTTATTACTATAGCTCAGAGAAACTAAATCGAAGTTGAAAGGGGAAACTACTTTAGAATACGATGACGAGGAGGCCCAGTTACAATTGAGGTTCAGGAGAATTATGGTAAGACGGTCAGTATGGTAATGCTTCTTGCTAAACAATGTTTCCACTACTCTCAGAATTTCAAGACGTCCATTCCTCTTGGTAAGAGAAAGGATGCTAGCGATTACGTATCAAACTTTGGGTTGCAATTTTGGTTTAACAATGACGGAGAATTTCGCTCCTTTTGTGGTCTTTTTTATTGTTTAAGTTAGGTGCCCCCATTATACAAGAAAATAAAAGAGTAAAGTTCCAGTAAACACCCTGTCTTGGGAGACGATTGTAAAGAAAAATTTAGAGAAACTGTAACATTACATTGTGCTATCCAACGAACGTTGTGTTTCCATGGTAAAGCGTGTCATATTTCATTGAGATAAGTGAGCAATTGCAAGAAAGAATAATCTAACAGATTATTCTCTCTTAGTATTTTGTACATCCTTGTCATGTTTCCACTTAACGGTAAATGAAATCCCAGACGATAGAAAAAAAAAACGATTCTGACGTTTTACCGCGAGGACACAATGCTTTTTTTTGGTATGGTGGGGATATTGCACTCTTCAGAGCAAAACGTCATACCAAAGCGTTGCGCTGACTCAGCGTTAGACTGTCTTTGAAGGACGGTGCGTGTCTGACTTGATCGCAGCGGACTCGAAAGATGCTTCTCGCTTGGCTGAAAGGCATGAAATAATCGATCAGATTTGACTTAGTTCTTATATACCTTGTAATGCTTACAGAACCGTGCTTTTGTTCCATCTGAATAAAATGTGTTTGCCTCCACCACACAGGCTGAGGAAAAGCGCCAAGCTATAATCGACAAACAAAATAGCAAGTTGTTGCAAAGAATTGTAGACATCATGACGTCAAAGAAAAAAACATTTCCAGTGTCAAGCGATACAGAATTAAACAGAAAGGTAACATATGTCGGTAGTGCAATTTTATCTTTGGTTTGAATTTTTCTTTTCTATTGTTTCAAACTCATTATTCTTTCATTATCATACATTACGCTATCCAAAAACAAAAGAAAACAAAATTTAAACCAATGATCAAACTGAACCACAACACATGTATGAAAAGCTCTCTGAAGGGCTGTGGGGGTGGGAAGAAACAACTTTTCTTTCTTCCTTTTTTTGTTGTTTTCTTCTGTCCTCAAACCCACAAACCCCCCCTCCCCAGAACACCCCAGGCAGCTTAACTGCAGGCTAGTGAGGATACTGAGTAGTTAACTGTGTATAATTATACAACTCTTTTGTTTTGCTAACAAATTGTCATCCGCCATTTGCACTTAGAGTAATACCGTTTCCGCGTACGGGAATGTACCCGTAGCAATGAATACTGGTGGACCCCTCCTTACTCTGGCGAACCACTATGCTACCGAATACAACGATGATGTCACTTAAGTTTCACATCCGGGACATCATTCTCGCCTTTTACGTGGCTAACAAGTTGGCCTACCCGTACCTATGGGAAGAAATTAAGGGTACTGGTGTATTGGGTCCCTTTTATCTGTAGCTGCCGACCGGCCCTGTGTGTTTGGCACAGCCTTGTTGCATGTCACTTTATTACTCGTATACTGACCACTCGAATACTGTTTATTACTCAAGAAGTTACTTTTGCAGTCGCTTCTGATGAATTCAAGAGAGAAAGGGTTAAGGAATATGTACCCAAAAAGAGCTCCACCTATATCTGAGGGGTCTCTGTGTACCGCGTTTGCTCAGCTTCCATCGCAAGCTGCTTCTCCCGGCTGAGGGCGAGAGAACGCCCTTTGTCATGTTCTCTTGCTGGAGGTAAATGCTTTTTCCAGAGCATTTACGTTACTATAGTAACGTGGCATAATGTTTTTTTTTCAGGTCAGCAAGACGTCAGTTACCGACAACTCAAAGCCAAAAGCCAGACACAGTTCCGTTAAACTGCCTACAATCAGTTCAGCAGTCAAAGAAAGAAGAGCTTCAAAGTAAAACTACTTGTACTAGATCGGAGAAGTCAAAAAGAGCGTATTTTTTTAGTCGTTTTATTATATTAAAAGTGTATGAATTTTAAAAAATTGTACCACTGTTTTCTCCCAGGCTGAGTTAAAAAATACTGAAAGAGGCCCATGAAGCTTTTGTTAAGAACAGTAAACCTAAAACAAGAACGCTCTTGAAAAAGCCAGTCGCTTGCTCGGAGATTAGATAAGAAATGTGGAGGCGATTAATTCTGCACGAAATAGGATTTCTTCGCTACAAGTTTTTGACTTCCTACTTTATCGACGGTCGAGTATTCTTCATGATATTTACTTTTTATATCGTATCCGACGATGATTGAGTAAGCGTGCATAAATACAGGAGAATCAATTCAAGAGAAATTACATCATTGCCAGAGACCAAAAACGTGCCGTGAGCATGGCGAGTCATTTCAATCATCGCCAAAAATAAACCGCATGCTCATCGCGAGACTCATTGCAAACAATGAAAGTGTACAACAGTTTATAGCCTCGCCATCGACGTTTTTACCGAAGTATTCACTTGCTCCAAGGTAATATCAACGCTTTCAAGCGAAGGAAGTCTTGGACCGACCCGCGTTACAGTGCATAGTGTTCTTTGTAGAACTATGCAATGGTGACTGGAACATTAAATAGATTCCCCGATTACCATTTTGTTTTTAATTTGGAATACCAATTCGCCCCTTGTAAGGGAATCCCGATTCCAGAATCAGGGAAATTCTTGCTTATAGAGTCCGGAATCCTGGGCTCTGGAACCTCCAATCCAGTACCTGGAATCCGGAATCCACGGCGTGAAATCCAGAATCCAAGACTGTCTTGGATCCATATGCATTTACATGGGGCGAAAAGATACCCCTAGCTATACAATCAGGCATTCCCTTACGGTAAATTCACACCTTAAGACACCGTAGGCACTCTATAGCCTGCATAGTAAGCGTTTCCGATTGAGTTATTGCACGAAAGTCATTTGAAGCTGATTCTACATTTTATAATTATTGTTTCTTTATTGTCGAACTAAAATAGTTGATTACGACATGAAATTCGTTAGAGTTCAGTGAATATATCGGGAGCTTAAGCAACGACGACGACGACGGAAGTGAGACGTCGCTAAAAAAAAATGAATCAGCTTAGATCCTTTTAAACCTCATCACGTCTTTTTAGACCGTTTCAAATAGTTAAAAGTGGGCGATTTTTCCTGGATTCATTTCTTAAAGGACTGTATTCAGGTTCAAAAAGAAAAAGAAGATCTAGAATTCTTCCTCGTGTGTTCACGTCCTCCATGATAAGTAGCATCAGGAAGTTTCACGTCGTAGTCGTGCAATGAACGTCAAAGAAATGTACTAAAAAGGGCTGCACGTGCAGAGCCGCCGTTGTTTTGCTCATAAAACCAATTGCTTTTTGGCATTTTCTTTGTCGTCGTCGTCGTGGTGGTTGATTAAGCTCCCTAACGACAACAAGGAAGCCACCTTATATCATACTTAGAAAAACAATCTTCACCCTCTCCACCCGTCACCGCGATAACTGCATTTAATACACATCTGACATGTCGCGGTTAAAGATAATTTCACAGGAACACACTTTGAACTAGCTGTCCCCTGCTCAGACGCTTCGTTTTTCGCACAGGTCAGACAAATGTCAGAGGCGAGATGGAAACGCGAGTAACTGGTGACGAAGCGCAACGGACCATGGGAAAGAGAAAAATCAGAGACGCCCGTTTTCTCCTTCCCGTCTTCCTTTGCGCCCAAATGTTCATCGAGACATAGAGACGTCTGGGTACGAGGCAGCCTTTGAAAATGTTGCAGAGATCGTTGTTAGTTCATAAGGATTTTTCCTATTGTCGAAAAGCAGGAGTCGGCTCCTGCGAAAAGATACAATTTTACACCTTTCTTCAGTCAACTCGGAGTTTGTCGCATGATGTTTGCTGTAAAAATCATTTCCAAGTGCAGTAGGTGGCGGCGGGATTAATCAATGCTTGTCAGCTAAGTTTTCATTGCATTTTTTATTTATGTCACGTCCACTCGTTGTCAAAGTAGTCACTTAAGTCTCTCTGGCAATTTATCAGCTATGGGGGGTGGAAATGGAATCACGTATCATGAATCGAGAAGAATCATATAGTTTTCAAAGAAACTTTGAGAATCTATGAGTCTTTGTAAAACTACGGAATCTTCTTAGTAATCACGAATCCTAGTGACAAAAACTATTTAAAAAAATGTCTAGCAAGCATAAACCTTTGAAGGAAAACAATGATAGGAAACCGAATCATAAATATCCAAATCAAAATTATTCCGATTCCAACTACGATATTGATCTAAATTAAGCTCTCCCCTATACTAATTGATCTGGCCATTATCCAACAGACAAGCTGAAATAAAAAGGGAGAACAATATTGAGTATATTTACATGAAGGAAATTATTTCTTTAGAAGTTCTCTATTTTCACGGATATTTAAGCTGATTTAAATAAATATATATTTGTAAATTAGCTTTTCTTCTTCAGTTTATCATAACTCGAGGTCGTGTATTTAGATAAACTTACCTTGTTACTATTTTTAAAACTCGTTTAAGTCACAAAAGACTTGGCCAAATGTGTGATATTCCCCGATAGAAATGGTACTGCCAACAGTGATATAGAGAGCCCGCCTGTTCTTAATTAATAGCCTATGGCTGCGGTCGATCATTCGGCTAATGAGTTTTTACTTTCCTGTATACTAACTTTCAAAGGTTACCAGTTTGAAAGTGCGAAATTTTTTTGAATAGCCAACCTTTAACTACAAAATCTGTAGAGGAAAACCGTGACTCTAAGTTTTTAAGTTACTGAGATTTTAACGTAGAGCTAGTCAAAAGCCTCTTGTTACGGCTGTTGATTAGGCAATAAATGGTTGTCATAGTGACACCGAGAAAGGAACACTCTTTTTCCCAAAAGTCTAAAACGAAATGAAACATACACCCACTGCAGGTGCTAGAGCAATTAAGGCCTTTTATTTTACCTAATTACCGGTTATAATCGCTGGTTTGCCTTGTCGGGTTCAAAGTACTCTGACCTGAACACTACAGCCTCTTACATAACAATAAAGTTGTTTTTGTCTTTGAATAAGTAAGATCTCCGTTTTTTTATAACTTGCCTCTTTCAGAACCCAGTGGGAAAATTTCCTTGATCCACAGTATGCTTCGACTTATTTGCATAAAAAGGCATATCTATATTTATTTCAGTGGTCATTAGTAAAAACGTCAATTGCCATAAGAAATAAGCTTGTCACATTCAACAGCAAATTTATAGACTCAGTGTGTTTTCTTAAAGGCAGGTGGCTATGCTATTTAACGAACACTGCCCGATTCATTTCTAGTGGTTTCTCATATACCGCCTTGAGTTTTCAGTTCGGTTTTTGCCACACAAAAATAGTGGTCCTAGCTAGGTCAATTTCTGTAAAAACTTAAAGATGTCGAACTCTAGCAGAAACGATGAAACAAATCAAACAAGAGACACTTTTTCAACCCCTCCTCCTCCTCAAAGCTGGGTCGAGCCGTCTCCAAACTGGTTAGAAGCCATCAAAGAGTGGAAATGGTTATGGGAAGCTCACATTTATGGGTTTGGAATCGTTTTCGCCCTGATCGCATTCTTTGCTATCATCTACCTTGTTGTTTGCTACAAATTCATCTTTACAAAGCACAGAATGCATATAGCAGTAATGAACCTTGCTCTAATCGCGGCGGGATCTCTTCGGTCCGTCATCTTATTTTGGGATCCCTATGCTTCAAGTGTAAACACTTCAAACGGCCAGCTTCTTGCGTGTATCATTTCATGGGGAATATCGAGTGCGTGCATAACTTCAAGTTTCAGTATAGTGCTCCTAATTTTCTTAGAAACAACAAAGACATCAATTGGCCCCGCTCGCCTTAAAAATTTGCCTTTTCTGATATCAGTAACTCTAGTAAATATACTCTTCTTGCTAGTGTCGGATGTATTGGTATGGTTCCACCCTGAAACCAAATGGATGGTCTTTATCTGCCATTTTACATTCGCCGTCTGGGGATTAGTTGTCTCTATTGGCTACTTAGTCGCTGGATTTCGAATGTGGCGAAATTTAAGGTCTTCGTTGGGTGAAACGTTCTACAATCGAGCTCTCGATCGAGACCTCTTAAAACTGAAACGTTTGTTCCTTCTTATGTGCGCGGCGTCCTGCTTTGGAATGATCAAGTTTTCATTGTCGCTCTACACCGCTGTTGGCGAATATGGCGTTTTTGCCGACATTGGATTCGTGAAAAGTTGGCCTTGGTTCGTGGTTCAGTCTTTACTAAGAATTCTGGAATCATTCATGTGCATCTTTATTTTCCTCATTGCTTTTAAAAGTGGGAAAAATAATGCCAGAGCAACTCGTACTTCTCCAGACACTAATCAGCAGACAGAAATAGCGAGAGCTCGGCACTCAGTAACACTGAATACTCAGTGAATACTCAAATGATCTGTACTCCAGATTCCCGAACCCCAGACATGAGTGACTCTAAAGTTAGTAGTACCGTTGATTTGCAAAACAGTTTTCAGCGCCTATAAAAAGTAATTACAAAAAAATAATCTTGTTTGAAATCTTAGTTCAAGAACTGAACCGAGTTACTGGTGTTTTATTTGTATTTAGGTAGTTTCTGTTTTGGAAAAGCTGTGTGCTCGGTTTTTCTACTACTGTAAGCAACACTGATCCGTACGATGACAAGCACTGTAATGAACGCCTTATAACGAGACACATATAAATATATCGTACCATCCTTAATGATTGCCCTACTATACTGATGTCAAAGAAAGATGAAGTATTTAATCAGCTTCATTTATTTGGTCAATAAATAATGTAGATGGCAAAATTTAACAGTTGTAAAATAAAAGCATTAACTAAAAGCTAGTATGAAATGAACTGAATATCTACTGTTGTGGTTGATTTATGCCACTTGATTTGGGTTGCATTTTTATCGTTAGATCAGTATATGGCGCGGGAAACTTTTTCTCCATCAGTAAGTGTTTATTGACAACAAAGAAAGCTAAAATCGAATGGCCGAGAAGTAAGAGAAAGTCGTATTGTATTCAGTGCCGGTTTGCTGCAGATGAACTTTAAGATCCTGATAATTTAAAAAACGGTACCCTTCAGTGAGAACTTTAATAGATAAGTTTCAAAATGAGAAGAAAAACTGCTTAGTTATAAGCCGTCTATACAATTATGAAATCTAGGGCTATCTAATTACTATCCTTATAAAATTCCAAATTCTGATTCTTTAACAACAGGGTGACGCAGTATTTACAATTCAAAAGTATTAGCATAGGTCTTTTATCGTCCAGAAGAGCATATGGCCGAATCCTGCCTACGCAGGATCAGTATAAATTTTAATATTGAAAGGTTTTTTCCTTCCCGTTTATATTGATCAAATCTTTAGTTTTCCGGCCGCCGGACCCGGACAGGAATACTGTATAATAATGACGCACAGTATTTAGGTTCGTGCACTTAATGAAGCTATTTGAATTCATCATTTATTTAACAAGATTGCAGACTTTTTAAAATTGAGGTTTATGAGGTTAATAATTCAGGTTGATGGATCAGTTTTTTTTCGTTTATATTTGCGCGGTTTCCTCTGTGACTAAAGAACGAAACATCCACTGATTACCGAAAAGAAGAGAGCACTTAAAGACAAGCCTTTTTACTACCTATGTAGCTTCTCAAAGTGGAAAGAGAAGAGTTTAATACACAATTGAAATTATCTCACCGATATTACCATTTCAAAAAAAAATGTGCATACAAGGCAGACTGAAGCTATGTTCACTTTATTCTATGTTTTCACTCACGTGGCCTGCATCTATGTAAATTTATTGAAACAAAGGAAAGCGTTTACATAAGAAAAGAGTTCAACTCCGACAGGACTGGTTTGGGACACAAACATGGCCGCCGTTTCTGATTGTTTTGGGACAGAAATATGGCCGCCATGACGTCATGTAAAAACACACAATACCCGATAGCTTTTCGTGGTGCCACCAAAACCTAGCTGCTATAGTGTGAACACCTATCCGGTTTGCAACTCTCCGCTTTAGAGATCAGAGGCGCAAACCAAAAATTTGTAGGCCCGGGCCTACAGGTCTATGGGCTGGCTACGCCCCTGGAAAGTGTCAAGGTGTTTTTGCCCCGGTCTTAGTACCCAGCAGACTTCCCGGGTTAGTTTTCAGAGTGAATTGTGAACAACAGTTCTTCTAACAGAAGAACGCAACACCAGAAATAAACACAAGTGTAAAGGTTTTCTGCACGTAGAAGTGGTCCATGAGAGTACAGGGGGGGATAACACGTAAGGGAATCCAAGACAGTCTTGGATTCTGGATCTGTAAAATCCGGATTTCAGGTACTAGATTCCAGTCTCTGTTAGTGGAAGTTAGATTTTGGATTCCAAACGTTAGGGGGATTCTGGATTCCTTGAGCTGTATTCCGGATTCCAAAGCTTAGGATTCTGGATTCCATGGGCAAAAATTTCGCGCATTCCGGATTCCACAAGCAAAAATTTCCCGGTTTCCGGAATCCAAATTCTCAGTTACATGGGCGAGATTAGTAAAGAATAAAGGGGCAAAAATAAAACTCTTTCATTCTTAAGTATTTTCGCGGCCAAAACATCAGAGGGGAAAAATTTGTCGAATCTTAAAATTTCATGCTTCTGCTAGAGGCAGAAACTGTCTTGTTCAACGGATCTAGAAATTTTACACCTGACTTTATAAAATTAAATTTGCAAGGCCGATTTGCAACGAAATAATCGAAACCAAATTAAAGCAATGGAAAGCGTCATAAAACAATCTGGTCAAAGCGCAGGAAGCCCAGGCTCACAACCTCCTCTGTGGGAATTTACCGTGAGTTCAAAAAACGGTTTAAATTTGTTACCAACTTACTGTTTCCTGCTTTAAGAAAGTCATTTTAGCAAGTTTCTTGGTCTTAGGGAAAACAACACAGAGACATCTCTTTATGGCGCATGTACACTTTTATGTCTTTTTAGACAGCTATTTCGAAAACGGTTGTCGGAAAACGTGGACGCGACAATCTCGAAAGGTATTGTGGGTAGTTTTGAGATCACTGTTCTTCATAGAAATTTTGAAAGAATGGCACGAGAGGCCATGGACTAGGACTATGTTTCCGAGTGCTAAAGCGAAGCAGCAAAAGTAGGTTCGACAGCTACAGTGTCAGAAATATCCCATATTACCTTTCGGGATTGTCGCGTGCACTCCCACGGCCACTTTCAGTGTAAAACAGAGTGAGATCTGGGTACGAGATTATTTTTTTCCGACAACCTTTCGAAATAGCTGTATGCATTTTAACCATTTATTGACCTTACGATGAATTCCCATACAAATTCTTCTACTGTGGCTTCGACAGGCTTCGACGGCTGTTATGACCTGGAATTCCTGTGGTCAAAGGGATCCGAGCCCACATTCTTGCCCAAGCGGTCTTATGTTAAGATCCCAGTCTCCACTCATTTGCCCAACTTCGACGCCATCATTGATTTTTGTTACTCCTGTGTCTCGGAAACAGCTGAGGAGCACAGAAGTTATTTCAGGTGTTATGAACATCAGAGGTCGTTCAGACAATGGCCCTGGTTTCGTGGGCATCAAATTCTGTCAAGAGTGGTAAGATGAGTGTAAAAGTGATAATGTTTGAAAGATAATAAGCTTTTACAGGATGTTGCAGAGATCGATGATCGATCAATGCCTCATCAAAATAAGATGCTCGCATTGAAGAAGAGTTTTATTCAAAATTGGTATATTTTCAAGAACATCTTAATGCAGTTTGTGCTTTAACAGAAGGAAGAAAAAAAGCACCTTGTTTCAGTGAATGGGCTTGAACTTGATTAAGTTTGCGCTGTATTTTTTCTCCTCAGCAACAACATGTTGTATCCATCTGAAAGGAAAGGACAAAGAAAAAAACAAAAGTTTTTTATTGTATGCTCCTCAGCAACAACATGTTGTATCCCTCAGAACAAAATTTTATTTTCATTTTCAGTTTTATACACTTGTATATAAATTAAATTGCAGTACATACTTTATTTTGTTCCAACTTGAGGACAATAGAAAAGCTTTTATACAGTCCACACTATCTTTCTGTTTCACATTTTGGGATTCAGTGTGGTTAAATGAAATACACAATAGGTGCGGTTACACTGGACACTTTTACTGCGAAAAAATTGGTGTGGTGCTTGTGACCAGACCTTTCCAAGATAAATTTACCATGGAAAATATCCATGGTTAAATCAAAAAGAAGAAAGAAATCGCCCATGACATTTAACATGGTAAATAACTAGGGTTTTTCGATACCCAAGGTAAGAGAGCCAATCAGGTTTCTTCGTTCGACACTAACAGGAAACTGCAAAAATATAATTGCTTTTTTCAACGGGTTTCTTTCATGAGATTTAGAGGGAAATCAATTTTGACATAGCAGATTTCGCATTAAGATCAAAGTAATAGGGAAATTTTAAGATAAATTTTGAACTGGTTTGTTGGGCTAGATTTAGGAAAGATAGTTATTTCCCAAAAATACACTCTATTACTGGCATGTAATCAAAAAGTGGAATGCAGCTGAACTGTAAAATGAAATCTTTGGTCAAGATTTAAAGAAAGAAAAATGCTATTTACCTTATTACTTGCTAAATTATCAGGACTAACATCAGGGCTGTCAATAAGGGCTGGTAGCCAGCCAAAACCCACCGGCTAGTTAGCCATCCTTAGATGGCTACTTTCATTTCCTTCTACCACTGCTAACAAAAAATAAGCACCATGGAATAAAATTGTAAAGCATCCATTTCCCAGTTTTGAATGACACTGAATGCATATTTAAACAGGTTTAGATCTGAGAAATTTTCAAACTCTGCGATGTCGTGGAACACATGGGACATTTTGACCGCATTGTTCCCAGTCTTGCAAGTATTCTGACAAAACAGCAAGGTGTCCACGGTGGGAAATACATCTTGAAAATCTCTGGAAATGCCATTTCCGAGACCCTAAATTTCAAAATGTCCCTAGATGCCTCGGCCCTCAAGAACTTGTACAGCTTACCTTTGGTGCGAGTTCCAAAGCTGCCTACTATTTATCAGCATCTGTTGATTGTAGTTTCTTACCACCACTAACGTCATTACTGACCAAATTTGAAAGAAACTGATACACATTGTACAAAAAATTTGACAAGTGCACAGCTGATTTTCATCTCTCTCAGTATTTCTCTTTAAGTAGAAAGGTTATCTCAATAAGGTATGAGATGTAAATTGGCTGTTTTGTTGTCTTGACACATTGTCCTGACAAAGTTAATAAGTTCTATTTCTCATGTATATAAAAAAAAGACACTCGTTTTGATCTCATTGCGTACAGTATTCAAGAGGTATTAATTTTATACTGATGCACTTACAGATTGTACTTATTACATGTATGTCCTGAAGTGATATCTATGTTATTTTTTTAGTGTCGGAACTGTGATTATCAACAAGAAGCAGATAACTGCTGCATCTATGTAAACAAAATCACTCATGAAGTCAAGTAAGTATACATACTGTACATTGAATAACCAGTAATTGAGTTCAGACAACAGGCCCCATCTAATTTTGTAAATAACCCAGTTGATACTGTGATGTACTGAATCAAATCCCCTTAATAGGGCTGACATATCATGCTACATTAGTAGCAGTTACACAGGACACTTTTCCCGTGTTATGAATGACTATTTTACTGTGGGAAATTGGCGTGGTGCTTGTGACTGGACTTGTCTGAGATGAATTTACCACAGGAAATACCCATGGTTATGTCAGAGAGAAGAAAGAAACCGCCCGTGACATTTAATTCCGGTGGTAAATAGTTAGGGTTTTTCGATACCCAAGGCAAGGGAGCCAATCTGGTTTTTTCAATTGACACCAACATGAAAAACCACAAAGATGTTTAATGGGTGTCTTTCCCGTTGTTCAAAGAAACATCGATGATGACATGGCAGATTTTATGTTGCAGATGAAAGTAACAGGAAAATTCAAGGGCAAAATTTTGAGCTAGTTCGTTGGGCTGGATTTAGGGGCGATATTTCCCAAAAATATGTTCTATTTCTAGCATGTAATTGAACAGTGGGATGCAGCTGAACTGTAAAATGGAATCTTAGGTCAAGATTGAAAAAAATTCTGTGTACTTTTGCTCAGGACTAACATACTAGTTGAAATTTCAGCTAAATTCATACGAAAATTTTCTACTTAACATGAAATACTGCCATGATCGACGGCGACTATTACTGCAATATCACGATTGAAGCCATAAAAGCGCCTAAATTACATGTACCTTGAGAATTAATTTACGTGTTTATGTTACCACGGCAAACTAAACCCAAATTGAATTTACCGCAGCTTTTTGTACCGTGGTAAGTGCCTTTTATCTTGGTGTGTGTAGACCCCGCACCCTATTGTACATGTACATGTTGTTTCATGCTGACTGGCATGATAAATTTTCCAGTTTCGAATTCATTGCGGCTTCTAAATAGAAGCATTGAAGACTCATTTATACAGGTTTAGCCTTGACCTAAGGTAAATATTGGTATATTCACAAATTCCAGTCAGAAGAAGACCTGTTTACAACTGTGTCTATTGTTTACTTAAATTCAGGCACCTTCTCGCCAATATTTATGAATATTTTACATTAAGTCGAGGCTAACCATGTACAAATGACTCTTTGGCACTTTTATTCTGCCAGCGGCCACAAAAAATTTGAAACTGGACTATTAGCATAACTGTAGCTTGACTTGATTTCAGATTTTAAATTGAATTCAGTCAAATGTTCATAAAACTAAAAAGCCCCCTTTTTGTTACATAGCATTTACCTGACATTTATAGTTTTTATATTAAGTTTGGCATGGCATTAGTATGATTAGCCTGTGAAAACAGCCAACATTTTGCAATGCTACCGGTGTTTTTCCTGAAAAAAATGGCATCATACCCAGATCTGGGTAGTGCTGATTGGGTGAAGCACATTTCCAACCAATCAGAAGCTCTACCCAGATGTGGGTAGTGCACATCATCAGTATGGAATTTCTGTGCTCGTTTCGCAGACATCATTTTTCGGGGAAACCACCAGTGGCATTGCGAAACATTGGCTGTTTTTCTCAGGCTATAGTTTGACATTTGTGTTGTCCTGCTGCTGTACATGTGTGGAATAACTGAGCTTGCTTGGAACACATCACCCACATGACTTGGTTTTGAATGTCATGTTTCAAAAACCTATTGTCATGTCACACTCTTTTGAACAAGTCTAGGAGGCTTAATGCCTCTCATACCCTATCAAGGGAGTTGTTTTCCTTTGTTTATCACTATCCACTTAAAGAAAGAATCATGTGGAGCCTGTAAAAAAAACTGATTGATGAATGTTTTACCTTATAATCAATGCAGAAATTAAGGGATTGGAAGCACTCTTGGGAAAATAACAGTCAAATCCTGAAATGGGCCTACTATGCCTGGAGTATTTCACATATCCCCAATTTATTACAACAAATTTGCATGTACAGTGTTGTAGGATGCAATTACCATTAACAGTAAAACAGTTTTTTTGACATTTAATTATTATTTTTTAAATTTTATTTTCATGAACAGTGAACTGACCCAGATTGTTACGGATGTGACTGCTGACCCAACATTACCCAGAACAGATCAACATGAATGCCCAAAGTATGCTGTTGCTCTCATAAAAATTAGATAATGATAATAATAAAATTATAATAATTAATATTATTTTCATTATTATTAATTATTATTATATAGGTTTTATTATTATTATTATTATTATTATTGTCTCTATTATCACAGTCTTTGCTGGTGTTCTTTTTGTGCATCTGCCGGGCGCAAACCATGCACCTAGAGCGTCAGTCACTCAAGTCAATCATTCTGTTCATACACTGAGCACCTTTCTGAGGATTCGTGCAGACCCCAGCATGCAGATCTTTTGAATCTCTGTCATATTAGCTCTTTCTGATACTTTCTTGATGTTTTCTACCATACCCTTCTTCACTGTACCAAGCGCACCAACAACCACAGGGATCACTACGGTTTTCATATGCCACATTCTCTGTATTTCTAGTTCTAGGTCTTTGTACTAGCATTTTTTTTCAGTTTCCTTCAGTGCGATGTTTCTATCTGATGGAACAGTCATATCAATAAGTTTGCAGGTGGAATTCACTGAATCTTTAACGATGATATCTGGTCTGTTCGCTGTTATAGTTCTATCAGTATTGACTGGCATGTCCCACATGATGGTGATGTTGTTATCTTTATTGTGTATCACGGTCTCTGGTTCGTGTTCGTACCATTTGTCTGTAATCTCTATATCATGATCTTTACATATGCTCCAATGGAGATATTATTATTATTATTATTATTATTATTATTATTATTATATATACTGATGTTGGGAAAACACACAAAAAAAATTATTATTATTATTATTATTATTATTATTATATAGGTTTGCTCTCTTCTCAACTTTCTCAATGAACCTGTGCAAAAATGTTTGCTATGCAGGCTACTTTTGAACAGGCTTGTTTATCATTTTATTTTTGATTCATTTACATATGGCTTTTGTAGTGTTTGTTTACAGTTAGGTGATTTCTATGTTGTAGTTAATTTTTTATTTCAGATATTTAATTTTGGTTTTTCCTTCGTTTCAAATTCATTTGCTTACATTACCATACCCAAAAACAATGGAAAAATAAAAATTACCTGATATAAAAAAATTAACTACAACATCTATCTTGCTATTTTGGTTAAGGTGTGGCCACCGGGAAGCAGTGTTTTTCCAGTCCCAGTCCAGCAAAGCAGATGTAAGTGTTCTCTAACCTATACAGATAAAGATGTACAGTGATTCTGAGTTCCTAAACCCATATAGCCTGCTCCAGGCGTTCAGATATTATATATACTGATGTTGGGAAAACACACACAAAAAAACTTGTAACAATTTTGTTTGCTGTTATTTTCCTTAGTCGACACCATAGCTTTTAATAGTAGAAGAGACCTGGTTTTAAAAGGTAGCAAACACCAAAGATAATAACAATACTGCTGCAGTTTGTGCTGGGGCTCCCTGAAGGTGCTCCGTCCTTTGTTTCTTGTTCAAAAATTGTGACAGAGCACGTTAATGCGACGTTATACTGTTAAGGGTGAAAGTCGTTACGAGAATAAAGAATAATCCAGCCTGAGAAAACAGCCGACATTTGGTGACGCAACCACTGGGAAACCAGTGGTGGCAAAATGTTGGCTGTCATCTCAGGCTAAGAGTACATGTAACTTTACTTTTAATTTTTCTTGTCAAATGCTTTAACAAGCAACTGACCATCCAGTCTCTCGAAAGTAATATCAAGTTAGTAATACCTAAGAAAAAGAATAGAAAAATATTTAAAAGTATTATTTTATATCATTCACACCCACTCTGTTTTTGTTTTGGCAGCAAATGAGATTGTACTATGTTTGTACAGCAGTGAACTGTGGTAACAGATGGACTGAATAAGCAGTCAAAGTTAAAGTGAAAGAAAATATTTATTGACTTCTTTTTGAGCGTCTCATGTTTGTGGAAGAAGACGAAGGACGTTGCCGTGCTCGCTTTGCATCACCAGAAAGATGTTCTTCATGAGACTATTTCACTAATGTACACCGTAAAGCTCCGCATTTCGTTTGTATTTTAATTAAAGACCGTAAACTTTTTCTATGAAACAAAGCTTCTTGTTTTATATCCAGTCTAGTGTTTCATTTCATGTAGTTTACGTTAAAGCTTGGTCGAACGATCCAAATAATTGTAGGATTCTCTAGTGATTTCCCTTCCTAAGTGTTACACGTGTAAAAGGGGTTACTTCACAACTTATTACAGATTCACACTGGCCCTTGAACCTGCTTTAATAATAACATGAAAATGTTTATTTGAAGCATTGTATCGAAAACGAAGCTCAGGAAGCTAATCAGAAGGAGTTTAAAGAATTAAATGCCTTCGTCTTTCGCTTGGACTTACGTTTGTGCTGCGTCATTGTTTTTCACGCGAAATAAAAAACTGCAAAACGACAAGAAAACAAGTCGGTTTCCTTCGTCCTGGGTTTGGAACAAACAAGGGAGACGTTCCCTTGCGAATACAGCACTTTTAGAGCAACTGAAAAAAAAAGCAAAACATAACAACAGCAACCGGAAGAAAAAATAAAACTTTCAAAAAGCTTCTTGATTTAGTGTTATCCCCAGCACTTCAAATATTCATATTATTCACACGTGCGAACAAAATAGTTGTTGGCTTGGTGCTGTAGTCATGGAGACGATTTCTTCGTAGAACGATCGCCGTATTTCCTCCATTAAACGCCCGTGCATTTTTCAAGTTTCCAAAATAGAAGGCGCCTATTCAAATAAGGCCCTTTAATCGCTGGGATGGGGGCGCCAATTAACCTCTTAAACCGTCATATATCAGTTTGATATTTTTCACACTATTCTCTGTACTTTTCCTATGGTAATAATAGGAAGAATTTGCATGTGTAACAATGAAAAGCTCTTTGCGGATCATTTTTCTTTTATTTCTTAACTTTTATGTAGCAGCGTTACTTCAAGTCAGTGTCAGCGTCGGAAAGGTGTACTTTTTTCCTCAACGGACTGAAACGTTTTTTAGTTTAATCTTCAAATGGAAAAAATGTTTCCTGCTAGCAGAGGTATCTCACGGCGAGAGAAGAAGGAGAGAAAAGAGAGAGAGCTCGGCCGGCTTCCAATCGCGATGCGTTCTATCATGTAGCTGCCGACCAAATTTGTGCCTGAAACTTAACTCGTTTTCAAAACCGGTTTTGTTTAATGCGGAATGCGCGTGCCCTGTATAGACTGCACGCTGTAAATTTCTGAGCCCACTGTTGTTATCGCGCTAACCGGTTTTGTAAGTTGTGTCGCACGTGGCTAAAATGTTACTGTCTTCCAGGAAACGCCAGTGCATGCGTCATAGAAAACACATCAGAGGCCGGCAGAGGGTCTCTTTCTTTCCTATGATCTTATTTCTTGCTGTGAGAGACCAGTCTGCTAACAGGGGAGCACGCACAAGGAGATTAAGAGTACATGACTTCACAATGAAGACACTCTTATCCTGTGCTGATGTCGGAGTATTCTAAATTTAAAGATTATTCTAAAACTGACAAAATACAAAGTCTTTTCTTATGATCGAGAAGAAAAATCGATAAGGAAAGAGACGGAGAGAGAGGTTTGAGGGAAGTGCTTATTTGGTAGTTTGGCGAAGTGCGTTTGCTCTTATTAGCGCGTGGGGCGATTGTTCAAAGATATACGTAACACATCGCCAGGGGCGTTTTCCTGAGTCTTATTGAGTAGCTTTTATTGCCCTGGTTACTAAAATGCTCTGCAGAGTGCCATTTCTTATTGTAATTTAAATTTAACGTAAATATTATTCTTCAGATTTGTAATCCACTACTTGCTTTAATCTCATTTCAACTCCACGTGCATTGCGTTTCGACGTCAAATTGAGTAGCACTTGAAGACGGAGATACGTCTAGAAGTAAATCATTATTTTGTTTACCTCCACGTTTATCAAATAAATGTTAATTTCCCTTGCAAATATCTGTACAGTAATGTTTCAAATGTATCAAAATCAAATTAAACAAACGAACTGGCACCAATTTTCTTTCACTGAGGCTGAGCGCAATTTTAGCGACCAAAATTTCAACAGAATGCGTTTATTTAAGGTGTAAAAATTTGTTTCAACTGAAAGTGTGAGTCAGTGTAAATTTAACCAACAAACAATTATTTAATTTGTTTATAAAGTCTTAACAGTCTTTTCTATGTTAACTTTCGCTTGTTACGAGGCAGGCATTGGGTTTTTGAATTAACACAACTTTGTTATGGTGTACCTTGATTAGCTTTCGTAAGAAAAGGAGAGGGGCGGCGGTATGCTTTCCAACTTTCCGTTTGAACTGTTTTTGTAGTTGCCTTGAAAACGAAAATTAGTGATTTTAAAGAGATGAAAAAGTGACGATTACAACTAGATCTTCGTGAGTGTGTCGTGTGACTCCGCTCTTTTCTTCTTTCCTTTCTTTTCTTTATCCTTTGTCTTTTCCGACTTAAGTTTTTAAATGGATGAAAAATCGATCGACGTCTTGCGGTGAGTTGGTGCCCCGTTGGGACTCATTGAAACTTATTCCCTTGGCCATTTAATTCGTCTTATTGAGGCGAAAACCACTGTTTTGCTTCGTAATTGTCAGTGAAGAGAGGGACATGTCTTTCAGCCAGCAGCTCGTAAGACTTATCTACGAATCTGTAACCCATCATGCGCATAACATCTCGGCAGTAGTGTTCAATAATCTCGAGATCGTGTGGATGTACCAACCATCGCCAGCGATTGGCCGCGATCCAGGCATCGTCTTTGGTGCATGTCGCTTGCTCCCCGTCCATTTCATTACAGTTCCTCCTATTTTGCCTTGTTGTCTCGTTTAGCCATGTGCGCACGTTTTCCAGCATCGGCAGCCCAGCAAAATCATAAAGTCCCGACAAGGCTTTCAGTGGGTCGAACGCCAGGTCCTCGTATCTTTGAAGTCTGATTCTGTTACGTAGCGATTGCGGTAGTTTCCTTATGATATCTAAGTTGTCTTCAGTTTCCTTACATCG
The DNA here is from genome assembly GCA_942486035.1 of Porites lobata. NCBI lineage: Eukaryota > Metazoa > Cnidaria > Anthozoa > Scleractinia > Poritidae > Porites > Porites lobata. The sequence continues at coordinate 1,405,279 of CALNXK010000082.1, forward strand.
CCAGTAACTATACTGGCGAAGTCCTCGCTTTGCAACGTCGCCTTTGTTCGTAAAAAAGCCAAAACTTCGAGAAGAAGGGATCACGGCTCTGGGATCCCTCATAAGAAAGAGAATTTTGCAATCTACGTCTGAGGAGCTGCAGGCATTCAAAATAGTCTCGATAGTGTTCTTAGGGATGCGAGAGATGAGAATTTTAAGGACAGTCAAGTCGTAATTGTCTCTACACGTTCCTCCTAAAGACTCGCTTGTCATCGGCGGGCATAGTCTTGGGTCCCATTCAGGATCTGTTGGGTAGTAAGGGCATAGGGGCGGTGATGCAATGGCATTGCTTACACGAGGGTGCTTCTGCTTTCGGTAGTAAGTCTCAAGATCTTCTAGAACATTTGGCTGATCAAATTTACAGCGAAGTAGACCATTAAGATACTTGTCTGCGAGACGTCCATATTCATTGGATTCCGTATAACCCACAACTTTGCCGAAGAACCTTTCGTGAATTCTCTCTACAGTTTGTAAAGGTTCGTACATGTAAAAAACTGAAGGATGGTGATTGAAAATATCTCCCATAAGAGAAGAACCAGAACGGCCATGAGACACAACGATCAAATTCTTCTTCGCTGCATTTGAAACTTTATATTCAATATTGTGCTCTGGACCAGCTTGAAATACCCTTTGGTCATATTTGTGCGATGCTTGAATTTCTGCTTTATCCTGTGCTGTGGCTCCAAGAAGATAGGCACCTGTCCAAGAAACAGCTAAGAGGAACAGTAAAAAAGGCAGTTTTTTCAAGAAACGCTTTGCTCTTAGTCGCCGTATTGTCATGCTAGAGGTTTTATAACTTTAAGATAAATAGTATAAGAACTAAAACCGACAAAACATTCGTAGTGTTGTGTTGTAGAAGTAATTGAAATGCTAATTGCCTGTTTCTGTGGTAAACCTATTCTCACTTGAAAGCACGCGATTTAGAGTTTCCTTTGACTACTTTCAAACTAACTATAAGGCAAATTAAACGAGGATTTAGCTGATCATCATGAAGGAGAAAAATCGTTTGCTTTATAATTAGCAGTAGTTGATGAATGAGGCTGAGTAGGATGTGAAGAATTTTGCGCATCTGGGAAGGAGAATGTTATCCACTGAGGCTGAAGTGCGAGGCTAGTGGATAACATCCTCCGAGATCTGCATAATTCTTTACATCAGACGAAAGCCGGTATCAATAATTGTACTATGGGTCTTCTATTATTCATTAAATTTTTTTTTAAGTTCTTAACAAGCTTACCTCCTCGTAGACTTTCTTCGACTCTCTGGCCTATTTTTCAGCACGGTTTTACGGTGTAAACACAGGTTTATTTCTTGCAGATACTCAGCGAAAAAAGTAAATAATATACCGTTGATCAACCTCGTTTCCAAGTCAATATACTATGAAATTGATGGTATATTGGTCGCATCTTCCAAATTTGGTCAACAACAGTTGGTTATGAAGAATTAGCCAGGAGCTTTGAACCAATCAGATTAAAAACGGTGAAATATTTTGAATAACAATTTCAATTGTTATTCATTCAGAATATTTCGCCGTTTCTGATCGGCTTTAATTTCCCGGTTAATTCTTTACATAACCAACTGGCGTATACCATTTGGAAGATGCGAGCAGGGTATGATGGTATAAATTATGATAATACCATCGATCAACCTCGTTTGCAGGCGCTGCAGCCAAGCTGTTTGTTCCTGTATAAATTAAAGAAAGGCGAAAACGGCGTTCACGGCTATCCGAAGACGAAATAGCTGAATTCCTCACTAACTGAAAGGAAGAAATGCAAGAATATGCAAAATATATCGCTCGTAGCCAGTATAGTTACTTGCGATGTAAGTAAACTGAGGACAACTTGGATATCATAATTAAGGAAAATGCCACAATCACTACGTAACAGAATCAACCTTCAAAGACACGAGGACCCACGGAAAGCCCTTATGATTTTGCTGCGCTTCCTTTGCTGGGCTGCCTGTGCCCTACTAGCCCTCATGTCCGACGCAAAGACACAAAGAACGTATGTGGAGCAGAATAAACTACTTCTGTGGTGCAAGAAGGCCCAGAAGCCAATGACCGAGAAACTCATGTTTTTGGTACTCAATTCAAAGTCAACCCATTCCCATATCTTGCTATCTTTAGAAATATATAAATACATGGCGCTCTCGGTATTACCAATCCGAGCTTACCCGGGGGGTGGTGGTACTCCCTTATATGGCCTATACGGGGATGTGCCGCTGGACAGGGTATGGTTTCGTCAGTCTCTGTCCTAAACAGGGTCTATAATTTCGCACGAGTCTGTCCTTAACATAGCCTGCGCGGAGACGAAATTAAACTCTGGTACTAATCAGAGTTAACAGGGTATACAATTTCGCGCAAGTCTGTCCTAACCAGAAAATTTCGCTTTTCCGCAGGTTCTCTGTAGCATCTACGTAAAAATCTATAAAATCGATGATAGTCGAAACAATCGATACAATGAGACAGGGGCACCCAACGACGGTTTCCTCCTAATTGCTTTGAAAACACTTTTTATAGGATATCCAGAGTACTTTTAGAACTTTAGAATACATTCTAACGCGGCGCCATCAAATTTATATCTGTTCGGTCATCCTATAGGGCAACTTGAGTCTTTTCGAAATTACCAGGGCTTCACTATTATCTTCCTGAAAATGTTAGATGCAATTTGAAGTTTTGCGAAAGAGAGAATTTTTCTGATTTCTTTTTCCATCGCATTTTCGAATCCGAAAATTTTAGGTTTCCTTTTTCTGAGAAAAATAGCTTATAATGATGAAAGAGATAGTAAGTGGACGGATTAAGTGTTATACTTAACATTCCCGAGTAACATTCGTATTATTTTATCATCTGTTAATCATTCCTAAATCCTGCGTGATTGGAAAACTTAAATAAGTGTCAGTAGCGCGCTAGCATAAAACAGACCTTCCATGATCCACTTCGGCAAAATGTTGACTTAAAACAATTAATTAAGCCTCTCGAAACATGAAAGAACCTTTCAAAGGCCCAATCGAATTTTTGTCAGCATACTTGGCATTTCCACCCTCGCGACACCCATCTCAGGTTTCAAAACGTTTCTAAGAGACATTTGCCAGATGTGTCCGACATTCGTGTGCGCGGGTCACCTAATCTCTAAAAGCAGTTCAATAGGCCGGAAAGGGAGTGCTGAAAAGGAGTGCTTTGTTGTTCTTATGTAAACCCTCCCCTGGCTGTATTTTCACACATGTCTACAATTCTCGTCCGTACTATAAAACCTCGCAAACGTGCCGGATTCTTTAGATGGTCAGTTGGCTAGGTGCTCGTCACTCAGTTCCTTCGATTGCAGTCGGGAGGCGAAACTCGATGTAATAAGTTCCGGCATCGCTGCTCAGTCGTTTCATTAGAACCGAACGTTTCTGGTCGTCGAGGAGCAAGAAAATTGCGGATTTTAAGGTACTTATCGCGACTTGGTTTTTGTCTCTCAACTCAAGAGTATTCTGCCTGTGAACTTTGGGTACAGTCAAAGTCATAACCTCTCTCGTTAAATTAATGTGGCATTCAGTTTATTTTCCTTTTGATTAAATCAGTACTGATATTTCCCCGATAGTTATTCGAGCTTTCAATTTCCATAGCTTATAACAATACTCGTGACTACTCGTAAATTTGTAAGTTGATTATCGATATCTGTCGTCTTAAAAACCCAGATTAAGTTAAAATATCATAAATATCACCGTATCTCAGCCATCTGCGAAACCCAAAAGGCTTTTGAGGCGAGGAAGTAACTGGTATTAATATCATATTCTCAGTAGAGTTGCATCACTACGACGATACGATTCAAAAAAATTGCGTCACGATTTGCCAACTTCTTAGAAGAACCACGAGGCTTGTAAACTCACCGCATTTTTAGAAGGTTCGTCCCAATAACTGTTTATTTGTGTCTGTTTTGATAAGGACGTGTGAATGACGGCTGATAATTTGCAGCTTTATCTATTTACAGTTCTCTAAAGCCTTGGTTGGAAGATACTTCAGCAGCGTGAACGACGAAGATATGCTGCTCTCGGTGTTTTGCCAGTTGACTCTCCTTCTTTGCTGGGTTTTGGCGCCATCGTGTTCAGGGGTGAGTGATTTCACGATCTCTCAGCAAATTAATTAAGTCCCTTATCAACCAGGTGATGAAGAAGAGTAAATAATCCGGCAGTTCGAGTAAATAATTAGACTTAATTTTACGGACATCAATCCTGAGTGGAGACATACCACACAGATATGAGATGTATCACTTCTTGTGCTGCACAATGATACCCCTCTGGGGAAGGGGCGGGGGGGGGTACTCCCTTAAAGAAGAAAGAAAGAGTAAGAAACTCTTTTGTTGTTATTGCTGTTATAATCCAAGTAATGATGTCATAATTTTTGAGAGGCCAGGTCTGAAAACTCAGTAAGGGAAATAATGACTATCGTTGTCGTTGAAAACGGGTGTGAAAAACGACACTTTTTGGTCTGAAATAGGGTCAGGATTTGAAGACCCTGTCGCCACACCCCCTGCAAGAGTTTCCTAGAGTACCCACCCGGAATGATACGCACAAAGCTGTTCTTGGTTTGGCTAAACTTTCGCTTAACCTTTAAATATTACCATCGAGAAACAGAGATTAGAACAGTTAGATTTTTGACGGAAAACTTGCAAGGCAAAACAGGCTTAGGAAGGTTGTCTGACTGCGACCGTCTGTGCGTCTTATGTACACCGGGGGGGGGGGTATTTCTGGGAATTCATGCTAGGGGTGTGCAGTCCGGTTTTCCAAATCCTGACCCTATTTCAGACCAAAAAATGTCATTTTTCACACCCGTTTTTCGGACCCGGCCTCTGAAATCCATACCCGTTTTCACACCTGGCCTCTAAGAAATTATGTCATCATTACTCAGATCAAAGCACCAACACTGTGAAAAAATTTCTCAAAATCCATTTCAAATTTGCATATTACTTTTTTCTTCTTATTCATGAGGAGTTGAAATGACGTTCACTCCCGTAGTTCTCACGAAAACCATAACCGATTCCAAACCAAAATAGGCAATATTTTCCAGTAGAAATATATATATATATTCCCGACTGTAAAACCACCCTTGCTTCTTTTGTTTTATATTATTTTACTTCACTTATTGCTGATTAGATTCTTTATTAGGATACGGTCCTTCCTTTTTGTAAGCTCGTCCTTGCTTCAAAAATTGAATATTTTCAGACCCAACGCGGCGCCAAAACGATACCCTCTGGGGTGGTACAAACCTATGTGGCTTATATAAGGGAGTACCTCCCCCCCGGTCTCACAGTTTCGTTATCTAAGAATAAGAAGTTTTGAAGAGATGACCTCTTAGACTATCACGACACGTTAACGCAGCAAGAAGTCGACTTTCTATTTCCGAAAACTTAAAATTTTCCGGAAATAGTTCTGTTACTATATTCTCTTGCTACTGTAACTGTATTAATTTCTAATGCATTGTATGTTTTTCAACGCGCGCGATTCAAACCATCAATTTCATGCGTGTTAACGTTTTCTCTCAATCTGTGAACCTACAATTGTAACTTAGCCGTATTTTCAAAACATGTTTGTATGTGGTTATTATGGATGAAAAGCTTTGGCGCGACTTCCCAGCGGTTTTGCTGAAGGAATTTAATTAGCATATTTTTGGAAAAAAAGTGACAAAGACATGTTTTAAAATGAGGGTATAGATTACCAGCTATTTCTGAACTTCCATTTCGATTCCATTGCTTGATATTCAAAAATACCATAATAAAGGTTTTTTTATAAGTTCACTTTTTTTCAACAAGCCGTTTTTAAAACCGTAAAGGAACGCGTCGACTGTTAGCTCGGATTACCGGGCTAAAATCATGAATGCCATGCATGTCGCCGCGAAGATTTCTAAAGGCATTTAAACCTGGGGTCGCTGCTAAAATGAGACCTTATTAATGGTAAATTTGATGATAATTCTCCACTTGAAAATTGCTGAGGTATCTCTTATCACTTTCATTCCTCTATGTATATTTCTATTCCGTTTATCACAAGGCTCAGTCATTGTCTTTCTAGCGAGGAAAGAGGCAATAGTTACATGTACCTGGTAAAATAGAGTTTCTTTTTATAGACTTGGTGATGGAAATATCCGGCATCTTTGAACTTCCACTGAAATCCAAAATCACAACGCAGAGAAATTTTGTTTTTAAAAAAGTGCTCTTTGATACATTGTACTTTCTCCAGTACAGCGAACCTGAGGAGCTTTTCGGTTGAACAACACCCGACAACGTGCATAATAAAAATTTATATTAATTGAACCATTCAAGTTGCTCTTAAAGAGGAAGAAAGTTTTGGTGCGATGTAAGTTAAGCTTTGATTGGAAACTAAGATAAGTCTTTCATTGAATAGAGCCTTTTTTGCTATATCTCTGTAGATGGTATTTCGTCAAGGGCGTATCTGTCTGTACGCCAATAAGCACTTGCGTACCTTTAAAAAGAGTAGAAAATAAATGAAAAGAAATGAGACAAAAGGGATAGCTGACAACGGAGTAATTGCCTCGTAACTCCTCTTTAATTATCTTTCCCCAGATAATGTTTTAAAAACAAAATACGGCTGTGGAACATGGCCCTAAGACCAAAAAGGATCGTTTACTCGCACTATATGATGATAGAAAACGGAAAATTAATCAAGTCGCCGCATGAAAACGATTTGGGAGGGTGACATGCTATGGTTGCGAAGTTGGAAAACTGTTCCGTACTAGGTCCGCTCCTTTTCTTACCCTTCAGTTCAGTTCGCCCGAGAGTAGGCGAGGATCAATTTCATAAGTCTAATTTTTGATTCTGTGAACAAATTCCCCGGGTGTGATGATTAATCAATTGAAACTTCATCATTACTTTCACATGGTATTATTTCATATCATTGAAGGCTTTGACATCAATTTTTAAGCCCGTGGATGAAATCCTTGGGTGTGACCTCCGTTCAAATCAAACCTCTTCAATATTCATTTCACATGGTACTACTGTATCTATAAAATTAATGAAGGCTTTAACATTTGAGCATGTGGACGGAATCCAAGGGTTTGCCGGACCATTTAAAAGGATTCTATTTTTGCCAGTAATGCTTTCACGTTTTAAGAAAAGAAATTTGTTTACTTCTATAGAATTCACCTAGGGTACTTCTCAGAGAGACGGGTTAAGACGAACCAGCTAACAAAAACAATTTTCTTAGTAGCAGTTAACCTCCAAGTGTAAATGTTATGAAAAAAACAGTATTTCTCGGTGGGCGTCTACCAGTATCAGATGTTTATTTGTAGCATGCACGGTGAGAGGTGGCTGTTGTGGGACAGGTCTGTGACCGACCTCTAAAACGTCACGCCCACAATCGTGTTGCCTCCGGGTAATGCTCCGCACAGCGACAGGGCGCCCTGGTGACGTGAATTCAGAAAATTCAAATATACTAAATCTGGAGATAATATTTTTCTATTTTGGACCGGACTGATGCAATTTGAGCAGCCAGTCCAAGGGTTTGAGCAAAAATACAGAATCGCCCAACAATATCACAGAACAATGCATACGCTAGCCAGCGAAAACAGTCGTTTCTCCTTGCTTCTCGCTGCCTGGGACGTTTTTGTCCCCAAAGCTGGTCCGGCTTTGCGAGGTATACCGCTGCTGCTCGAGAGACAAAACGGCATGGTACCCAAGGAAGAAAACTGGTTTCTAATGTTTACAAATACCACATAATAGCGACGGGTATGCTATTTGTGGCAGCCGTTCAAAAACAATCAAAAACCAATTTATTTTTCTTTCGTTTTGCTTGCTCGAAAGTTTTTGGAGTGCCTCAGCCGACGAAACGACTACCTGGATCTTTTTTTGTTTCCTTTTTAATAAATAGCATCCATGTTTGTCATTACTTTATTACGATACATTCGCGGTTTAGTCAGTTTCGTTACTCATTTCGCTTGGGCAACTGCTATACAGACACCTCCTCCAAGTTTTACTCAACTTGCAAAAACGTGTGTTTCGATCTGGGTTCTTTTTTGTCTGCTATGCACATTGCCAGGAGATTTAACTGTTAAAATACGCGACCTTGCCCTTTGCATAAGCTGTAAATGACTTATCCCTGGATCTGTATCTCAAAATAGCAAAGAAGTCCAGGGGCGGATCCAGGATTTTTTTTTAGGAGGGGGTGCACTCGTCTCTTGCTCTACTTCACCTCCAATAAACCACATTTTTTTTTTTTTTTGCAGAATACCAGTTGCATTAGAAAACCGTAGGTCATCTCAGGAGGGGGGGTGCGCACCCCCTGCACCCTCCCCCTAGATCCGCCCCTGAAGTCGTGACAAAAAAACATTAACTTGAAATAGGTTTGAGCCCTTTTGTGTTGATCACTGTTTCTAGTATAAATCCCGCGGTAAAAACGTCTGTTTGCTTAACATAGTACATAGGTTAAAGGGGCACTCTCTACTTTATCATGACAACATCTTTAAGGATAAAATTTGTTAACGAGAACAATAGTAGCACCACTTAATGAAACATGAAAGGTATCAAAGGAAGGATTGATTACTGACGAGAGAATTTCTCGGCCAGGCAAACTGTCGGCGTTCCATTCCGCAGTGCATGATCATACCTCTTCCACACTACAATTCTGAAGTCCTAATGAAGAACTTTGAAAGGGCAGAACTTTCAGCATTGTGTTTCAGATCAAAAGTCGTCATAAACACAATATTCTCCGATGTAGGTAGATCAAACCCCGGCATCACTCATCCTCACAGGGTCAGGGATGCTACTGAGAACCGTACTTTAACCCTGGCTATACGATAAAGTAACCAGTTATAAATTATTGCCTGCCCTCCAAGGCAATGCTTGAAACATATTTGTCCGATGAAGGCCTTGATCACGCCATTTCCATGCATTGTAAGCTGTTTCAGCGCTGTGCGTAAACATAGCAACCAAATGGACTTCATCGGCATTTCTGGCCAAACTCAAGCCCACTTCAAGAGTCAATAAATGTAGTTAAATTTTTTTTAGTATCATGGACAGAATTCTTCGTCGTACCTAATATTCCCATAAAACCTTTTCGGCAATTCTTTCAATTGGTACTGTAAACGTTTTTTGTTTTTGGAAGTCATATTTTCTTAATCTAAATTCGAGTTTTTCAGTTTGGGCGCGGTTTTAGGAGTCTATTGTATTAAAAAGGTTTGCCACCTTTTAAATACTACTTTGAATTTTTTAGCTCACAAAGGGCTTGGAATTGCATGAAAGAGAAACGAAGGTCATTCCTGCCAATTAAATATTGTTCAAAAATTATTGTTCAAATTAGATTGTACTTTTGTAAATGTTTAAATAAGAAGAAATGCTGCTGGAATGTAATAAGCATAGATGCGTTCGAACTTTTTAAAGGAGAGAAAGAAAATCTTAAATGAAATGAAAAAAAAAATTGTTGTATTATTCGAAATGTCACGAACCTTCATCGGGGGCAAAGGAGGGCTAAAACGAAAATGATCAAAATCATTCGTCACAAATAATGCTTTTTTTAAAATTTATTTCTGATGTTCTTTTTCTCTTCCCGCGCGCTGAGGATCTTGAGTCTGTTGTAATTGTTTCGAGTTAAGTTCACTTCGAGATAACCTTTGTGAGACAAGATAAGCCAAGCTGTCTGCGACTCTATTATATAAGATCGATTCAGCATAAGATCAAACAAGTGCCTGAATTGTTATGATGGACATTTTCATTGATGAATAACAGTGTGTTTTTCGGATTTAGGAGAAAATAGCTATGGTTCAGGATTAGTTGATGCAAACTCTTCTTGGTGAAAAAACATTTGTTTTTGTAAAGACAACTTGATAGATCAGATTTTGATGGCTCCATACTATAGTTCCCGACAGATTGATTCCAATTTTTGGACTTCGACGAGTTATCATCAACGCTGTTTAATCATGATATGAAAGAGTGACTTTCGTGATGTTAATCGAATCATATCTCTCTTCATCGGGTAGTGTTGGTTTATAACTGATCAAACATGATAAGAACAATTTGTCAATAGACTACATACATGGAATTTAGATAAGTGAACATTAAGCTTGTGATGATCGCAGGCCATCTCTGCAAAGTCTTTGAAAGGCAATTTTAATTAGGTGGTTACGCCACGTATTTGTTCAGCCTTTTTTCCACACTCTTTTTGCCTATGAATAACATGGAAGAGTAATTGAAAAATGAAATGGTTGGAGCACTAAGTCATTCTGATGAAAAGATCTTTTTATTAGTATCCTGTGGGGTACCCCCTTATATAAGCCATATAGGTATGTGCCACCCCGAAGAGTATGGTTTTTGCGTCGTTTTTGTCTGAAAACGGGTATAGCGTATAGACTATTTGGTCTGGAATAGGGTATGTCTTTCAAGGGAGCTACGGGAGGGTATGAACGTATTTATCGTTTCAATTCCAAGTGAATAAGAAAGAAAGAGAAATATGCAAATTCGAATTTGATTTTAAGACATCTTTTCTGTTGGCGTTCTAATCTAACTAATGGTGACATAATTTGTTAGAGACCTGGTCTGAAAAAGGGGATGGATTTTAGAGGTCGGGTCTGAAACGGATGAGAAAAATGACATTTTTTGGTCTGAAATAGAGTCATGATTTAGAGAACCGGGCGGCACACCCCCACCAAGAATTCCTAGGAGTATCCCCCCTCCAGGCTTAGTATTTATGACGCGAAATTCGTCTCATTCCTTTTCCGACAGAACCCTCAGATGAATATATCAATATCATCTTTATTGCATTGACTCGCGTGCAACAGTAATATAAAATGGACAAACATTTATTCAATTAGTACAATTATTTATTAGCTAATTGCAGAAGAAGATTATTGTTAGGTGATGACTACAAAGGAAGCAGTCAGTATCGGAACGGCGCCCCATTCGATCACTAGAACATTCCTTATTATTTTGCGTGTTCTGGTAGTTTTTTTTTACGTATTTTGATAAGTTAATCCGTAAACGACAAGTGTGTCTTCTCAGATTATCACAACATGTTAATGTAATTACAAAAATGTCACACATGAAATGGCTGATCTCTGGGCTCAGCAATATGTAGCAGTTGAAGCTATCTACGCCTCCCGGTTTTCACCAAAATTCAATATACACCGTATATACTCTAAAGCAAAATGCCCTTGGCGGGGGGGGGGTATAACTCAAATCGTCAAATCGTTTCCTTTCTGACGTACGTAGCTTAACAAAGGGAGGAATCGATCCCACATCTTCATTTGAAATTTGAAAATGTCTCTCTCAAGACGTTTCGCGGACATCGCGGCTAGAAAGAAAGTCAATAGAATGGTCTCGTGAGTATATGTCTTTTTGAGTGAAAACTCTTCTCTAGGGAAATTGAGGCGTTGTGTCGGAAAGGTTGTTTGTGTAAAACATTAGCATTGGAAGGCGACCCCAGTGGTCGGCTATAGGGGATTGTGGTTCACTTCAAAATAAAGGTATTAACGATGATCTGTCTGAAGAGATAAGGCGAGCTTGTCAATTAATATCTTGAAACTCGTTTGGAATTTCGTTTATCCGCAAATGCAACGAAAGTTAGAGTGCAACAAATTATTTCACCCGTCATGCATACATTAGCTTACTGTGGGAGCCAGTGAAGGGGTTCATGATTCCTTCATTTTTGTTGCTCAGTGCTTTGTTTTTCCATTTTAAAGGAGTACTTTGTTGTTGTTGCTGCTGTTGTTTTCTGTTTGGGAGGTGCTGTTGCCTTTTTTTGTTTTTTTGTTTTTTCAATCTCTTCATCACAAAGAAAGAAGACCCCTCCCCGCCCATGTGTTTTGTGCACGTTTGACAGCCATCGAACGAGTCGCTTTTACCAGCTATTTAATCTACTTCCTCGTAATTTTGCTCTTTATTACAGCCATTTTGAAAATGTTAGTGCTATCAAGAATATTACTACTTTAACTAGAAAAGCCTTATCTGAGACCGAGACATTTTAAATGTCACAGCTGGGCGGGCGTTGTTTGCTTACTAAATTCCTTCTCTGATTATATTCAGCGTCTAATCCAATCTAAACTAAAGGGCTTAAACTTGTACCCTACAAAACTAGTGTTTACGCCCTCTACAACGCTTTGAGATAGGGTGGAAGGATTAGGTTAAACCCTTCCTGCTGAGTTGAGTTCTCGCGCTAAAATAGCAGCTTAAAAATAGTGAAAGTTGGTGAGTCCAACTTCTGCTTGGTTCTCCTGTTGAGGAATGTTTCTGGCCAGTAATCAGCTCCTGTTCTGGCTCTTTATTAGAAAATCCTTCCTTGTAAGATGTTTGAAGGTGTTGTGGTTTTCTAGCAATTACTTTAATTATAGGATATCGGTCCGGACTTTACAGCTTAATCTGTCTTGGAGGAGATTACGTCGGATAGAACAATGTTAATATAATAGGCCTCTTATTGCCATGTGGTACTTGCACTGTATGACTACTTAATTCGGGACAAGATTATTTTGACGATGTTATGGAATGCTATTGCGCCAGAAAATTAGTGCAAGGTCTTCAAAACGCAAATGCATCGTATTTAATTAATTTTATCAATAGCAATTCTTGGAATATCTTAAGTCAATTGAATAGTTTCAAAACCGAAATCAAGTGTACAACAAGTCAACGGGATGAACATGGACTAGACGGCATGTTCAAGTAAAAATTTCACAGAAGTTTGGGTAGAGTTTTAACCGCATTGGAAGGAAAGTTAACACCATTCGATTTTGAAGGAACACGAACGACCTGTCAAACGACAAAATTCTAAAATAATTATAAAAGAGAATTGGATAACCTGCATATTTAGTTGATTCATATGAATTATTTGCTCACATTATCTTCTGGATTTGTTTCCAATGACACAGTGCAGGTGAAGAATATAAAAATTACTTCTACCTTCCGAAACAAGTGACCGCTAACAGAAATTTGGTTTACTCTAGCTGTGGGGAAAAATCGAGAAGAACTTTTCAGGACTTCAAAACTTGGCACCGACTAATTTGAGTTTAACTTAAGAATGTAATTTCGCTGACCAAATGCACTTTTCTTCGCAGGGACAGAGCGACGACAAATGGGGGCCTTGGAGCGAGTGGAGTCCATGCTCCAGAACTTGTGGTGTAGGAGTTACTTACCAAGAACGAGAGTGCTTTGAGAAGGAAAAGTGAGATTTAATTTGTTTTTCATATTTTGAAGGCCCCGTTATAATCAGCATAATCAAAATCCTCCGTTTAGCCAAATTCAGCAATAAGGAACCAACTGGCCATCTAATTAAGTTATTATACACGAAAATAAACTTCAAATTTTAAAGGTGATGGAGCACTTGCCTAAGCCTTCACTTTGCAAATTCAAAAGAATGGACGAATGGGCAAAGCTCAAAGAACAAAAAACAAAAATGCTAACATAAGTTTTAATTAATGCGAGTAATTTAAAAACTAGGAGCTGCTTTGACAAAGTCCTCGAATAACACTCTGAAGGACCCGAAAGGAAAAAGGTATGGTGATCAATGTTTTCAGCTTCCCTTCCTCGATTGCAAACTCAACACCAGAACGAGGCTGCACCGACATAAGTAACGGGCGCTTTCCATCCAACCAAAACTTTCGAAAATTTGGAAACTGTGGCAAAGGGTATAGAAAGTTCCAAGAAAAAAGAAACTATTTAATTTCCGAAATACGAACCATTCTGAACCGAAAATTCTAGAAACTTCGGGAGCAAAGTTGAATGGAAAAAGAACAGTTACTTCCGCGAGAAAAAATGCAAAAATTTGGGTATACCTCGCGAGGTGGTCTTCTTTTTTGGAAATTTTTGAAAATTTTTGAAGATTGCTTTCAGTGACTGCAGAATTGTATGTTATTTAATTCATTACATTTTTTAATTGCCTTTATTGACGAACAAGAGATACTTTTGTGTTTTTGTGATCTAGGCCAGAAGATTATTGCAAGGGAAATAAGCGTATGTACAGGACGTGCAATATTCAGGTTTGTAAGATAGGAAATATTGACTGTTTAATCTACTCATTATTCTTTCATAAATTAACGTAAATATATTTCCTTCTGACTTTTTTCAAATCGTTTGCTCATCTCGCAAAGAGTCAAAGAGTATTACTAGCGCACAGTCTCTCAAATAAATAGCTAAATCATGTGTACCAGGAAAGAATTCTGGATTTGATTTTTTTAAAAAAGAAGTGGGAAGAAACTTTGATTATTTTTAAGCGACTTAGTATAAGAGGATGCTTTCTCTTTCCCGCGAGTTCCACTCTTCGTTTATATCCGATGTGAGTGTACCTGTAGGCGGAATAGCAAAAACGTTACGAAACAAACTGATAACGAAACATTCTTTATTTCATTAAATGGAAAAAAAAACGAAACTCAACGTAATAACGGTAAAGCGTATCAAAACCAGATATATATAGGAGGTGTGGTGGTGGTGGTGGTGGTGGAAGTGGTAGTAGCGTTAGGAGGGGGGGTAGGGGTTGTAAACAGGGTGGCTTGTAACCGGGATTTTACGGTGTTGAACAAAAGCTAAGAGATGTTTTCAGTTCTTGTCTTGTATGTTTCGTCTGTTGCGTTTTAGGACTGTCCTGAAGGTTCAAGAGATTTCCGCCTTGAACAGTGCGAAGCTTACAACAGCCGCGTACTTGATGGACGAAAATTTAAGTGGATGCCATATATACCAAGTAAGAGAACTGATTCTCATTAAATAAAAATGGGTTAATCAATTTATTGTTCCAAAAATATTTCAGAAAGGGATTAGTCAATTGGTTCGGGACTCATTTAGGAAAAAAGTTTGAAAATTATTATTTATTCATAAATCATACCCAGCCGGCTCTTACCGTATTTGAAAAGTGAAGGTATGGGATATTGTCCCAAAATAAAATAGCAACCTTTCAGGCAGCGGCGCGGCAACCGAGATGTTGATGCAAAAGTATGCTTTAAAAAAATGTCGGAAGAGTTTACGGCTATCTGAAGACGAGAAAAAGCTGAATTTTTTTAAAACTGAACGAACAAATGCAAGAATATGCCAAAATAATGCTCGATGGATGTCATCTACGTTTTGAGGAGTATCGGCAAGATAAAGCAACTTCTGTAAATTCTGAAACCGTACCCAGAAAGAGGTACCCTGGGCACCAGAGGTTTTTTCTCGAAACCGGAAACCGCGCATGAAAAGCCTCTGGCACCCAGGGTAAGAAAGAGGCAAATGATTTGCAGAAAGCCTACGAGGAGGTAAGGTTGTTAAGAACCTACATATTTTGAATGAATAATAAAATATCGAATGCGTCTTTCGTATGATGTGTAGAATCATGCAGGCCAACGGCCTGGGTGGATAACATCCTCCTCGATTGATCTGCATAGCGCCTCAGATCATTTGAAAGCCTTATTCAATAATTGTTAGTTTATCTTACCTATGGCTCCTAGGCCTTATTGGCCTTTGTTTAACTGATATGGCTATCCTCGTTACTGACACCATTCTCGTCATGCATTTTTAACTCTGACCTTCCGAAGGTCACAGTAATATCTTGAAGATGTCTCCAACCTTGCTTGTTACTGTTGCCAAGTACTGATGGTATCCCAAAACAACATTGTTGCATTTCTTGCAGCCCATGAGAGATGCGTACTAAACTGTATGCCTAAAGGAGAAAATTTCTTTATGCAATGGGCGAGTAAAGTCGCAGATGGAACAAGATGCAGCATGGATTCGTATGACATTTGCGTCGACGGGAAGTGTGAGGTAATGAACACGTGTATGAGAGTTCTCGGCGCCAAAAGCTTCTTTAGATCTATACCTCTCGTCTCGTCAGTGGTTCAATGACGCGTTATTGGCTGTTCCGCTGCGCAAAGTAAGTGCGGGCGCGAAAACCGAAAGATTCGCTTACCATACAATTTTCGCGCCCACACTCACTCGCGCCCTGCCCTTTTGAGTCTCGTCAGAGGAGAGAGAATCTATGACACATTCATGAGATATTTGAAAAACTTCCCTTTTCTTACCCATCATCGCGAAAGCATGTAAAGCCTCTGACTCTGCCCTAGAAACTGCGTAATTTTTTTTAGAAATCACCTTTTTCCCGCCAAAATCTTTTCTCACCAGCCTTGAAAAATGTAAAACCTTTTGTTCTCAGCCCTACCAAACGCGAGACTTATCTCTAGAAAAGCCTCCCTTAGGGAACGTGCATGATGAAAAATATTTCCTGTTTGAAACTTTTTACAAATGTACAAATTGTGACCTTTGTCCTGCCAAAGGATAACTTAATTTCCAAACAGTAAGCTGCGTTTTATTGAAAAATTCCCCTACTAAGTTATTGTTATTGTTATTATTATTATTATTATTATTATTATTATTTTGTTCCTGTAAATCAGACGGATCGAGAATTTCCTTTTTTATGTATAAGCACCCAAATTAGCTTTTGGTCGCTGCATGAAATGTCTTTTTTCACTTTTTGCATTGAAAACTTTCTTTGTTAAGTCGTAGGCCTTGAAACTGTCCAGGATAAACTTATCGACTAACCGTCGTCCATAGATGCAAAAGAGAATTTGTTTTGCTATCAAAAATGTTGCTGCTATGACACTTTAAAAGTTGCCGGTGCTCTCAACGGGGAAAGTTCA
Organism: Porites lobata; assembly: GCA_942486035.1. Lineage (NCBI taxonomy): Eukaryota > Metazoa > Cnidaria > Anthozoa > Scleractinia > Poritidae > Porites > Porites lobata. The sequence continues at coordinate 1,421,885 of CALNXK010000082.1, forward strand.
TTTTACGTTTGTTGTTTTGCTGCCAAGATAAATAAGGCTCCTCCCTGCAATGCTTGAGCCAATCGATGAAAAAAAAAATGTTATTCAAGGCAGTTTTGGTAAATTTCAATCATTCCGCCTAACATTGGACTGACATAGGACTTAGGTCATACGCACATAGGACACTTTATTTAGCGTAGAAATTAACAAAGCTATACGGCTAGTTTACAGATATCCCCCCATCACGCTTAGAAATGTTGAAGTTTCATTAGTTTGGAGAGTCTGGACTAAGAAAGTGTTCATATTTCTTCTGCAGAAACTTGGTTGCGATCTTATTTTGAACTCTACTGCGAAAGAGGATAAATGCCGCGTATGTAATGGCATTGGAGAAAACTGTAAAACACACAAAGGAGTCACTACAGATATTGGCGATGGTGAGTTGTATTTCAAAAACTAGAATAAGCATAACATAACTATTGGACTATTACAAGAAACCATATCATTTTTACTGGGGACAATTTCTACACACTTCAAGCTGTTCTCCAAAGCCAAAAGTTCTCCAGGACCCGCACTTGCTACAAAGCAAATCATTTATTTATAAGTACAAACTATGGGCAACTCGTGAATACTTTGTTTAGCAAATAGAGACGTGATGTGATAAAATAAAATATGAAAAATATTAACAATTATTAGAGGAGGTTGAACAAATTATAAAGATTTGTCAGTGGCGAGCAGATCATTGCCGAAGCTGAAGGCTGAGGCTAATAATTGAGCTGCTTCGGGTATTTACGAGTTGACAAAAAAAGCAACAAGAAGTTTTCGATTTGTTACGAGTTTTCTGGTAAAATAATCATTTAATCTTTAACTTTAGACTAGCCAGAACTCGTGCATCGGCTTCACAGTAATCTTTTGATTTTCACTTATGTTACGTTTCAGGATACAAGGAAATTCTGGTGATTCCTGCCAGTGCAACGAACATCGACATACAAGAACTCGCACCTTCTTCAAATTTCCTAGGTTTGTCAACGATTAGTATACCTTTAGACAGCTGTTTTGCCCTACATTTAGAATTTCGTCCAAGGCTGAAAATGTTCTACAGTTCAGGCCTTAGTTTTAAGTTTCTCTAACATGGCATAAATTCCTTTTTTCTTGTATTTTTCAGCTCTTTCCGATTCATCTCGAAGTTATTTTTTCAATGGGGATTATTTTATCACAAGCCCGAGGAAGTTCCATATTGCCGGTACTGTGTTCAATTACGAGCGAACCGGCTTTGGACAGGAGAGAATCTCTTCGTTGGGACCAACTTCAATTCCCGTCCACGTGGAGGTATATTTGTGTTTGACTTAAAATAACAGTGACGCGAATTTTATCAAAATTCTAAAAGTAGGAACTGCCCCCACACTGAGTAAAACATCAAAATAATAGCTCAAAACATTAAAAGGAGTTATTGTTAACACCAGAAATGCAAAAGAAGGCACACATGGACAATCTTAAAGTAAATTAAGACGGATTGAAATTGTGGGTTTTTTAAAGTACAGTTCATTTTTGTTGTTTGAGACGATTAATTTAATGCTTGGGAAGTATATCTAGCCGGACTTTTGATAACGTTATCGCCAAATAGACCTTTAATTTGCGTCCAACAGTTTATTTCGGCCAAAAAGTAGCTATTAAAAAAAGTAAGAGTGCAACCATTGCTTTTTTTCTTCTCCTCCTTTCCTTCTCCTCGCTCTTTCCTTTTCCTTTTTTTTTCCTTCGTTACTATGATTTTGGAGCTTCTCGGGCTTAAGAAACGTGCCTTTTGACGCTTTCAAAGCGTCAAAAGGCACGTCAAAATGACTGCAAATTTCGTTAGGTTGGTTTTCAAAAAATCGGCTAGATATAAATTAGTTTTTTGAACAAGGAGCTAGGATTTTGTCTTTTACATGTAATTTCTTCGTTACATTTGTATATAGATCGAGTAAACAATTTTTACGTGTTTAACATTTTGACATTTCTTTTAAGATATTTTAAGCATATTGCCAATCACGATTATGTTAAAACTGCAAACGGTTTCAAAAGTTTCATTTTATCGTAGATCCTTCTAATGGGAGAGAAGAATCCTGGTATCTCTTACGAATTTTCATTGCCCACATCCGTCACCGTACTTCCTGAGCGTGCGCAGTTTACTTGGCGGACGGGCGATTTTGACAAGTGTAGTGCGTCGTGTGCAGGGGGTGAGTTTTTATCACGTGTAATATTATATAAAATTGGCACTAAGGGTAGATATCCACAAACAAGGTGGTAGTTGAACCCGAAGTCGCTTTATTGCGACCTACTGGAAATCAAGTTAAAAGTCACATGTTGTCCTAAGCGCGAAGTCATAAGCTCCTCGGAATCGGGCTTACAAGGATCACAAGGTTTCAATTAAATTCCGCTGTTGTTTTACCCTGATAATCCAGGTTAACATAAACAACATCGTTGGATTCCCGTGGCAGAACAGTAATTCCATCACAGATACCAAACATGAAAAAAAAGGAGAATTGATACACTGCAACACAGCCTTTTTCCTTAAAAAAGGTGCGAAGCGCGCAAGCCTAGCAAGTCATTTATGGGAACGCCATAATGTACAACAAGTAAACGGCGAAAAGTATCCTTTTTTGGTGGTTCGTTTAGTGAAAGGCGCAAGAGTAGAAACAAGCCAAGCGCCCGCGAACGACTACCGCCCACGTCCCTCGTGTCGCCGCTGCCGTGCGTATAACCTCAAAAATAGGTAAACGTCGATTCCAAGGACCCATACCAGGCTGTATAAAAAGAATTAAATGATGAGAATGCTTGTAAATAGAACGGTAAAAAATTTTGCAATTATTTTTCGCAGTGAAGCTAAGAGCCTGCTCAAAGTCTTTGACCTATATGTCATTTAAGTTGTACCGTGAAAACTGGCCAACAGCTGTTCACTGAAAAAGATAATTAACAATTATTCCTCGACCCCGAATGGGCTCTGAGTCATCGGCCGAATGGGCTATTTACTCAGAGGCCATGAGGGCGAGAGGAATAATTGTTTTAGTAAAATCCAACTAGTTGGTCAAAAATATCGAGAATACAAACAATTTAGCTAGTTAAAGCTAGACTTTAATCCTTTTTTGCTGCCAAAAAGCCCGCGTTTTTCGCTACTAGTGGGTTATAACATATAGCCTAGTAGTAGCTCAACCAATCAGAATAGACCACTTGTTGGATTTTACTAATAACCAATATCGATTGTCTACTGCTTGTTTAGGTGAGCAAAAGAGGCGAGTATACTGTGTTCGCGAGGATACTGGGGAAGAAGTTTCAAAGTCAAATTGTGATTACGGCAAGAAGCCATCACATAAACAGAAATGCAAAACTCAGCCCTGCCCTGCCAGGTTAGTGACGAAGCTACTGAATTAGGGAGGGGAGGAAATGATAAGGTTTAAACAATGTCTTTCAATCAATGGTCATCATGTCACATGGCGATCGTTGCTTTTTATTTTCGGTTGAATTTGATTTTATATTGTAGAATAGATGTACAATCGACAGTTCTTACTTTTCTGTCGCATTTTTGTAGAATAATTGGTAAAGCTGCAACTGAAATTAGGTGATAGAAGCGTAGTAACTCTGAAACTAACCCGCTATCACTCTGAACAGCTGCTGCAATTTTGGGAAATTGGAATCAAATATCTCTTAAACTCTTACCAGATAGTAATTTAAAACTGACGCCTCGTACTGTAGGAACTCATTCATTTTACTTTCCATTACACCTTCTATTTTAGCTGGTACGTGAGCTCATGGAGTTCATGTTCGGTAACATGCGGTCGAGGCAAACAGGTCAGACGAGTTCACTGCCAACACGTGGTGGAAGGCGGAAACGCTGAAATGATCCCGGATGACCGGTGCCCCGGTCAAAAAGCTATTATCATGCGAGACTGTCAGATACTGAAGAGATGTCCAGTGTGGTCTGTGGGCCAATGGTCAAAGGTACAGACAAGTTGTGCGGTGTTATTTTAACAATTGTTAGTAGGGACCAGGGTAACAAAGTAATGGATCCAATAGTGAGGGAGCAATCAGCCGTGCGTAACAAATAATGAAAGAAAAGACTAAGGCGCCTGATTTATTGATTCGTTTATCACTTTAGCACGTCTAAACGATACTCTTTTTGCATATTAATCATCGTTAAAAAAAATTGTAGAGTGGCTTAGAAACTCAAAAGTTTGGCACTTATTAACCCATGACATGGCCAGATAACATCCTCTTCGATCTCCATAATTCTTCATAAGATACTCAGCCTCATTCATTAATTGTTAAATAACGTATTATCAATCTATTTATTTAATTGTCATTAAAATTGACCAGTGTTTATTTCATACCCAATGCAGTGTTCTGTCTCGTGTGGAGTCGGATCGAGACAACGAAACCTTACATGCCAGCTGCTTGATACAAAGCAAGTTTTTGAGCCAGAAAGCTGTAACCCAAATAGAAAACCAAAATGGAAAGAGCTCTGTAGCCCAGGCCCCTGCACTGTCACATGGATGGCGGCGGAATGGAGCGAGGTACGATGAAGGAGCTCTTCTTTGCCCGCTTACTTTGCTCTTAACATGCGCAAATACAAAGGAACGAATTGGAGAAAGAAAATAAAAGATTGATACACTAAAAGCACTTCACCGTAAATGAGGCTCACCTTATTTGTTCAAAAGGCGCCTCGGAGCTTATTAGTTTCGCCCCTATACGTGGGCGACGAAGTAGGGCCCGATATTTCGAGCAAATATGGTAAACGATGATCTCCTGGACTCTCCCTGAATCACTGCAGCTTGTAAAATTTAAGGTGACTTAAACCAGGTGCTGTAGCCATTGACCCAGGAAAGTGCCAGAATGGTTCAGAACCTGATCATATTCAACTCCTGGAGCGGAATTAAGTGACCTACCTAGGGAGGTGTCAAACCTTGTTAGAGAGCCATAGAAAACGATCAAAGAACAGGCAGCGATCAGTTCCAGTTGTCCGTTTTAGGGAGGACTATCCATATTTTCAGGCAACCAATGCCTTTTATGATATTTTTCCGGCTTCCCGTCATAATTAGGTCCTGAATAATTAGTAATTTCTGCTTAAAATAGACTTTTAGACTACAATAACGAAGTATTATCAATTTTGTAGTGTTATCCGAAGTGCGGAAAAGGAATGAGTACAAGAATGGTTTATTGCGTCAGCATCACAGATAAAACCAAAAAATACCCGGATGAACTATGTGACGTTTCCTCTCGGCCAATAAATGAGAAGAACTGTTCCAGTGACGTTTTGTGTCCACCCATGTGGCATGCATCACAGTGGAGTAAGGTGAGACAAGACGGTGTGGCGGCGTTTACTTGGGCCTCCTTGTGCTTTGACTTTCCGTTCATTCAGCTAAGCGAAAAAATGCCGAAGCATGTGTACTGTCAGTCTGCAGGAGCGCTTACCATTTGAACGGAAAATCTGGTTATTCCGGGGAGAATTCAAATGGTACGGTTCATTACCAGAGCCAGGCTTCCTCGCGAGAGAAAGCGAAAATTTTACCAGCAGTCACTCAATCCCATATTTTCTGTTTTCAGTTCGAAAAAATACCAGTACAACATTTCACGGCAAATTTTCACTGAAATTTTCTACCAAATGCTCCAAATCGCTGCATTTAATATGTAGCGATTAGTCAATTGAGGGCGCAGGCGCCTTGGAGAGCGATGGCAGGTCTTTGGCCAAATGACGAATATCTCTGTACAAATGAAGGCGCCTTATGTTCCACTGAACTCCCAAGTTAAATCGTTTATCGTTAATAAGATAGACATGAAATTTTTTTGCGTTGTGCAAAATAATTTTTAAATTATAAGAAACTTTTAGCATCATGACTTTAATGGTTAACGGCAAACCTGAGGATGTCATGTGACCACAGTGGTCGCGTTTGCAGTTTGCAGTTCACGTTTGAAGCTTTGAAGCTTTGAGCTTCCAGCGGTAAGTGGCAAGCTTTTTTTCCATTGAAAATTGTACAGCCCCACGTTTTAAGGCAACAGAGAGGTTTCTACACCCGCCTGTGATGTGCCATTTAAGATTTTTGAACTCGACTCAATGAATTCATAATTTTGTTTCAGGCGACAAAAGTAAAGCACTGCGACTTGCCCAAAACCGTTATGGCGGTTGTAAACAACAAATGCTTTGCTAAAATTGAAAAATTATCCTGTCAACGTTTGAAACTGCGAACGCGTAACTGCAAACTGCATTCCGCGGTTTTCGGTTTCCCAAGAAAAATTAAACCTGATGCTAAAGGTCTCCAACTAAGACTTACCTGTAGTTATAATGGCTAACTATACGCTTTAACCAGCAAGCCGATCTTAGTGCAGTTACCTTCGAAATCAGCATATGTTCTAGGCTCCTTTTTTAAGTTGTGAACTGCTTGTCTGTTCTAGAAGGTACATTTTCGCCACCCGTCTGCAAGTTTGTCAATAAGTCGTAAGGGTGACTATTTGCTAGTACTTAAGGCCGACATTGACCCCGGGGGGGGGGGGAAGGGTTACTTGGGTTAATTTTTGCTGGGTATGTGCCGCTGGCCTCTCAGAGTCCCTACCCTATTATAGTCTATTTTGTGGCCAATTGTAGACCCCATCTTAGTCACTTTGGGGTAAATATATAATTTTCGCGATCCCAACTTAGCCACTTTCTATTTATGTATCTACCTTATCAATCCTTTAAATAGGTCATTCTAAAATGAATTGACCCATTTTTTAAATAAATTGAATGAAGAACACTTTACTTTTCACCTACATTACAAATATTCTGGTACGTTTGCTAACCGTAAATATGAACAACTTTCTTACCGCAAAAAATCAGAAAATGTGCGACCCCATTCTAGTAAGTTAACTCTATTGAAAATGCGACCCCATTATAGTCAATCCAGTCGTGAAAATGCGACCCCATCCAGCAGCACATCCCCATTAGCCTCTTATAAGGAAGTTCCCCCCCTCCCCGGGGATATTGCCTTTTTTGTTTAAATTGATCATCTATTTCAGTGCACTGCTACTTGTGGCGTAGGGATGCAAATGAGAAATGTGTACTGTGCTACAAGGGAAGGACCCAAAATGCTTAGAATCTTAAAGAAAGACCAGTGTGCCAACGAAAAAAAGATAAAGGGAATGCAAATGTGCTCAGTCAGACCATGTCAAGCTGGATGGTACATTTACCCATGGGAACCGGTAAGAGTTCTTCACAATTACTCATACATTAGAGATATTCTTAAACGATGTTCATACTTTGTGCCCTGACACGGTTTCCACTTCTCGCTGAGCATTAATGTGAACCCTTTTTTAGATTCCACGCCAGAATTTCAGCAGGGTGCTATTGCCAGAGTATGAGCACTAAAGTGAGCACCGGTCCCTGATTGCACGTGTTTTCTTTTAGTCCCGACGCTATGAGATATTGAGATATTGAACTTAGAACAACAAATTATGGCAAATATTCTATAGGTTTCAAGGGAGCAATAATATGGAACAGCCTTCCCTTAAATATAAGAAACTTAAGTTCTTACAATATGTTTAAGAACCAAGTCAAAGAGTATGTGATAAAGAAACAGTTGTAATAGTTTTAGTTCATATCATTCCTAAAAACAGGAAGTCCGCCTTCTAATATTCTCTACAACTTAGAATAAAGCGGAGATCGTCTAAAAGCCCAACAGAGCTTGCTTGATCTCCTGCTTTGTAATAATGTAGTAGGTTATGTGTATGAATTATGAATGTATGGTAAATAAAGGCACTTCTTCTTCTTTAACTATCAGAAGCACCCAACGTCAATTTTCGGGATAGATCTGTTCGGAAGACGATTTGAGATAAGGAATTTTCGGAACATTTGTTGTAAAATTTCTTGCTTGCCTGCCTTTCCTAGGATTTTCGAACATCTAAAATATGGTATAATCGCCCATTTTTAACAGATTTGTACCCCAAAAAGGTCACCTAGAATTTTCGGGAGCCTTTTTTCTGGCTGAAATTTTCGAATAGTTAAGTTTTGATCCCTATAATTTTCGGATCACTAGACTTTCGGCTAGGAAATTCGAACAGATGAAAAAAATTTAGGGGATAAAAAAATGCCTATATCTACTGTTTGAATACTAAAATACGTTTAACAATGCTATGATTAAGTGGTTTTGAACTGTACTGTCGTTGGGTGCCCCTGCGCTATCAATGCTTTGCATAACTGCCTGCTTCACTCAGACCTGACAGGGTGAAATAGAGCAAATGTGTTCAAAATTTGGATACCCTGCCAGGTGTGACCAAAACCGAGGCAATAGTGTTTAGGTACTAAGTGTGAACGTGGCTTTGGATGTCAGTACTTATGATGGGCTACTTAGTCTTTTCCCTTTCATTGCTTTAACACAGTGCTCTACGACGTGTGGACAAGGTTTGAGGAGACGAAACGTCAAGTGCTTTGCTGATTCAAAAGAAGACCCCGAAGAAAAATGGTGCAAAGCGGAGGATAAACCAGTATCTGAAGTACAGTGTCTCCAGAAAAAATGTAAAGGTACTTTGGAACCGTTCTATGTCTTATAATTCATTTGACAACTTATTTCGAAGGCAAACAGACTCTCAATCCAAAAAAGGCAATAGAGGAGACGTGCAATGCTATTTCCCGATGATGGAACATGTTTGGATGTTTCAGTGCGTCAGACAGAATATGGCTAAGGAAGGGCAAGGACCAATTCTAGGTGTTCGTTTTAGGGAGGAGCACGTGCTTGTGTTGTCTGTTAGGAGAGAATTTACAGTATTCAAGTTGTCTGAGCTTACCAAACAGTGCGATCTTTTTCTCTTTCCTTTTACTTTGGCGCAAAAACGTACTAAAAGCTGAACGATCACAGCAGCGAGAGGAATCTGGCTGCGAAAACAGCACGTGAAACCGAGAAAAAGGACCTTCCCCCTCTTGTTATTTACCTCTCATAAGCCCGTATAATTACCTTACTTTTGTTAGCTATAGTGTCTTCTCGGGTGTCAGGTATGTGACCAGATGCAGGGAAAGTCACACAGTTTAATGTTCGATCTTTACCTGCACAACAATTCTTGGAATTCACTCACATGACCTCCGTCTTGACGACGGTTGCTATCCGCCAAGCTGGTGCCCGTCCAGATGTGAACAAACTTCCCTCAATGTAAGAACGTAGTCGAATGCAGAGATGGTTCTCTGCGTTGTTCCTGAAATTATCCATAAAAGGTTAAATTATTTGCACGTGAAAGCGATGTCCTGTATAGAAATGGCTTAAGTTTGCATAAAATTTCACACCTTGGATGGGGACCAGTATGGCGAGCGCTTAATAGTTGCATACATTTGTGACGTCACCTGAAAACCGAGAATAGATTGATCAATCAGAGGCTTTTTATTGTTTCATCTGAAAAAAAATTCAGATGGGAAGAATGATAGTTACTACCTGCTTCCCAAGCTCCGTTCGCCTACAGTCTTCCAATAAAGATGCAGGAGAATCGGAGTGAGAGCGAGAACGCTATTGCATTCGAAACATGGTGTAAACGGAAAATCGAATTTCCTCTGTATCTTTTTAGACTTAATTCATTATTTCTTTCATTTCATCAGAAGCAGGAACAACGACGAAACCACCAGAGAAAACAACAACCGCTGCAGTATTGAAAACAGTATCAACCTTGGCACCAACAGCAGAAACAGAGGAAGAAACACTGAGCACGACATTAGCTACAACTCAAGCATCGAAAACAGAAGAAAGACAAACTACAGAAACGGCTTCACCAGCAACAACATCAACGGAGGAAGCAAAATCAACGTCAACAACGGAATCAAGCGAAGAACCAACCACAACCGCAGCTCAAACTAAAACAACGAAAATAGTAGAAGAGGAGCGAACAACAACCTTACCAGCAACAACACAATTTGAACAATCAACAACATCAGGAACAAGCCAAGAAACAATAATAACAACAGCTCAAGTTCAAACAACGAAAGCACGGGACAAAGAATCGACAACAACAGCTTTACCTTTGGCAACAACACAATTTGAAGAATCAACGACATCAGAAGCAGAAGAGGGAACAACTACTACTGCCGCACCACAAACTCAAACAACGCAAGTAGGGGACAAAAAATCGACGACAACAGCTTCACCTTTAGCAACAACACAATTTGAAGAATCAACGACATCAGAAGCAGAAGAGGGAACAACTACTACTGCCGCACCACAAACTCAAACAACGCAAGCAGGGGACAAAAAATCGACAACAACAGCTTCACCTTTAGCAACAAAACCATTTGAAGAATCAACGACATCAGAAGCAGAGGAGGGAACAACTACTACTGCCGCACCACAAACTCAAACAACGCAAACAGGGGACAAAAAATCGACAACAACAGCTTCACCTTTAGCAACAACACAATTTGAAGAATCAACGACATCGGAAGCAGAAGAGGGAACAACTACTACTGCCGCAACTCAAACTCAAACAACGCAAGTAGGGGACAAAAAATCGACGACAACAAATTCACCTTTAACAATAACACGATTAGAAGAATCAACGACATCAGAAGCAGACGACGGAATAACCACTACTGCCGCAACTCAAACTCACACAACGAAAGCAGGGAAAGAAGAATTGACAACAACAGCGACACCAGTACAGGAAAGAACAACAAGAAAAGAAACAACGACGACAGCAGCTCAAACTGTAGAAGAGGAACGTACTACAATCAAGGCAAAAGAAACAGAAGAAACTGTAACAACTTTTAAAGTTGCAACAGAAGAGGAGGCAACGAAGACATCTACCACTAAATCGCCAAGTGCTTCTACCCTTACAGCAGAAAGTACCAGAAAGACAGAAATTTCCACCCAGAGTTCTACAACACAAGCCTTCAGTACCGAAACTAGCACTGCTACAACCATGCCTTTCTCCAGTGAAGCTCGCACCACCACCTCAACTCACGCTACTGACAGCAGCACCATTAGCACCCTATCACCCACCACTGAGTTTTCCACCACTACTGTCTCAGTATCAACAATAGAAAGCACTACAACTGAGGCTTCAAAGACTATTACCCCACCCCCGACAGCGGAGGCCTCAACGACTATTACCCCCCCCTCGACAACGGAGGCTTCAACGACTACTATCCCACCCCCGACAACGGAGGCTTCAGCCACTACTACCCCACCCCCGACAACAGAGGCTTCAACGACCACTACCCCACCCCCGACAACAGAAACCTCTACAAGTACTGTGCCTGAAAGTTCTACTGAAGGTCCAACTACTGCTCTAAGAATTAAGCCAGCCAAAATCTTTCAGCCTCCACAAGACACAAGTAAGTCTCTTCGTGGTCATATGCTTTTTGTTCTTTGTTAGTAAAACGTTTGTTTTCAAGAATAATGCAACTTTTTAAATTTTAACAAACATGTTTCGACGGTACATCCGTCATCGTCAGTGTGACGGTTATGAAACTTAACAGGGAAAAAACGTGTCTGTCACAATTTATACGTTACATTGCGTTGGAAAACAACACGCTACACAAATTTTAAAGTTAACGGAATTAATAGATACGCGTGCACGCATCTATAGAGAAAGCGTCAGATCATTCATGTTAGAGCTTACAGTATTCTTGCAGTAACCGTCAAATATTGCTGGGCTAAGTATGCGATGGAATAGCATTCCATTGGAGGGGTTTTTTTATGGTCTAAAGCCAAGAGAACATTTCTTAGCTGATGTGCAACTTCACCTACCTTTTTTTTCCAGACGCATCAGTCGGTAGTGAAATCCTATTTCGTTGCCGAGCAACTGGCTATCCACAACCAGTGATCACGTGGCGTAAAGGTTCAATACCCGTGTCCAGTCTTGACTTATCTCGGATGCAAATCCTTCCTGAAGGCGACCTACGAATATCTGATATAACAGAGGACGACACTGACATTTACACCTGCACAGCTACAAACTTCGTCGGCCCAATGGACGCCAAACAGGCGCGTTTAATCGTAATTGTTCCAGTTTCTGTGTCTGTGTCGCCTAAAAATGTCAGCGCGCAGCCTGGTGCTGATGTTACGATAACGTGCGAGACACGTGGCTTACCAAAACCAATCGTGGAGTGGTACAAGGGTGACACGCATTTGTCTAGTGAAGGCAGATTACGAGTTTCCGGAGAAAATCTGATTATATCTCAAGTAGAATCTTCAGATAGTGGACATTATGAATGCCGAGCCCAAAATATCTACGAAAAGGACACAGATAGAACTTATTTGAACGTCCTTAAGAAACAAGGTAACATCCTTTGATTTCTTTTTTGCAGTTAGGTCTTTCACTCTCAGAGAAAAGTTTGGGTCTTTTGATGTAATCCTATTATGTAACAATTCAAATGACAGCTCTTCGGCAGTATTTACACGTGGTACTAGGTATTTGTTTCTTAGCATTTAACGATGTGAGAAATGGAAATTTGTTGAATTTTGACTTTGGCCATTTTTTAGGAGGGAAGGGGTGAACAAAACGAACTAGCTATACATTGAAAATTCCTCTCTTTACCTCTTTTGCACTATAGGTGCCGCCATCGGTAAATAATGGCGAATCATGATCAGTGGGCTCGAGGAAGTGGCTGCAGTTCTACTGTCACACATATTAAACCGTTCTTGTGTTCTCTTTCATTTTTATATATAGAGCCAACGACGAAACCTCCAGAAAAATGTGAAGACAATCCTTTGATCGCTCACTGTCCTGTGGTAAAAACAGTCGGATTCTGCTGCATAAAGTTTTACCAGAAAGCCTGCTGCTATACTTGCAGGGATTTACTCCCTGGATGCAAAAGCTAAACGGTGCTAGAAAATAATGAGAAAAAGATGTCTACGAGGTGCTCTTGCGAATTTCGTTCAAGATAGACAGTACGGTGTAGCCGCAAGGAAGCCATTTACACGTAAAGGGCCTTCAAACTTATTATCGTAAACAACCAAAGTATACATAAATTATTGTTCATATTATTAATAAATGTACTACGCTTTTGGCAAGCTTATTCCACGGAGAAATCGATATACATGAAAGAGCTAGGTCTGCTTTTTCTGCTTATGACTTTTTATGAATAAATCTAAGACAGATCCCCTTAACTTATCTTGCAATACAATTAACCTTGTTGGGAAGCATTTGACGAGAAATGATTAAAAAAAAACGGCGTGAATACGTGTCCTGAGGCTTCGTTCACACGGCACGGCACTTCCTTTACACTGCCCGCCTCGTCTAGCTTTTGCTATTTGCAGGCGGAGATGACAAAATGATGAGTATGAAAATAAAGCATAGTGTGTGAGTTTTCAACTGGTTGAAAATTCGTGCGTTTAGTTAGGTGTTACGTTCACACGGTGGAGGCGTGTGTGGCCGAGTGGTGAACACCTCGAACTTTGGATCTGGAGGTCTGGGGTTCAAGCCTCACCCGTTTCGTTCTTTCCTTAGACAAAGAACTTTACCCCACTTTGTCTCTCTTCACCCTGGTGTATAAATGAGTACTGGCGACATACTGCTGGGGGGTAACCCTAGGATGAATTAGCATCCCGTCCAGGGTGGAGTAGCAATACTCCTAGGCATGCTTCATGCTACGAAAACCGGTATAAGCTCCGTCAGTGTGGGCCTTTGGCTTGTGTGCCACACGAAACGAAATTTTAGCACCTTACCGTTCAAAAGTTTGAACGCGAGGATCGAGGGCAAATTTTTAGCTGATACAGTTGAAAATTTGACCGGCCTGGTATGAACAGGCACCGTATCCGTCTAAATATTTGCGCGGGAGAATTGACCTACGCGGTCTAAACGCCATAACCGTCTAAATTTTTGTAAGGCCATTGCAAAGGCGTGGTTGCATAGATTCAACCTGGTTCTTCAGTTCCGTATGAAGAGAGCTAGTCTGTGAGCAGGCTCATCATTTGTGAGTTCCAGGAAAATTTTGGCGGCGCGGCCGCCAAAATGTTTCCCGAACTCGCGCGAGAGAGCCTGCGAGCAGACAAGAACAGTTAAAGAACGAAGTGTCCGGTCAATTTTTCAGCCTTTTTTGGTACCTACTTGTATAGTGGTTTAGAGGTTATTCACTCAAGATTTCACCCTAACAACAAATCAACAGGGAAAGAGGAGTTGAGATTCCTGAAGCTTATATGCCTACGTCTACAATCAGAAAACACAACAGTCGATCGGTACCACAATGGACGGCTGAGGGAACAGTTTTCTTCCTCTAAGGACTAGGCCAAACGTCGAACTTTGCATGAGACGAAGCAAACCCTTATTTGGGTCAACCTATCAGACCTAAATTGATTTAATTCGTCTGTTGGGTCATGAGACGTCAAACCTAGGACGCGTCGAATCAATTAACAGAATCAGACCAAAAAAGCAATTTTAATTATCCCGAACTAGGCTAAATATACATTATCATACTAAGTTTTAATTTTTTTGGTTTAGTTCATCGCATGTCGGAAGATCGACGTTTGTCCCAGAGACGATCTTTAGACGTTCTATCCGTCTAATGCAGACCGATAGAACGTGTTGGACGATCCAAACTCATTCAGACGAACTTAGCTGGACCAGACGTCGAACTTTTCATGAACTTAACTCGCTAAGTTTGGGGTGTCAGTAAAACTCGAGATCGGGGCAGGGGGGGTAGGGGTGGTTAGGGTTGACACTAACCCTAAGCCTACCCTTACCCTACACTGAAAATCAAAAAGATCTGTTTCAGCCCCAAAGTGTCAATTCAGCCCTGCAGGCCAAAGTCTGATTCAGCCCTTCCTGGAGCTATTTCAGCATAATCTAGGCCAAAAAAGCTCAATCAAAAGGCTATTCCAGCCCACGGTAGGGCCCATTTCAGCCCTGGGAGCAAATCAGCCATAGCTAACTGGACTGCATTGGCCCTGATTCAAGGGAGCCAAATTAGACTCAAAAATAGGACTGTATTTTACTCACCGAAATAGCCCTATTTTTTGGGCTAAAACAGATCTTTGTGATTTACAGTGTAACCCCAACATAATTTTAATCCTAACCCTAAAACAGCATTCTTTAAAAAAAAGACAGACCCCGCGTTTTACTGACACCCCTAAGTTTGGTTCGTCTCATGAAAAGTTCGACGTTTGGCCGAGGCCTAATAATTCGAACAATGCCTCGGATCGAAACTCACCAACCATGAGTGAGGTTCGTAACTGACTATGGCCTAGGCCTAATAATTCCAACAATGCCTCGGATCGAAACTCACCAACCATGAGTGAGGTTGGTAACTGACTATCGTTGGACAAACGATAAACTGAAAGGTCCTTAAAAGAACACATACCAAGATGTTTAAGCCCGGGGGGGGGGGACTCCCTTATGAAACAGACGGGGATGCTCGTCGTCTCGCTTAGGGGTGTAAATTTTGGATTTTGGTCTCTCTTAGGGTGTTCCGGGCAAAGCGCCAATATTTTAAGCCGCCAAGGTCTCGTTTAGGGTTCTGCGAAGAACTTGAGATTTATGACAATGCTTTAAAAGACTACTTTTAGATAAAAGCATTCGATGATTTTGTCTTTATATCATTAAAACTCATTGCATGTCGTATTTGTGTGTTTTTAAGCGGTCTCTTTTAGGGGTCAAAATTTGCTTAAGCCACGCCCAGATTTGTCTCCTTTAGGGGTCACAAAAAGCTTGAGCCACGCCCAGATGGTCTCCTTTAGGGGTTAAATTCAAAATTTCCGACGAGCATCCCCGTCTGTTTCATATGGGAGTCCCCCCCCGGGTGTTTAAGACAGAATCCATTAGGAAATTAAGCAATTTTAATTTTCAGTGTACAAAAACCTTGTACCTGAATATAATTTAAACCATATTGCGTTCTTTTTTACACTTTTCAAGGCTATAGAATTTGAAATGACTCCAAAAAGCATTCTTATGGGAGCCCGAAAAAATAAATTTAAAATTTCACGAAATGAAATCTTCCTGGAAATCTTACACATGAAATTTTAGCTGTGTTTTCACAATTTTTATAAAATATGAAAACTATTTTATTTCGACGTCCAGCGAGAAATTGTCTATGGTGTTATTACAGATAACTAATTATATCTATGCCCCTTGAAAAGTATAAAAAAGAATGCGATGTCGTTAAAGTTACTCTGGTTCAAGGTTTTTGTTCACTGAAAATTACAATTACTCAATTTTGGAATCCATTAGGTTGCGCGCAAAAGGAAAGATTTCCAAGAGAAGGTCGAACTGTCTCTTCGTGTACAGTAAAAACCCACGTATAAGAAGCTAAACTTAAGAATCTATTAGGCTAAAATTTTCATTTTAAACCCCCTTTTCACAAGAACCTATTTAGCCTAAATTTTTTAATAGGTTCTTATTTTACAAAAATGAAAGCACAGATGAAAATACAGAAAAAAAGTTTAGTCTAGGTTTCAGTCAGTAAGGGTCAAAGGATCAAAAATGTGATGCATTTTATGGACGCTGCAGCATGAAAGACATGCATGCATGCTAGTACATATTGAATTTATTGTATGGTTATCATCTAAACTGTATTCTAGATAATTATTTAATCAGTAATATATTCCATATCACATATGCCCTGTAGTAGTTATCTGTGCTGATCGCTAGTGCCCCTATCAAATTAAGAACCTATTTAAGAACCGCTAAGTAGCCGAAAATCCCACTCAATACCATTTCTATAAGAACCTATTTAGGATCTAGGTTCTTATACGCGGGTTTTTACTGTAACGGGCACAGATGACGTAAAAGAAAAGACCTCTTGGTTTTCTGTTCAGGGAAAATATCTGCTAGGTATTGTTTCATGGTTTTTGTTCTTTTGTTTTACGTCGTCTGTGTCCGGTACACGAAGAAAACAATGAGTAAATGCCAATCTGTGTTCCGTGCGGCAGTGTGTTTGTCACAGGGTATACTAGCTCACCATCAGGCGCAGAAGAGCTTTGGGGTCGAGATTGGCCATTTAGGTTGCAATTAATTTCATTTTATTCATTTCCATGACCACTTGGGCGGGAAAATCTATCTAAATAAGAGGAGTTGGTAAATGGGCTATGTCACAAAGGATCGATATTGCTGCAGTAAGTCAATTCTGTGCTGATGTCATACCAAGGGGGGCATTGGGGGTTACCCTATACCGCAATACCGTACGAAAAATTGGCAAATACCGAAATACCGTGTCGAAAATGGACGAAATACCGATACCGCTTTTATGATCGGTGAAGCTTACTTAACGTTGCCTCGCGAGTTTTTTTTTTTTTTGTCTCAAGAATGTGTACACCAGAAATCAACCTCAGCCTTCGAGAGAAAAAGTGAGAATTAAGATCTCGAATTGATGGGTACAACGATCGAAAAGCCAGGTCATTGGATGTCCTACCATATCATAGAGTAAGAATCAGAAATTGTGTATTCATTTACGGTTAAGTCTAAAGTCTTCCAAATATTGACCTAACGCAATACCGTGAAGGATCTCCTTTTACCGAATACCGTTAGCCAGAAGGATGAAAAACCGCATGCCGCACGGCTGAATGATACCGCAATACCGCACATTAAAATCAAAATTTCCGAAATACCGCTTGAAAAAAAGCTCAATACCCCAATACCGTAAACCCCCATGTCCGCCTCCATACCCGTACATAGAAATATGAGGGAGATATCAAACGAATTTCATAAGGCCATCCTCACAAAGTGTTTCGTTTCCCATCGCCCCCCCTCTCGTGAAGGTGGGTCGGTCGGTCGGGCAAAAAAAAAAAGAAAAAAAAAGAATGAACACACGATTGCATATTAAATCTCACGTTTAGTCTGCAAGATATCATCAGATGGTAAAAGATGTATATTAACAGGACTATCAAATGTCTAAAAAGGCTACAAAAACGAAGTATCGACGATAATTTAAGACAATTGGTGCTAATAAGAGAAGATCGTGGGTCGGTCGGGCGACGGGAAACGAAACATTTTATGGGGATGGCCTAAGGGAGCACTGATCATGGCACAAAACTGGACCATTATTTTGGAACTCAATTGTCAAATGCTAGGCCAAGTTTCAGGAACTAGCGTAGCATTGCCCGGCTCATAACTCCCCGCTATGAACGCAATATCATGAGTCCTTTTTTCATTGTTTCCCCAACCAATCCCATGAGGTCTTACGAAAGCCAAGTCCTTCAAGGCTCGAGGTCCGTCACGCGTTCCTCTTTGCGAAACACGTTTCTTTAGTCTTGACTATTTCCTCAATATGTTTCCTTGTAACAACAGTATAAAACTTAAAATAGAGAGTGCAGTATTAGAATTTTTTCGAGAAAAGTCAGCTGTCTGTCAAATAAAGAAAATCGCTGAGAACGCAGTTTCCAGTTCCGTGTGGGAATTTGTGACGTGTCTATTGCTATATATAATTTATGATAAAATTCCTGTAAAATTGCAACGTGCCCAAGATCGTATAGGTAAAAAATACGTCTTCTAATACGCGAAACAGCTTATAAATTTCACATAATTTTAATTCAATATGTATCGTTGTTGTTGTTTTCCTTTGTATCTGTTGTATATGTTGTGGTTAATTTTTTATCTCAGTCAATTTCATTAGCATAACATTGCTACAAAGATGACGTGTTCCATTCCAAAAATAACTCTACCTTGCATGGAGCATATATAAATCTCAAGGCGCCCGGTTACAAAACCATGCAGTCACTTTGCGAAAGGCCAAGCATATAAACATCTCCTTTTGTGCTGTTCAGATTCATCCAACGAGAAGTATTAAACATGGATAGAAGATTTGGTCTTCTACAAAAAGAAAACGGTTCACGGATCCCTTTGGAAAGCATCAACATTCATGTTGATGTTCAAGGTTTTACCGCTCACGTCGTGGCCTCGATGAAATACTCGAACAAGGAAGAAAATCCTATCGAAGCAATTTACATCTTTCCGCTCGATGAACAAGCTGCTGTTTGCGGATTTCAAGCGACAATCGATGGTCGAACGATCGTTGCAGAAGTTCAAGAGAAAGAAGAGGCCCGGGACACTTACGACGATGCCATTAGTAGCGGGCAAAGTGCATTTCTCCTCGAAGAGAGCGATGAGAGTTCGGATATTTTTCAGATAAGCGTTGGAAATTTACCGCCAAAGAAGGAAGCTCTTGTGGAACTCCGCTTTGTCACAGAGCTCTCTGTGGAAGCTGAAGGTCGAGTTGTGTTTGTGCTGCCGACCGTTCTCAACCCGAGGTATTCTCCGGCGGACAGCGCTGCAAGTCTCAGCACTCAAATTCCTCGAGCTGCTTCCGTCGATTCACCTTACTCGTTCGAGTTTGCCATGAAAGTGAAAGCTACCTCGGCCATCGGTGAGATAACTTCCCCGTCAAATACGCTGCGCGTCGAGATTGACGAGAATGACAACACTCAAGCCAAAGTGGGCCTGGCAGAATCGCACAAGTTCGATAAAGATGTTGTGGTTCATGTTCTGACACGGGAGCCGTTCAAGCCCGAGGCGATCGTTGAAAACGGGATCAAAATTGAGGGAAAAGAAGACGGAGACGGCTTCATGTCGAATCCTGTCGTAATGCTGAACTTCTTCCCTGAATTTAAAAGCTCTGAGTCGTCAGAAAAAGGTGAATTTATCTTTGTGGTTGATCGCAGCGGAAGCATGGGTGGTAGTCGAATGGACAGCGCCAAAGAGACACTACTGTTGTTTCTGAAAAGCTTGCCAGATGGTTGCTATTTCAATGTCGTAGGCTTTGGAAGTAGCTATAAGACTCTCTTCAAAAAGAGTGAACTCTACAACGATGCAAACCTGAAGAAAGCCACTGATTTGGCTAAATCCATGCAAGCAGATCTTGGTGGTACAGAAATTCTCTCACCTTTGCAGTGGGTGTTTTCCCAGGGGCATGTGAAAGGCCATCCAAGACAACTTTTCCTGTTGACTGATGGTGAGGTTGGGAACACTGAGCAAGTTATTAATATTGTGCAGAAGAATTCCAGTAACACAAGGTACAATTTACTTCTTTTATTTCTCCGAAGTATGATGTTTAGTATATACCGGTATGTTTGGTTCATTGAGGGGGCGTGGTGGGGGGTTTGTGTGCGGATAAAGACATTTAAACTGTTAGCACAGTAAATTGAAATTGTAACAAGGAAGTTGTGCTATGCCCTTTTCAGTTTCAAAAGTGATATTGATTAGAGAATTACGTACATGGTAATTACAAGGAAATGATATTGTAGACACCTGAATTTGAATTGCAAAATGCTTACAGTCTCAAAATAGATGACTTTGCAACCCACACTTAGTGTCTGTCTTAGAGAGATGTCTGTCCTGTAGACAGTTGAATAAAGGAAGTACATGTAAAGAAGATGTAAGGACCAGCTCTACATGTAGGTGTCCATTTTACTTAGGTGTCCATCTTATAGAGATCTCTGTTGAAGGAGAGTCAAGTATACTTATCATCACTGAAGCATATGATTATGGGCAAGTTATAAACATGAACAACGTCAACAGTAACATTTGCCCTTATACTGCATTACCACTAACCACTACCACTAACCACTAACCACTAACCACTAACCACTAACTCCAAGTTGGAAATAACACTGATATGCAGTGGAAGACGTGGCAGATCTCAGGACGTCCAATATAACTCAGCAAAGTTAGAGTCAATACAATACAAAAATAAATGTTATGAATTAACAACTCAGAATATATTTTTATGGAAATCTTACAGTATTGACTGATCTAGTTGATGTACATGTATATTTCATGACCTAGACGTACCTACATGTACTTTAATAGTTATAGCAAAACTAGAACTATTTACATACCCTATAATTGTATGCATAAAAATTATTGTCATTCCCTGCAAGTTTATTAGAGAAGAATTCTTGGAAGTTTGTAGAATACTTTTTTAACTATGAATTATGAAGTTTTGAATTGTATTCTGGTAAACCTTAATCTTGTAGTGGTTGTCCATTATAACTTCTTAATCTGAATGATGTATGTTAGTCACTGGGTCAACAACAATGAACAAAATGATGTAACTCCCTTATCGAAATTCTCTTTACAACTAAACTGGTCAGGCCAGCCAGTTTTGGCTAATTTTAAGCACCCCACAGAATAGATTCAGGGCTTCACTGTACTTGGTTATCACCCCATGAGATGATAATGCAAGATGCATGTTACATGTACGTGTCATTAAAAAACAATCTGCTTCCAAAAATTTAGAGGGTTTCTACTTTGACATACTATTTATGGTTTCAGTTATGACCAATATAGCCATCATTTTGCACAAAATATAATATTATTTTACTCAAAAAGTGTGGCCTATGCACATTAAAATACCGTATTTATTCGATTAACCGCCCTGGGCGCTTATTAAATTTTTGAACTTTAAGAGTGGGCGCTTATTCGAGGTAGGCGCTTATTCGGGGCTGGGCGCTTATTAAATTTTCAGCATTTTTAGCAAGTGTAGTATGTTTATTTTGCAACAAAACAATAAATGGTAATGACAAAACGCGAAGATGTAACAAAGCAAGGTTCCTGTAAAATACTTTGAAGAAAACTTTGTCTTCGGGGAAGTCTCTTACTAGTACTTAATTTTTTGGGGGTGGGGTGGGGGTGGTCGCTTATTTGAGTTTAAGGGGGAGTGGGAGGGAGGTGGGGTGGGGTGGGCGCTTATTAACTTTTTCTGCCTTTAGGATGGGCGCTTATTCGAGGTGGGCACCAATTCGAGGTTGGGCGCTTATTCGAATAAATATGGTATGTTATTCGTCACTGATGTAAGGATTAATTGTTTATTCTATTTGCTTCAGGTGCTTTACTTTTGGTATAGGATCTGGAGTATCAACAGCCCTCATCAAGGGTGTGGCCAGAGCTGGAAAGGGTACGGCAGAATTTGTTACCAGTCAGGAGGATCGTCTGCAGGTTAAGGTATGAAAATTCTGAATTAATCATGAGTACACGACCTACCAAAAAAGTGGCATTGATTCACATATTGCGTACTACTTTTTTGCTAACAGCATGGTTAAACCTCCACTAACAGTTACCTGTCTAAATCGGCCAGCTCTGCTAGTTAGCCACTGTCTTGTCCGTTGATCATTGCATTTGCTACATTGACAGATTATTTCATTGCCCTGGATACATGTGGAGAGATTTAACTGCAATGCCAGAATAATGTTTCCTACATTTTGTACTTATGTATACGTGTGCCTTTTACCACTCATAAAAACTGTGGGTTAAATGAAATAATGTGTCCACATCTATTCTACTGCCTGGAATTTTCCTGGTTATAGTCTTGCTTGCTTTAGCAGCGAGACTCTTAAATTGCAGGCATTTCTTTTTGTGTGTCATGTGTGTGTTTGTGTGTGCAAAATGGGATTGTGGTCCTCAGGCATTCTTAGCAGATACCATGGAAACTGGGGATATAACGAAAGCCATGCATAGAATAGAAAACTGCGAAAGATGTCAAACTTTTCTGGAACAGGTTGGTCCATGAATTCTATCACTTGAAAGCGTTGATTACTCTGGAACAAATGATTACTTCAGTGGTCGAAAAAAAGAACAATTTTAATGTGCAAAACTTTGATGGTCAGGCCAACTGGTCGGGTGTTTGAAACTTTCATTGTTTGCAAATTAGTTTTGTGATGAGCATGAGGTTTATTTTCGGCAATATCAGATGATTGCCATGTTCATTGCATTAATTCCTTGATTTTTGTGTAGTTACACATGCGGTTCTAATCAATTCAGAAATAAAGTAGAATACTCCACTGTCAATAAAGTTGGAAGTGAAAAACTTTTAGCAAGGAAATTCTGTTTCACGTAGAATTATCGTCTCCTAGACTGCAAGCAGTCTCTCATTACTCTTTTGAGCAACAGTAGGTCGAGAGCATAATTTTCATTTTTTGCTTGCTGCACATGGCTCTGAGGAAAGAAGGATGACTGCTCTCGGTCTAATCACCTGCTCATTTCTAATCTTGTCCGCAAGCAAGCAAGACTCAATGCTAAATTAAGAACATTCTTGTTAAAGGTACAGTTATACCCTTCCAGTAAATGGTAGAATACTGCCTAATTTTCTGAGACATGCATGTGGCCAAAGAATTCATAGTACATACATGTCCTCCCTTAGCAAGCCTGCAATGTTCACTGACCACACATGTAGAGACTCAATCTGTTGATGGCGATGCTGCTGCAGTCATGTCTGAATTTTCTTTCACTTCCTGCTCAGCAGTCATTGTCGGACAGGATCTTTAATGTATCAGTTCTTTATAATATGACTTTATGCTACCTTGTGCAAATTGTTGCAGATGACTGCACAGGTGTTGGCTGCTCACATTGATATATTACCTCAAAGTAGTTATGCATGGAATGTTTTAATTGTCCTTCTGGTTTTGCACAACTAGTGCTCCAAACATTCTGATGAGCTCACTGATTCAATCTTCATGTAAAAGCAAAAAAGCCAAGAAATCAATTTCTTAGAACAGGGGCAAAATGTAGGTGCGATGAATTAGATTGTTGACTCTAGCGATGACATGCAATTTTATTACATGTAAATGTTGCAATAATGAATCACATAATACAAGATAAACCAAAGCTAAAATACTGCATTTTTTTATTGAATCACACACTTAAAAGTCATGGACATACACACTGTCCACAACTGTACATGTGTGAGATAGATACATGTAGATGGATAGTTTATGAAATAAGCACTTTTGCAGCCCAAAGGCTGAATCACGTATTTACAACTAATATTGTTTATGGAATACAAAAATTAAAAGATAAAGCTAAAAGGATAATTTCAGAGGCATCACTGAAGTGATGTAACTGGAATGATTTACCAGCATGGCAGCCGTCAGGAAAGTAACAACGAGGAATATTGACTTGATTGAGGAGCTCCAATTGCTCTCTCCACTTTGTCCAGCTTCTCAGCAAGTCGTCTGGCAATTTCTCGTCCCATTGAAGTTTAAGCTGGCAGGTCCTTTGGAGGACTCTCTTAGCTGGGAGCAAGACTGGTCCAGTTAAACCTAACTTTATTAATTTATTAATTACTAATTTTATTATGAGATGACTGAATCAATGTCTATGATGTGCTATGAAACAAAGTCTCATCATCATCATCATCATTGTCGTCATCATCATCACCATGACACTATCACCGTTATTGTTATGGTTGTTGCCATTATCTTTAGTGTCATTATTATTGGAAATGAGACAATAATAACTCATACAGTCAGAAGTGTGAAAGTCCTTTACAGGGTTCAAATCTACTCACAAAACCCACAAAGACGTAATTTTATGGATGTACAATTAATGCACTTTAAGTGAATGATAAGTTACATTTAAATGAATAATTATAATATAAAATGGAGGATGTTGACAGCATTGGTCATATCACAATCTCCTCCCTCATTGGTCTGCTGTGGTACCACTTGGTACCAGAAGAATTATTGAAATAATTTTATTATCATGTGGAGGGGAAAAAACTTCTAGGCGTGACAAAAAAGAGAAAAAAGGTGGGTGCGGTGGTGCATGCAATTATAGTTTCTGGTTTTCTGATTTGCTTGCTTGGCCTGATAGCCCTTGTGATTGGTCATAACACTGAACATTCCTGAAATATTTCAATTGTTCATGGTGTTCTGAGTTTAGACAAATGAGAGAAATTTTCCCTCTAGTGATTTTTGTGGTGCAGTTAACCCCTAAAGCTTTGTTATATCTCAGGCGCCGTCATCATGATCTAGTGAGTCTTGAACAGTACTTCAGAGTGTACACCTTGTCATGAGTAAGGTGTAAACTTTCAACTTTTAACTCAAACAGGTTATCAAGACATTAAAACGAGCTCTTCAACCAGTTATCTCAGATGTGAGCGTGACCTGGCACCTCACAGAAGGCTGGACTGTGCAGCAGGTCCCTTCATCTCTTCCCCCGCTCTTCAGTGGTGACAGACTTGTGGTGTATGGTCTTCTAAAGCCTTCAGAAAATGCCAAACACGGCATGAACAAAGTACTATTAACAGGCACTTTAGGAAACAAAGAGAAAATGGAGCATTTCATCAGCTTTTCAACACCGCCTGTTACAAATGCCTATTTCATGGATTCTAAGACTAACTCTAGTGTCTTACTTCATTGCTTAGCAGCCAAGACCTTTATTAACGTGAAACAAGACGACATAAGTGGCATGTGGGAAATCCAACGTGAAAAGACCTCCATAGTCAGCGTCAGTAAATCAACCAACGTGGTGTCAAAGTTCACCTCATTTGTGGCCGTAGATGAGGAAAGCCATCAGATCGTATCAGGGCCATTGCGAAAGCAGTTCGTCCCCTCGTTTGCTTCGCAAGTCATGGGATTCTCACAACAGTGCTTTAAGACATTAGGCGTAGTGCATTCAGCTTGTGATTCCCAGCTGTTTGGTCAGCCGAAAGGAATTGGTGGTTCTGGATTGTCGTACAAAGGTTCTTCTACCCTTCTTGGAGCTAAATGCTTGAAATCGCCTGACGGAGTGGCAAGGTTCAAGTCGCAATCATCGACCTTTTTTGGAGGGGCGCCCCCACACCCACCCCCACTTGCTGCAGCAATATATGGGGGTGGACATCCAGGCGCCCCTCCCCCTCCGTTTGGAGACACATTGCAGCACGCCGCCCTGCCGCCACTACCATCCAAGAAGGCAGCTCCACCTTCCAACTTGTCAAAGAAAGAAGCTTCGGGTGTTATGTCAGTAATATCATTACAGAAAGCCTCAGGAGCCTGGGACCTTACAGACCAACTGGTCTCCCTGTGTGAAAAAAGCCGAGATTCTTTGATCACAGGATGTCCAGCAGCAATTGCAGTTGGGACGTCAGAAGGGAAGCTGTTATGGGCCACTGCTCTGGCTCTGGCGCTGTTGATGGGCAAGTTTGGGGATAAAAAGGATGAATGGGAGATGATCGCTGAGAAAGGGAAAAGGTGGATAAGGAAAAATCTTCCAGCCAATGTGAAAGACGATGAAGTGCTAAAATTTGCAGCTGCTGCGATTGGAGTGCAGATATATTAACTGTAGACTATTAACAACAAATTAAAAATGGCGGCCGAGAACAAGAACGTCATTAAAACAATATGAACAACAGTAAACCTTGACATTTAACTTATTATCTGTAGTAAATAGTTTTATAACCTTAACATTATCAAGAACGTGTCGTGTTCGACTTGATGTTATAAACAAGTTTTATCTCCAAAGTAAATTTGGTATTTTGCCACCCTGATCTCGATACGTCTCGACAGTATTTTCCTTGCGTGGCCACCAGTAAGTTAATTTAAGTGGAAGAAAATTCATAAGTAATTTACGTTCAACGAGTGTTTGTTTATCTGGTAACAAAATATGGCCAAGTTTTCAGTTCTAATTTCTCGGTACAAATAATCAAGCACCTGACAATTATTGGAATAAAGAACGGGTGTAAAGAAAAGACTGTTAAACAGTTCATTAAAATAGACGTTCGCGATTTATTTATTCTAAACCACCCGGCTTTGCCTTGTGATTTAAACATGATGAAACACTCCTACTTGGTTGGTTAACTATCCAGGGGGTAGGGGGGGTTGTTTGCGGGAGACTCCCATTTGAAAGTGACGGGGATGCTCGTCGTTTCACGTGAAGTTGTAGATTACAGTTTTTGGTCTCATCGTTTAGGGAGGAAGTCGATTATTTTAACCCCATACAGGTATCGCTTAGGGTATAAAGTTGTGATCGAGCGGTAACATGTACACAAGTATACAATAATTGTGATTAATGCGCAACAGAAGAATCGAAAATTCAACCACTGAACATGGACATTGTCTGATAATTAATTCATTAAATAAATAAAAACGGAGGAAATGGTTTTCTTTGTGTATAAATGTTTAAAGGTGCTGCCAGCTGCCCGATATAAGTTTGCTGTCTGGACCTATACGAGTACGCGTATTCCGTAATAACGGGACGCGAGTTTGCTTCAGTCAAATGTCTGTGAGCTTTGCCGGGGATTTAACTGCTCCCCTTACTGATCAGGTTGTCCGTGAACGCCAGGTGTCCGCAACGCAACGAGAGTCGACTGTACTTTCAATTGTTATATTATCAATCCTTGCCATAGTTCTTTGTAAATAGGGCGGTTTTACGATACTAATATGGTCAAGTGAACGGTTTAGTAGTTAAAATTATATGTTTCGGCGCTTGCAAAATAGTGAATAGTGCCTACATGTTAATTTCAGATTATCAAAACATTAAAGCGAGCTCTTCAACCGGTTATCTCAGATGTGAGCGTGGCCTGGGACCTAACAGAAGGCTGGACTGTGCAGCAGGTCCCTTCATCGCTTCCCCCGCTCTTCAGTGGTGACAGACTTGTGGTGTATGGTCTTCTGAAGCCTTCAGAAAATGCAAAGCAAGGAATGAATAAAGTACGATTACAAGGCATGCTTGGAAATGATGAAAAAGTAGAACATTTGATCACCTTTAATACTTCTCTCCCGCCGAAGGCTTGTGCGAGGGATAAAGTAACAAATGTAAGTGTCTTCCTACATCGCCTAGTAGCTAAGACTTTAATCCAGGAAAAGCAGGATTATCTGAATGAAGCGTACAGCCGCGATGTAGAAAATGAGGAGCACAAAACTTTATTAATTAGCCTTAGTAAATCAGCAAATGTGGTGTCAAAGTTCACGTCGTTTGTGGCTGTTGATTCAGAGAGCCATCAGTCAGTATCGGGACCACTTCAGCGACAAGTTGTTCCTTCGTTTAATGTGGCCTACCATCACTCTGCAAGGAAATGCAAGGACAAGAGTATGTTTGGATTTGGGCTTACGGGATTCGGGACAGCAAGCAGACCAGCCTCTGCACAGAAGCGTGTGAAGAAGTTTAAAGGCTCCAAGTGTTCAAATCCGTTTAGACAAAAGAAAAAATCTTTTGGTGGGCGACTCTCTAAAGCTGCTTGTGCTTTGGTAGAAGCGGAGCGCGATGAAGTAACCAAACATGAACAAGAAGAAGGCGCCCCAGCCTTGTTGTCAGTGATATCGTTACAGAAAGCCTCAGGGGCCTGGGACCTCACAGACCAGCTGGTCTTCTTGTGTGGAAAAAGCCGAGATTCTTTGATCACAGGATGTCCAGCAGCAATTGTAGTTGACAAGTCTGAAGGAAAGCTGTTATGGGCCACAGCTCTGGCTCTGGTGCTGTTGGTGGGCAAGTTTGGGGATAAGAAGGATGAATGGGAGATGGTCGCCGAGAAAGGCAAAAAGTGGATGAAGAAAAATCTACCAGTCAATGTGAAATATGATGAAATGCTAAACTTTGCTGCTGCTGCAATTGGAGTTCAGATATAATAACTTTTGACTGCCAAAACAAAATTTAAATGAGGGCCAAGAACGGGGACGTCATTAAAACAATATGATCATCTTTAAAACATTTTATTTCAATAGCATATAGTAAATGACTTTAAGATATTCATTCGGTACTTTTTCTGTAAGGACCTGTTTACTTGGAAGTGGGGGACCCCTGGTAGGTGACGTAACCCGCTTGTCCATCTAATCTTTCATTTCAATTTGATCACGTTTACATGACAAGTGGGGTGACCAATCGCGACTTACCTTAAGTACGTGGGGTCCCCCACCTCCATGCAAACAGCCCCTAAAGAAGTTCAGTCCGCAAAGGTTAATATACACATTTTAATTTTTTTTTTATTTAGGTAGTTTACTTAATTTTTTGCAGTTCGAAAGCTAAATTGTCAAGTTACAACTCATATTATTTATATAATACCAAAACTGAGAAAACTTTTATAATCTGTTCTATAAACTTGTAAAAGATAAAGCTGAAAGGATAAAAACGAATACTTTAATATACACAAAACACCTTTAAAACCTTATTACTCAGAAGTTGATAAAACGTTTTTTAAACAGGAGGACATAATGAATGTATTTCTAAAACGATTAGTACGCCACTTGGGAACTGCTAAGGCCCATATTCCCTTGAGGGATACGAATTATGGCTGATGGCAGGCAACAACTTGCTTAGGCTGTGCTCTTTGTCGGTAATGGTCGAGGTTAAAGTACTGTTGCAGATACCTTCATTGTATGAAATAATAGTTGGTATAGTTAGTATACCTGTTACATCTAGTGCCTCTTTGTAATCTAAACCGGCGCAAATAATTGATAACGCTCTTCCTTCGACACGCTCTAGGTCATCCTGTAAGTACAAAGGCAGTGCGCAATGGAAAACGGGCGCTTCATAAGTTAGGATAGATCTTATGCATGTGCCCCTTTTAACTGCTCAACAAAATACAACCGTTTTGAAGCCTTGCTAACTAGTGATGTGTGATGTGTGATTAGTGATGTGTTCATTCCATGATAAGTTACTGGTTACTGTTACACCAAGCAGTTTCGCGCTTTGGACAACTTCTAACTCTTGTCCATTCACTAAGATGGGCTGAAACTCTGGCTGGTTTTTCCCAAACGAGATTCTTAGTTCCTTGCACTTGTCACTATTTAGCTTTACTCTGTTGTCAGAGGACCACTGAGCTACGCGATCTGCTAACTGCTGTACGTTGCTTTCGCAACCTTTAGCAGCAACTTCTGAAGTCGTCGTCTCATCTACATATTTCCATAGTTGGACATTTAAGGTATCGCTAAGATGTAAATCATTTATTAGGACAAGGAAAAGCCACGGCACCAGCTTTGTCCCCTGAGGCACACCTGACGGGACTGATCCTTGGTCAGAAAGACATCCATCAGCAAGTTTAATACGCTGTGACCACTCCAGAACATACCATAACTACCATGATGCTCTTTGTTTGTCACCCCAAATTTTGCATAAGCCTTGTTTTTAGTTCCTCTTGGGGCCATTTTAACTCCCAAGAGAAACTGAAGACAATGCTTATGCAAAATTTTGGAGTGACAAACAAAGAGCATTATGGTATGTTATGGTATTTCTGGAGTGGTCAATAAATTATACTAGTTGGTAAATCTTGCGTACAAAGCTTGTTTAACCCTTTAAGCCCCATACAAATTCTCCAAACTGATCTCCATACATTTCCTTTAAGAATTAGTTGAGAGAATTTAATAAAAGATCAAGGCATTTTCTCTTTAGTGATCATTTTATTAATTCTCATAACCTTTTCTCTTGGTTACGTATTGGTATTGTTAGGAGAAAATTGATTTTGGTCACAATTGGGCGGGGAGGGGGTACTCCCTTACCAGAGGCTATTGGGGATGTGCCGCTGGATGGGGTCGCATTTTCACGACTGGAGTGACTATAATGGGGCTGCATTTTCAACAGAGTTACTAGAATGGGGTCCCAAATTTTCGGATTTTTGGGGTAAGTAGGGATTCAAAATGGGAATATGCTCGGTTAAAAAAAATTAGAAAGTTGTTGTTTATTAAATTTAACAATAAGCTCGCATTGACCGCATTACATTCCGCCACTTGAAACCACATTGATAAGGTAGATGCATAAATAAAAAGTGACTAAGTTGGGATCGCGAAAATTACATTTTCCAAACAGTGACTAAGATGGGGTCTAAAATTGGCCAAAAAATAGACTATGATGGGGTAGGGGCTCTGAGAGGCCAGCGGCAAATACCCAGCAAACATTTACCTAAGTACCCACCCCCCGCCCGGGTTATTGGGACTCAAAGGGTTAAAAGAATTGTATGTTCGATTAAGTCAAATGGTTTTGCGGTAATCAATTAGTATAGTTCTCAAAGTAGCACCGTTGCCATCCGTTTCTTTTGTCCAGCAATGATTTATATGTAAATAAAGCTTGCGTAGTCGATGACTTCGTAACCGCGCAGTACTGTTGAGAATCGAGAACTTTGAGACCCACAGGTTTGACATAGTCGGTCACAAGACAGTCCATGGCCGCCTTAGACAAGGAAGGTGTCAGAGAGATGGGCCTTAGACTAGTTTTTTCGATAGTGGTGATACATGAGCCAGCTTCTTATAAGCGGGGAAGGCGCTGTTCCTGAAGGGAGGTGCTGTTAATCCTGCTTATTGTAAAAGCAAGAATTTCCGCGCATTCCTTCAGCATCAAGTTCGGGATCTCATCAGAACCACATGCTTTAGTTGGATTAAGCTTCGCCAATCCAATAACTGACGCAAGTCAGACACTTCAGTGAGTTTCATTGAATCCTCGTCCCCGGATAGTTGAGCTAGCGGTTGGGGTAGACGATACTCCTAAGATTTCAAAATCTGTCGGGTTACTTTAGAAAGCTAAATACTATTTGCGCTCAAAATCTCTTCGTACACTATATCATGCGTTTATTTATCCATATCTTACTGCAATTTAATTTGGGCCTCTACTTATGTCACCAACCTGCAACAAATTTACCTAGTACAGAAAAGAACATTCCGGGCGATCTCTAACTTCAAGTAAACCTCTTTTTACAAATTTGAAAAATCTTGATGTTTTTAGTACCTATACTATTTCCAAGTAAGTTCTTTCATCTACCTATATCATAATGATGCTTTACCTATTTGTTTTACTCAAATCTTTCAAACTCGAAATCAAATTCATCAATATTCAACCAGATACTCTGACTTTTACCGACCTCATACCTGTAGAACAAATATTAAAAAATTTTGATCCTGTTTCAGTGTCCTAGAATATGGAATTCTTTACCGAACAACATCGTAAACGTCCCAACTCTTAATAAATTCAGGCGTGTGATCAAACCATTCTTAAGGGTCAGACAAGACGCAGCCCTTCATATCTATTTTTTTTCTCTAAACACACTTACATACTCAAACGCACGTCTTTTTTCTCAAATTTTAAATGCCGTCTAGTATTTAAATTGCCGGTGGGGGGAAATCTGTATTCCTCATATACCCGTTGGCTTCTCGGAGATTTCCCCGCCACAGTTACTCCTTCCAAGCTGTATGCTAATTTTAAATTTAATGTCAAATAACCTATTATTTATTCTACTGTACTTGTAATTTATTTTGTGTGGCAAAATGATAAAATAAATACTATAAAATAAGGGCTCAAGGAAGGCCTCATTGATCGCATTAGCTAACTCCTCCGCTTAAAGATTTTCAAAGCCTTTAGTAAAATGTTTATAGAACAGCGGCTGTTGTCCTCCACCTTTGGCTCGGCTGTAACAATATTGTAATCTGAGACACCAAAGGGCGGAAATGAACGTGGTTCGTCATAGTAAATATGCAGATTAGTAAGAGCCAAGTCAAGGATTGCCGCATTTCTTCTGGTTGGTTTCTTCACGATTTGTTTAAGTCGAAAGTGTTTCCTAATCGACCTCACGTCCAGACGATTGAAGTCATCTGCCACAATAAGGACACTATAAGGGTATCTTGACTCAGCCGCTGGGAGGGATTGAAATAAATGATCAAGCATAGAATAATTTCCTTTCCCTGTCCAGTGAAGATGGTAGACTACTGCAACGATTAGGGAAGAGAAACCCTTTGGCAGTCGGTTCGATTGCAACTGCACCCACTGCAGGTTCTCGTAGTCGTTGCTACACGAACGTTCATCAAGTTGTTGATATCTAAAATTGCCATCTCTGATATAGAGGCACAACGTCTGCGTGGGAGGCTACTGTGTAGCAGACCAGGGAGGAGGACTTTTCTAGGCGGTCTTAGAGGTTTAAGTTGCAGGTTTTGGTCTCATTTTGGGTCTTCAGGTGCTGATGGGGTTGTCCATAAAAGCGAAGTGTCCACAACGAAGCGAGAGTCACTGTACTTTAAAGGTCTTTCGATGGTTAGATTATCAATCCCAGCCATTTTTCTTTGTAAACAATACTGTTTTACGATAGTTAAAATTATGTTTGAATTATTAGCTTGTAAAAAGGTTGACATCAGTACATGGAAACAAGTAAATGGCACTTACATGTTGATTTCAGGTTATCAAGACACTGAAACGAGCTCTTCAACCAGTTATCTCAGATGTGAGCGTAGCTTGGGACCTAACAGAAGGCTGGAGTGTGCAGCAGGTCCCTGCATCTCTTCCCCCGCTCTTCAGTGGTGACAGACTTGTGGTGTATGGCCTTCTGAAGCCTTCAGAAAATGCCAAACAAGGAGGAATGAATAATGTACGATTACAAGGCATGTTTGGAAATAATGAGAAAGTTGAACATTTGATCACCTTTCCTACTTCTCTCCTGCCGACGGCTTGTGTGACAGATGATGCAGCAAATGCAAGTGTCTTCCTACATCGCCTGACAGCTAAAACGTTTATCCAGGTAAAGCAGGATGTCCTGAATGAAGGGTATAACGGAGGCGTGGAAGATGAAGGCTACAAAACTTTGTTAATCAGTGTCAGTAAATCAGCAAATGTGGTGTCAAAGTTCACGTCGTTTGTGGCTGTTGATAAAGAGAGCCATCAGCCGGTATCTGGACCGCTTCAGCGAAAAGTTGTTCATTCGTTTGTTAGGCTTAATGCTGTGGGCAATTATAATAATGTGGCATGTTTGAAACGCCATAAAGGTGCTGCGTTGGAATATGTACGTGTGCCGAGGATGGCCAGCAGACCAAGTAGACCAGCCCCTTCTGAAGAACAGGCGAGTTTGAAGAAGTCTATAGGCTCCTTTTTCTCGAAACTGTTTAGCGGGGCATCGTTGTCGCGACCAAAGGGAAAAGATCAAGGGCAATCCTCTAATGCTGCTTGTGCCTTGGAAGAGGCGGAACACGATAACATAACCAAACAAGAAAACGAACCAGAAGGAGACGCCCCAGCTTTGTTGTCAGTTATATCATTACAGAAAGCCTCAGGAGCCTGGGAACTCACCGATCAGCTGGTCTCTCTGTGTGGAACGAGCAAAGATTCTTTGATCACAGGATGCCCAGCAGCGATTGCAGTTGACTCGTCTGAAGGGAAGCTGTTATGGGCCACTGCTCTGGCTCTGGTGCTGTTGATGGGCAAGTTCGGGAATAAGAAGGATGAATGGGAGATGGTCCAAGAGAAAGGCAAAAAGTGGATGAAGAAAAATCTACCAGCAGCCATTAAATACGACGAAGTCATAACGTTTGCAGCAGCTACAGTTGGAGTCCAGATATCATAAACAGCTGAACAGATTATTCAAATATCGAGAACTAGTTGTTCATAAGCTTGCAGACAGAACACTTGCTAGTATTGGTGAATATAAACACAATCATTTTATTAGCGCAACTTTGTGAGGTCATGTTCTTTGTACCGACCGTATTTTAAAGTTGTAATTTTGAAGTTCGTTTTCCGTAATTTAAATTGAGCCTTTTCAAATCATAGGCTTTTACGACTTTTGCATTTCCTACGAAAAGACGCTATGTTAGTTGTAAAGTACGCTGCTCACAGTCCCCTATTTTCCCGTAAGATGGCCGAGATCGAGCTCCTACCCTCACGGGCAGCCATCTTGGTTTCAATTGTACTGAGTGCAAATTGACTACCAGTCCCTCGGTACACGTGAAACCAAGATGGCCGCCCGTAAAGGCAAGCGCTGTTTCGGCCGAGCACCGCAGATATATCAATACGTTATACTACACCTTCTGTTGGTATAGATAAGCTAGAACAGAGCTGAGCGACATTTAGCATAAAATACTGTAAGAACGGAGGCCAGAAAAAACCTGCCGGAAAAAAAAAGAAGAAGAAACCAGTAGGGAAAAGCTTGGCAGGAAATCTCGGTAGGATCCATGGCTCGTGCTCTGAAAAGCCTATCCTACGATGGCTACACGGCTCGAAAGTCTCTACCCGCACTTACTGAGCATGTATTCCAACAAAGCACGGTAAATTGAAAATAATTATTTGAAAACAAACGAAAAATATCGAAAACAAGTTAAAACCCTCTCGAAACTCAATTTATCACTTAATAAGTGAAATATATAATAAATAAATGAATAAGTAAATAAATAATAACGTGAGCTAGACGAGGTGTCGGCCTAGAATGCTTTCCCACGTGATAAGCATCCCTTTTATAGGACTCCAGTCTACCCATACGGCACATCAACTGAAACCGCCTCAGTCCCTGCTACTTCCGTGCCGCAGAAATACTTCATTTCCGGCTAATTCGTATCCACTTAAACTCCGGAAATTCCATAACCTAAAAGACCTCTTTAGCTTGTACGTTTTATTTCCCAATGAAGGTCTCAGCTCTCAGGGGATTTTGAAAGAAACAGTTTTCTGTAGTATTATCACGTGAGGTCTATTAAAAATTTCTTCACTACAATAAAGTCTAAAGTTCCGATTTTTGGGCTCTGCTTGAACCTGTCCATGTCACGTGACTTGTGATCCCACCAGCTACGCAGGTTATCACTCCTCAGGTGGAACCGTTCGTGGTTCTTTTTCAACACAATTCTTTGTGGTAGCAAGGCCATTTACGGAGAGCAAAACAAATGTATTTCTTTGCATCCCAACAGTTTAGGCTGGATAGCTAACTTTAAGTAATATGAATAAATAAACATTGGCAAATCTAATGCAGGTATAGAAGATAATAAAGAGAGGTTTTCGACCCAAACCAAGTCAAGCTCCTTATGTTCACTTGGAGTCCTTAAACCGTAAATGATGAGTTTAAGCAAACCGTTACCAGGAAACGTATTGCATTTATGCAATGGAGGGGGCGGGGCTGGGGGAATAATTGGCAGGGGCAATAATACACACTTAATGTCAGATCCCGAGGGAAACAGTTAGTTTTGTTTTCCCGAGATGACGTCGAGGGAAACATCAGGACTCGAGGGAAAACAAAACTAACTGGTTTCAGGAGGGACCTGACATTAAGTGTTTTGTTATATTCCTAGACTTTCAATTCAACAGCAAGAAAGGAATTACCGGAGCTAACCAAAACTGTCGACTCGGTACTTATAACAACACAAATATAATTCTAAAAACCACTGAATGAATGATTTACAAAGTACTTTCCTTATATATTTTTCCTCTACTAGCTGCTGTTGCTCTTCAGGGATAACTTTAAAGATCGTTGCTTTTTAGCTTGAGGCTTCGTGTTTGTGTTGTTGTGTTCATTCACGAAAAAGAAAACTGGCAGTGTTTTTCCCGCCCTCTGTCACACGCCACTTTCCGCCATGCTTTGATCATGTGCTGTAATGTATCCCGAGCGGGGTACATTGCGTAATGTATCACGATCGGGATACATTTGATTTTAGTCAAGGCCACGTGACTAAGAATCAACCAATGGCAGTCCCTGTTTGGTTGAGTGAAAGTCTAGGAATATAACAAAGTGTAATATTCTACCCTAGGTACAGTCGACTCTCTCTTAACGGACACCTCTGTAAAACGGACACCTAGAGTTGGTCCCTGCCTTTCTTTATGCCTTTTATTTGACTCTCTATAAGACGGACATCACTCTTGGATGGAAACTTACTGCCTGTCCCAAACGTGTCCGTCTTACGGTGATGTTACACGAGACGACTCGCAACAACGAGTTTTAGCGCAACACAGCGTTGCAAAATTGTTGCTCGCATAGTTATATCATTGTTCCAACATAGAAACTCTGTGTTGCGCTAAAAATCGTCGTTGCGAATCGTCCCGTGTAACATCACCTTTAGCGGGAGTTGACTGTATTCACGACTTGGTAATAAGGTATGGGAAATCGCTCTTGTGTGGGACAAGCCCACAGAGAGGCGAACTCTTGGAACGGGCAGGACCACCCCGACTTACTCGTCGGCTAGCGTTACGAAGGAAGCGCCTACTGATAACCTCTTTTACAGTCCCATTTTGTTAATCTTCAGGTTATCAATTACCCGGCTACAAATCGAACTTACGTAGTAAATGGCTGTAGGAGCACCTTCTTTGCTGTGCTGGCGAGAGGCTGATTGCTGCTTTAGCGACGCACGTAAACCGAAAGTGAACTTTTTGCA
This sequence comes from Porites lobata, assembly GCA_942486035.1. NCBI lineage: Eukaryota > Metazoa > Cnidaria > Anthozoa > Scleractinia > Poritidae > Porites > Porites lobata. The sequence goes on from CALNXK010000082.1 coordinate 1,458,553, forward strand.
TTCTTGGGCGGTGGTTTTACCCATATTTTTAGGCAAATTGTTTCTCAGTAGGAGAACAGTAAGCAATTATGCAAAGTTAGTAGCCTCAAGATGTGTTAAAAGAGAAAACGCCTCTCTTTCGGTTTACGTGCGTCGCTCACAAACGCCTTTGCTGAAGCTCGATTCCTTACCAGCCTTACACCAGACTCAAATTCACGAGCTCTTTCTCAGTAGTCTCATTAACAGGTTCTTCTAATCGTGCGACTTGCGCTCTAAGGTTGCCGGCGCGGTTCTTATATATAATAGTGCTTTATTAGCCAGCTTTCAGTCTGATGTTTTAAATCTACTTAATTATTCTTATATGCGGGTGTTTACTGTATTCAAGTTTTTGCTGTGAGATGCAGTTGCGGAGTCCCTGTCACTTTGTATTGGACTGCCTGTGGCAATGCCCCTTATAGTCTAATTTGTTCTGTTGGTGTTTTTGTTTGTTTGTTTGGTTTTCACATGTCTTGGATGAAATTAATAAGGGGAAAAATAGATAACAAAAATCTCTTTTTAATACACTTACGGCGGGGCAGAAAAAAGGAAATCAAGGGTCAAGTTTCAGTTCGTCAAACGCTTTGCACTAGACAGTCGAAGTTAGTCTTGTGTTGTTCATTTACTTTTCTTTTAGGATTATTAGTAAATAAACGGCAGCACTGCTCATTCCTATTATTTTTTACCAACTTTTGGTAATCAAGACATTAAAGAGAGCTCTGCAACCAGTTATCACAGATGTTGAGTTGTCATGGAAACTACCAAAAGACTGGAATGGGTACCAGATCCCCGCAACCCTTCCTCTGTTGGTTCTAGGAGACAGACTTGTTGTGTATGGTGACCTCAATTGTCGGCAAGGAGGTCTTACCAAAAGTTGTAAAAAGGGCAACGGAGAATTGACTGCAAAAGCAATCCTGAAAGGCAGACTGGAGAACAAAAAGGCAGCGATACATCACGAGATTCATTTTACTTTCTCTCGTGAAGGGGATGAAGCTGAAGTGAATGGAGGGAGTATGCATCGTCTTGCAGCCAAGCAGCTCATACAAGAAAAACAAGATGCCTACAACAACAGAAGCCGGACTTGGAGTGACGAGAAAAAAGATGCTTTCAAACACACAGTGATTTTCATTAGCAAAGCAACGAACATAGTTTCCAAATTCACTTCGTTTGTCGCTGTTGACCAAGACAATCATCAGCCGGTGTCAGAACCGTTGAAAAAACGACCTGGGGTTTGGGAGGAAGGAGGTGATTTTTATAGTGATTCGGAGGGCAGTTCAAACGACGAGTGTGAAGACGAGGACTGCGAGGGTCTGTGTAACATCCCTGTGGCAAAGTATCACGTCGACCAGGATGACTTTTACGAAAACTTCCAAGAAAAGGGAGATTGTGTGGCAAAACGAAGGGTAGTAGCGGTACACTCCGTGCTGGCATTGCAAGATGCTCGCATTGCAAGATGTCAAAAACAATGTCAACTACTGTTACTACTGATGTCCTTACAGAAATTCTCAGGGGCCTGGGACCTCACTGACCAGCTGGTGGCCCTGTGTACAACAAGCCAAGATGCCTTGATCGCAGGATGTCCAAGAGAGATAGCAGTTGAGACAGCTGAAGGGAAGCTATTATGGACCACTGCCCTAGCACTGGTTCTGTTGATGGGCATGTTCTCGGATCAGAAAGATGAATGGGAGATGATCGCCGAGAGAGGCACAAAGTGGATGAAGGAGAACCTCCCTAATGCTGTTAACTACGATGATGTGTTAAAATCAGCAGCTGCCGTCATCGGAGTTCATATATAACAATATAAAACGTCTGATTCTCTGCTATCTTTTTAACTTGACATTGAACAAGATGAAATACGCAAACCCTTGTTAATCAAGCAAGATACTAAATGAATAGAACGATTTTGCTTCTTTAATCTGCTAATTCCTAGTACTTTTGAGTAGTTCTCATAATTCTGTCTATTAGACAGGGGGCGTTTGTTACAGAGAGGCGTCTCATACAAAGCGTAGAGGGGGCGTTTATTAGATAAGAGGCGTTTATTTGGAAGTGGGTGTTTATTAGGTCATATACGGTATCAAAAAAACCCAAGCCTAGATCCCCGCCCCCCGTTCATATATTTTATAACCCTGCCGTTAATTTTTAAAACACTTTTCTAACATTTATAATCACATATTTTGATGCCGTTTCGAATGTAAAGTCATGCTCACAATTGAGTGGTTATGCGCTTCTGCTAATTGTAAAACAAGCGAACTTATCACTATTCTTTGACGACTCGGAAAATTGTTTTGGGCAATTTTTAACAACATAATTTTTTTTCATTTCGCATTTTCGTAGGTTATGTACTACCGGACGGCACATGATGGAGGAACTGGAAAGAGCTTGAAGATAAAATCAGAGTAAAATAAGTGGCAACATTTCAAATGACCATGAAAAACATGGACAGGCTAAAATTGAGCGTTTCTTATTACACCACACTAAATAATTTATTTCTTGTTTCCAGTGTTTCGCTGGTGCTCTCGCTAAAGTGCACTTCGCAAGAGGGGATAATAAGCAACTGAGATTAATGGTCGGAAAATATTTTCCCCTACTTAACTAATGAACTCCAGGGAGCTGTAGTTAGGAGAGGAAAAAGAACAATTCGACAGAAACTCGGTAAGTTAACGCTATCTTGAAGCATTCACTGATCCAAAGAAACCTTTCAATCTTAAAGGACGGCGGTTCAAATGATAACTGCGATTAGTAAAATCAAAACAAAAACAATTGTCTATAAATTCAGGACATATTTCATACCATACAGCCTAGAAATTCTAAATTTGAGTGAAGTGTCTTTTGGCAATATTTTAAGCAACATCTTAATTAGAAAATGATATAATTTACCGTGGTCTGAAGTCATGTTTTTAACTGTGACAATTACAAAGGCGCTGTGGTTTATAACCGTTCTTTAAAATTTAATGGTGATTAGAAAGCAATGATTTAAATAGACCTTTTTGGCCGCGAACTACTTCTTGGGCTTTTGCTGATGTTGCGAACGTAAACTGGCTAAAATTTTAAAAACATTTTTGATAGAGCAATTTTCGTACGCCCCTACATTATGAAAATTCGTTGTTTTTACAAATAGCATCTTTCAAAAAGATAACCGAACAACGGAAAAACAATGTTAGGTGGCCGCAACAGGTGGTTGGTTCTAACCTTAAAATGTGGCCATACGAGCCGGAGCCATTGTATTTTCTTCCGAAAGCTCCGTGAATTGTATGGGAAATAACACCAGTTTAAACGGGAATTTCTTTTACGAATTTAAAGCAAATACCTAGGCATTTTGCTTCCTATTGCTGAATGAGAATTATTTCAGAGACAAACCGGCTTGAATGTAAATAGAAAATTATGCTTCGAACTATTCCAAAGCTTTCATAAAAACTACACTCGCACAACCTGAATTTTCTGAGAATTGCGTCTGTAGACATTAAATAGTGACTTTTTTTCTGAGTAAGGTAATTTGATGCTGAATTGTTGTAAAAATGCAAGATGGACATCCTCCAACCCCTACTCCACCCACCGCGCGATGAAATCTGGGTAACTCAGGCCACGGTTTCTTTAGTGAATTCTCCCTTTCCTGCTGAGCTCAGAAGAAATGTTCCGAGTTTGTATAGCAAGCACTATCATGAGCAAAATAATTTCAATTTTAAACAGTACGTCAATTAAATCGCATTTTACCACAGTTAAACACCGTTGTTCCGTTTCATTTGTCGGGGGTGGAAGCGGAATCATTAATTACGATTCCTACTTACAAAACATGTAAGAATAATGAATCTTTGTTTTAAGAACTTGGGAATCATGAATCTTTGCACTTCGGCTCGGGAATCATGAATAACGAGACTCTGAGAAAAAAGCTCAACAAAATACACGTATAAATTAGTTGCGTTCGATCCATGGAATGCAGGATATGGGGTTTCAGAGAGTCCAATTTTCCAAACTTTTTCCCGGGGAGCATGCCCCCGGACCCCCCTATATAGTTCGAGTAATCGGGGCTGATAGTCCAACTGTTTCTCCAGTAACCTGGTGCTTAATGTGCAGTTACAAAAACACTCCACACCTAGATCAAACAAATGATGATACAGTGTCTGGATGAAGTAAAAGTTTGAACGCCGAAGAAAGTATACAAAAGGAGACTAAGTTGCCACTGAGAGAATCAGTAAGTCAATAGGAAATCAGAAGTCTTCGTGAACAATGAATCTGGAAGAAGTTTCTAGTAGGAATCTTTAATCATTGAGGCAAAAAGGGCAGGAATCATGAATATCAAGATTCAAATGATTCTGCTTCTTCCCCCGACATTTCCAATATTACCGGCACGCGCAGTTCATGTTTGACATACTTCATTCACGCTCCGTTTTTATGAAGAAAACGTTTCCCCGGATGATCCGCCTACCCAAGCTACCCAGGGCGAGTCAACTTTTGATTCATTTCCTTACAAAACGTGGCGAAACGTTTACATGAAAAACAAAACGTTGATTCGGCCATGCAATGGTAAAGACATCCTCCCAGCCGGGCGAACGTTTCTCCATATAAACACTTTGGCTTGCCCAGCCTTGTAAACTCGGTCGAGGTGAGATAATCAGAACATGCGTGAGCGCTGTTTTAGACAACCAGAGCATGCGTGGGCGCTGTTGCCTCGGCTGAGAAGGTGACCCAATCCCCGTCGCTGATCAAAAGGATATCGGTCCCTGGGAAGGAGATTGAAGGTGACTCTTCTAGCCGAGGGAGGCTGTCTTCGTATAAAGGGGTCCTAGCGCGAGGAGCACTGGTTATAGAAGTTGGAAAACAACGGAGCTGCAGTTTTAACTGCAGTTCAAGTTGTAAACTCCCTCGTGGCTGTGCACAAGTTATGACTGAATACATAAATGCGACGTTTCTATTGGTCTAAGCAAGGATTTAAATGACAGGTATGCAAATGAGAAGTCCTTAAAAGCGACAGAAAGTCAGTCTGACCGACTTCAAAGCCATGATTCCACTTTATCAACTATGGTTGCACTTACCTTGCTTTTAAATATACTGTGTATGGACGAATTCTCTTAAATGGTGTTTCGCCATCGGTCCAGGTTTGAGAGGAAAAAGAGAGACTTTCAACTAGTATCTGTTGCAAATTCCCACGTTTTCAAAGCCGATCGAGGTGATTACTATCTATCAGGTCATAGTTGGAGGGTGCAGGGTTTAAAAACAGAAAGCACTCCGGGCTTACATCCGGGCTCACGTCATTAATAGGGCTAATATATAATGTTCGGAGGACTTTATAGGTCCTCTCTAACACTTCAATTTATAATTACTCTCATCCATCATAAACAGTGCTATATGTGTGATAAAATTTACTATAAATATCAAATTTTCTTTCAATAAATTGCAGCGTGTAACATACTTTAGACAAATTAGTACTGTTTTATTACACTGTAACTGCGCATCTCCTTTCGGCACATGATTTTAAACCAATGCATTCTTCTTTTATGCTTTCGTTTTTCAGATCTCAGAAGAAAATAGCCATGTAAACTTAGAGAAATGGCGAATCCGCTTGATTCCCTTCGCGAGATTACTAGATACCCTGGCCCCTGGACCTGAGAATCAAGCCCTGATTTGGAATCAGTAAGAGAAGCCACTGAGTTTAATTCACACAACTACCATGAGCAAGGGAAAAGGTGGGGGCATAATGTTCTAAATTTGACTTGGGTCATAACGTTTAGACCCAAGTCAAATTTAGATGGATTTGTATAGAGTCATCAGAGCATAACTGGGCTAATATCTCAGAGACGATTTGCCCTACAATGCTAGTTCTTGGCAAGTAGGCCTCCGGGACGTTTTTCTTTCAGAATATCCTGACGAATCTCATAATTTCACAAATTTAATTTTTATGACGTCATCACTTTAGTAGCGCTAAACAATAAACAAATGAAATCCGAGTTGACTTATTACAGGATCAACGCTGGACACCTTTTCAAAGTTTTTATCGACCTGCCTATTGTATGTGGTACGCGTGATAGGTCTCCTTCCCTTGACTTAACCGATCATTGGTTCTATTTTTATACACAGAGGCAGGGAAAATCCAAGTTTATGTTCGAGTACGTCCATTTACGGAAAGAGAAAAGGAAAAGCGTGAACCAAATGCGATTGAAATTCACCAAGAACATTCTCTGGTATGTGTTACGAATATCATGTCAAATTATGGTCCCCGTAATACGACATAAGGTAAAGTTCATTAATTTACAATGTGCCGTTTCCGTACTCCAAAACCTCTCACTTTTAAAACTGTGAGGTCAAGTGCGAAGCCTTTTTTGTAAAAAAGAGTTTTATGTGCATGAGAATAAAACTCATTTCCATATCAAAGGCTTCACCCTTAACCTCGTTTTAAAACAGAGGTTTGATGCAACTCAGAAATGGCCGATTCGACGCAGTGGTATATTGCGCAATTGAAACAAACGTTTCATAATTTTTTAACATGTAAACCGACATATGAACTTGTAAAAATTACTTTAATTTTCGTATTTCTTCCATAATCAGATTCGTGTTCTCGACCCAAGAAGTCGAACAAACTATTTCTTCGACGGTGTGTTCAGCCCAGAGGCGACTAATCACGAGGTAATTTTAAATCACGATCTTCACTACAAACAAGTCTTTGCCGTAAATCTATATCGTATTTAAGTACTGTGTTATCCAAGACTGTCTTCATGTTTTTATTTCTAGATTGGCATACTCGTTATTTGAGTTCCGCGGAAAATCTTTTAGTTGAACTTAAGCCCAAACAATTTCTTTGCCCACTGACAAAATGAACTGATACGCAAATAAACCAGTCAAATTTCGGCACAATAACATTCAGCAATTAAATTACAACTAAGGACGGGAAACTCATGCAAAAGTCGCGATTAGTGGTTTCAATCAAAGAACATGGCTTGTGATATTGTAGCCAATTACAAACCAAAGCAGAGACTCGCTGAGACACGCTGTCTGAACAACAGAATACGCCGCGCAAGTCCTTGTTTGCTCATAGCTTCGGCACATTTATATACATTCCAACTGCAACATTTTCCTTTAACATGACGTGCCCTTACTCTTGTAAAATGGATTCACTTTTTGCCGTTTTCAAGCTTTATCTTAAAGTTGGGAAGCCGCTGGTTTATGCTGCTCTAAATGGATACAAAGGGACTCTTCTGACATATGGACAAACAGGAACAGGTATTGTTAAAAAACAACATGACAAAAATTATCAGGTCACGATTTAAATTAGGTATCAGAATATAGTTTTTCAGAACTACAATTTAAGTTGGGTATCAATACCACCACATTCCTTCTTTTATACAGGTTTAAATCTTATAATTTTAGCAACTGTTTTAAGCTTAATTCATACTCTATTTTTATTTATTATTACACCATTGTAATTTTTGAAAAAGCCATCAGTTTAACTTACGTTAGTAATAGTTAATTAGTATGATGACTGAGAAACCCTCTTTGGGGAGTGCCAATATGGTATATGTTGCAGTTAATTTTTTTAACTCAATTAATTTTTATTTTTCTATTGTGTTTGGGCATGGTAATGTATCCTAATGAATTTTAAGCAAAGGAAAAACAAAAATTAACTGCAACATAATATACAAGCTAGTCTATTCAGTGACAAGCCCATCGTCGACCATCAGCTCAATGAATAAAACCAAATTGTCCAGTGAACCTCCTCGTTTAGCCCGATAAGACACCGTAATAAGCAATCTACCAAGGAGGTGGGAAAATGAAGTATCTGCGACGTAGCTCAGGGTTATTTGCTTTTCAGATGAAAATCTAAATCTAACCTTTTAAACTACATTAAACCTTTCAGGAAAAACCTTCACATTGTTGTCAGATGATGGCATTACCACAAGAGTTGTTCAACACTGTTTTGAGAAAATTGACAACGATGAGATTCACACATACAAGGTACTTTTGACGTTGTCCTCCTTTACTACTCCTGCCAGATTTATTTCGTTCCATTGAAGGCTTCCTTCCAATGCAGCGATCAATTCCTTTTTGTAACGCCTCTCTCTTTGATTTTCTTGCTTGCTTAAGCCAAACGAAACTTGAAACGCCTCTGATGGCGCCCTAATTGTGACTCCACAGGGTTTGTCAAGAACAATATTCAACACAGCCTACTTTACTTAAGAGGCCTAATCCGTTGGAAAACTCTAAGGACCGCTTTAGAGAGCTGTCTGCCTCATAGTCAACGATGACTAAGTTAGGTTGGCGACATTATATAAAAGGCAGTACCCGGTTAAAGAGGTGGTAGAAGTGGCGAATTATAAGTCTTAGAGCTTTTATTTAATCTGACAAAAGGAGTAGCCTTGAACCTTCTTATGATTACAAACTGAATGACGCAGTTATACAGTTTCTTTTGAAGAACTAACCTCTTCTTCGTTGTTTATTTAACCAGACGTAATTAATCGATAAAAATCGATATCGGAAATCAATCGATATCATCGATATTAATCGATTTAATCCGCCGATTAATATCGATTGATATCGGAAATGGATAGAAATCGAAGTCACAGGAAAAATAATTTATCAATTATAATCGAATAGATAGGAATCGATAGTAATCGATAACAATCGATAAAAAATCATCATCGATTTCTATCGGAAAATCGTCGAATATTAATCGAAGTCACAACTTTTTTTCTTCACCGATTTCTATCCATCGATATCGGAAATCGATATTCATCGATGGTTCGTATCGATTACCGTCGATTATCGGTTTATCGATTAACTACATCTGGATTTAATCATGGCTGGATTGGTTATCTCTGCCCAGGTTATGTGCTCATTTCTGCAAGTCTATCAAGAAAAGGTTTATGATCTACTGAATCCTCGGCTTATGGTAGATTTACCAGTCAGGGAACATCCGAAGAAAGGTACGCACGCGTTCCTAACAAGAACCAAATTTTGTCAATTATCCACAGATCGCCAGAGGCTGGGGTTCTATTCAAAAATAGAACTCAAAAGCGGTGGTTAACATTGTGAACTTTCGCATTTTTACATACGCTTGACGTTTCGTATGCTAGTCAATATAAATTACATTTTCAAAAGTGATCAAAAATGGCCAATATCTGTAACCAAAAGTGACGGTTATCTTCGCTGTTTAAGTCGCAGTGCTAATACCAAGAGGACGTGAAACAAGGAAACCTTTTCCCTCTTATTATCAATATTCTATAATCTATTGTAGCGGATCAATATTCTAATTCTCTGAAACAACAAAAAAGTTTTCGAGAACTTTGAATTCTTTTTCCATAACACTCTGTATTGGAGACGGTCAAAAGTTGGCATTTTAAGGGGTTTTTTCAGCTCTGAGCACCAAGGGAAAAATTTAGTTCAAAATTCCACTGACATTCTCCCTATGCGGAATGGTCTCCTTATTAAAAGGTGTCATTTTCTCTTGTTGCTTGTTGAACTTTTCAGTACAAACAGCACTACCCCGAATCAGGCTCCGCCCACACGAAACTGTTTTTGTTAACAAAAATATATTTTTGATATTTTTTCTCCCGTTTGGCCTACAGTCCACACGTGTCCGTTGAAAACGGTCACCGAAAACGGATCTTTTTAAAAATGCTCTCCAGGGTGGAGATTTTTGAAAACGCCGGCTTTTCGTTTACGTGTGGACGGACAAAAGCGGAGGTTTTCAAAAACGATTCGAATACGCTACATAAAGATGCTTATTTTTTTAAAAACGGAGAAAAAAGTCTCGATTTTTAAAAATATCCGCATTCGTGTGGAAGGGGCCTCAGCGACAGAAAAAAAATTCATTTGCATGAAATTTTGTTCCAGGTGTTTACGTTGCAAACTTAACACAGCACGAGGTAAAGAGCGCTGGAGATGTTTTTGCGCTTTTGGAGGTTGGAAAGCAACATCTTGTTATTGCCGAGACCAAAATGGTCAGGCATTCAAGCAGGTAAAGCACTACTGGAAACAGCTTTCGTTTTCAAAGATCTGACACTCAGTTGAGTCTCATATAAATTAATTTGTGTAAAACAATAAATATGCGTCAATGACAAAGTGTGAAGTCAAGATGGCACCATTTCATGGTGAATTAATTTTCTTTGTTTGTTATTGTTGTTGTCTGTGAACCGAACTTTGCGAGTATATATTTTCCCCAGTTTCGAAAGGCACGGCTTGAATCTAAAAATGTCTCTGGATTTGAAGACGTCTCTCTAGAAGATCAGGCAAATTGCATTGTGGGGGTGGTGTTGTAAATCGTAAGCCCTCTGACACTTCAGTTGTTAGTAACCAATGGAAACTCCTGTGTGAAGATTCAGTATTTACTCTCCAAGTTTAATTGTTGGACAGAGATCTGGCTACTTCCTAATACAATCGGACCTTCAATAACGGCCACCTCTCTACAACGGCTACGTTTTTGGCTGACAGTCCATACATTGACCCTTGCTGAGAACAATCACTCAGTGGAACCGTGTTAGTCTTTCTTTGAGAACACTAATTTAACAAAATTTAAACAGTCCATTTCTTCATTCAATCAGAGTCCTGTAAACTCGAAAACAATGTACTCTGCATTTTTCTTTTTTCGTAATATTTAGCTGACCCCACACCATCAATCTTCGGCTTCGAAGGGTAGGCGTTACTGGTAAATAATAACCTCTCTACCACAGTCACCGCTCTTCAAAGGCTACTTTATTCTGTCCACAAGGTGGCTTCTGTGGAGAGGTTTAACTGTAACCACAAAACAAGGTAAAGGCTCCACTTAGGAGCAAGATGAAGCTTCGACGACGAACAAAAGCAAATCGACAAAGAACTTCTTTTTCCCTACAGGTCTCACTCCATCATGCAGCTCATTATAGAAAGAAGACTCAAGGAACACATTGCCAATGGTAAGAGAGTAAACAATTCAAGAAATTCTAAAGCAAGTCGAACACCAACAACATTGACCAGATTTGAAGGCGGAAATTTAAACCAGGCAAAGAACTCCGCGCAATCGCCGCCACCAACACCATGATTTAATGCCCTCAGTCTCTAAAATCAAAAATACAAAAATTATCAAAACACCTTCCGATGTCCCAGCAACACAGAAACGACTTCATTTATATTAAATCCCTTCGATAGCCTTTGAGGTGACTCTCTAGTGGGCAATGGGGAAAAAGGAAGGAGAGAAGTTAAGAACAGCCGGGGAGGCGGAAAGGATGGAAAGGATGGAAAGGCAGGAGGGAGGGCCAGAAGCACAACACGCTTCCCTGGGAGTCTGATCACAGGCTTCCCTCGTATTTCTTTAAAACCATCACCAAGTCTTTTTATTATGGCGGGCGTTCTTAAGACATTCATTTCTCATTTAAAAGAAAAACCGCCAAGTGAAAGTGACACCTCCGCCTCTCAGGAGACTGTTCAAGAATCCATTATGGCTGTTGACGAAACCATTAACAACCTCATTAAAGAACTCAAACAGGAGAGGAAAAGCCACCATAAGGTAAAGCCATGCGGCACATTTAAAGGTTTATGCGGGCAATTTAACTTACCTTCTAATCTCTTTTGTCGTAGATAGATGGTGTGTTTGGACTCTAAAACTTCGAAAAATGTATGAAAAAAAAGGCAAAAACGACACATTATATATTGTATAGAGAGAACAGTTTCCCTAAGTTTTAAAGTGTCTTTTAGATACTAAAAGCGAGTATTGTAAAAAATGCGCTCTCCACTTGCAGTTTTTGATACCTCTCCTTCTAGCTGGTTCTTATGTAATTTGAGTCTGCTAAATTTCCTGTACTCAATATTCGCTACCTCCATTTTGTTGTTGTTTTCTTGATAATTTGATTGAATTTTATATTTCATCATAGCTATAAAACGTTCTTTTTCATTTTTTAGCGTGAAAGGGAGTGCCTTAAAGAGCTAATGGAGAAAGAGGTGGAAAAAGTTTCTTTGGTGAATTAGTCCTTTACTTAGATAAAAGACAACTTGAGACTACTTTTAACCTGCACAAAACGCTTGATGATAGAAGGTTCAACACCCTTCTACATTTGTCAAGCAATTAACCGGCCGAGCAATGTCGCTGTTCAGCAAGTTACAACTTGATGAATTGTTCAGCAGCCTTTGACCTGTTGATTATCAGGAATGCATGATGCACTGTTCAACGTTTGTTGAAGAATAGCAGCGGCATTTGTAGATAGTCGACAAATGTCCAACCGTGCACTTCTCTGTAAGAAGCTCTTATTGAATATCACACTTTTGCTTTACAAAAAATCACAAAGTAGATGACTTCTTCAGTTAAATTTCACGGTCTCTTTCCTTTTTACAATCTTAATTTTATAAAGATGATGATGATGATGATGTTTTTTTCGGTTTCTAGCTGAACAACGGAAACAATTTTGAAGGGGATCTTATTCTAAAAGGAAAAATCAACTTGTAAGTATTTTTTAGTTTCTTTACTGTTGGGTGGTAGAGAAATGAAAAGCACGAAGGATAAACGATCATGGCCAACTCTTTTTCAGGTGTGATTTAGCCGGAAGTGAGAGGCTGACTAAGACAAAAGCTGAAGGAGTACGCTTGACAGAGGCAAAGTATTTGAACACATCATTGCTTGAGCTTGGGTAGGTTAAAATATAGATTTAAAAAAGCACAATTACATTATTCGTGAGAATTCAGCTCCTCCTTCTTAACTATAAGCTCGATGTTTCAAATACTTCTTATTGGCAAGCATTTTCACTTAAAACGACCTTTTAAACAATCCTGAAACGTGCTGGTAAGATTCATCATCACGACAGCGCCCGTTCTGTAGGACTGTCCCGAAGATTCTTATTGCTTTTACTAAGACAGTACAAAACTTTTCATTGTAAAATGCTGCGTTTTCTATTTACAAGTGATGCAATAAGTACGTTTTATCGATTAAATAAGGAAAGTTAACACCACAGGCTACAAAGTTTACATCGAAAAGCTAAGAAGCGCGTATAAAATTAGAACTGATAAAAAAAAAGCGTAAATAGAAATGAGCATATTAGAGTCGCACCTCTTCTAACGGTTACGCGTCTCTTCCACAATGGCCACTTTATTTCTCTTGGAAGACAGTCCATAAATTCATTCTATCATTCTGGTTAAACTTTTTCTGCAACCTCTCGCCCGCCTTTTGGGCAATGGCCACTCCATTACGTCCCGATTGCATTCAAGAAAACCCCTCCTGGATAACAATTTAAAAGCAAAAGAAGTTCAACTAATATACTGTCACCGCTTTGTTTTTTAAGAAGGACAGATATTATATACTGTCGATTCATTTTCTTACCCCACCCGTCAGGAATGTGATTTATGCTCTTGCACGGGGACACAAGCGTCATGTGCCGTATAGGAATTCAACTCTTACCAGGCTCTTGCAGGACTGCCTCGGCGACAATGGAAAAACGAATTTCATAGTAAGAAAATAACTAGCAGTACTTGTTTATCTAACCTCTTAATTGCCAATGCCTTTTTGAGGCCTTAGGCACAGTAGGAAACTTATAACTGTTTATAAAATGAAACTAATTGTCATGATCTAGGTGACAATGATTGTCATATTAATGTTAGATGAAATTTTGAACGGAAGATGGATGTTTTGAAAAAAAACAACATTTAAGCCTAGGATCTAGATTGACAATGTATGTATAAGGGTATGAAAGTTGAAGGAAGACGTGGCAACCATTTACTTAGGCCTAGGTTCGCCGATTGTTGAAAGGGTCAACGCAACAACACGTGGCAACCATTACTGCGGGCACGTAACAGATACTCTCCCCAGTGAGAGATAGACCACTACACCGGGGGCCAGGCCCTGTACTATTTACAGTGTGTGGAGACAAAACATCAGACAAAACAAACAGAGTCTGAACAAAACATCCCACCACAGTTTTCTATATCTGTCTAACTAAGACCCTGATAAATACCTTTCTCACAACTGTGTTGTGCCTATAGACCACATCAAAAATAGAAAATACCATGTTCATGTCAATAAAAAGTCAGCCAAATAACAACCTGCCAACGTATTTCTCTCTTTGTCTCTCTTTTTGTTGCTTTGTATGCAGATTTGCATCGCACCGTCGCTTGCCGAGGTTAACGAGACAAAATGCAGTTTAAACTTTGGTCTCAGAGCCATGAGAATAACAAACGTTGCGCGACTCAATGTTGAGGTAAGAAGCTACATAACAGCTGGCGCTTGGTAACAAACCACTAAAACCGTTCCCGCATTCCACACCTGTGAGCGTGCACAATAGAGAGGAAAGGTTTGACATCACGTTACCATGGTAGCAAAATTTCTGGACCTCAACCATCTTTCTTGACAGAGAAGGCAATTGGAATTGTCGAGCGACGGAAGAAAGTATGGGCTCCCGTTTCGTTCCTGATTTCAATCATGAACAGGAAAGTCATTCACGTCACATTAGCAGGACCACGGTTTGTTGAGATCCAGCAATTTTGCTGCCATGGTAACGTAACGTACCTACTTCTTCTATCTCTAAAACAAGAAGAAGGATTGGGTTTGAATTTTGTCATCAAAAGCCTCGAGTTGGTGTCTTTGTTCACAGGAATGCGGGAACAGTCTATTGCTTCGTAAACACGATTGAACCTGTGAACGTCTTTGTTAAATTGCAGTCAACTAAATGAAAATAATCATGACACCTTGGATCCAAAAGGAACCTAAAACTTGACAAATCTGACTATTAAATACCAACTATGACCACCATAAAATCAACACAACATAGAAAATCTCTAAATGTGATCCCATGCGTTAAATTTACGAGCCTCTGTCATCACTGACATCACTGAAGTCCTGACCTAGTCGAGATTCCCGCTCAAAATAGTTTTATTTCCTACACCCTATACTACTAAAAATAAAAGTATTGAAGAAAAATACTCTTAAATGTGAATGTCGTGTTAGGGATTTTCATCTACTCTGTATCGTGTAGAGTTAGAGACTGTAGCTACATTGCGCAAGCTAAACCATAAAAAAGTTAGATCTTATGCAACTGAATCTCGTTTAAATGCATTCGTTAACAGGTTGATTATAAAGTGTTGGCTGAAAGACTGGCAAAGAAACTGGAAGATCACGGTAAGATTAGATTATTGTGTCTTTGGGGCCCTTCCTAACTTATTCCTAAGACGATTTTATCTCTACGCCCTTGCTCCTTAACTGAATGCAAGTACTTTTCTGTTATAGGTACCATTTTAAAAGTTATATTTGAAGATTTTAAACACTTTCTCAAATTGAAAACCACCCTGCACAGAAAACAAAATGTCACGAGAAGGTACTCAGGATCAGTGGTTTTAAAATGAATGGTCACAGCGTTTGACCCATGCACTCGCCCAGCACTATAACGGCACTAAGGAATAATACCACTACCAATCGAAAACTTGAATTGATTTATCTATGGGCTGACACACTTTGCAAGACATTAAAAAGACAATAAACACTACCCAGGATGAGAGTGGTTTCGCTGCACCAGTCGACCGAGTAGTCGCCAGTGCAACTCCATGGTAACAGGTTTACCGACTGGAGGATTTGAACTGTACTGTACTGTACTGTCTTAGACCGACAGCGTTGAGACACTAAAAAAGCGTCCAATTTAACTAGGTGTCTTTCTTATAAGGAAATAAGAAAAGACTGGCAGGGTCCAACTCTAGGTGTCTTTTTATGGATATGTATCTCTAATAAGGGTGTCCGTTAAAAGAGAATTGGTCTTGTTACGTATTGCTCGGTATCTCTTATTATCAGCTTGCTTACAAGGCGAGTTGTGATAGCAGAATGCAGAGCACAAAAACACCATAGAGGTTAATGATGTGTGAATATTTTATGCTCAGATATCAAGTACAAATTCGAGAAGTTGGAATACCTCAGAGAAATACAACGCTTAAAGTCCGCTATTACCTGCTACCAGGAAAGCGAGAATTTCGCTGGAAAAGATGTAAGTCTCTCCGATTCACTACATCCTAATCAATATACGTATAGAAACGGTCAAGGTGGAAATGGCAGAATAATCTCTCACCGTGGGTTCTTATTATTCCACCTTCTCACAATCATCGCCTTTAACAGAACGGCCTCTCCAACATTCACGCCATTCTCCTTTGGGGAATTTACTTACCTTTTAAAACAGTTGACGAAAATGTTCGCTGCACTGAATAGCAAATTTTACTTTAAAGTAAACAACAAACTACATGTCCATTTAGGCTGACCTTCGGTAGCTGACAAGATGAAGCAAATTTGTATTTTCCATACATACGATGATATCTTTTCAGCTAGTTTCAGGAAATTACTTCTTCGTCATGTTTGGTACCTTTTTTTCTCTGCAGCATGAGAAACTGGTTTCTGTGATTGCTAACCTCTCCAAAAGCGTTCAGAGAGAAAAGGAGGAGAAGAACAATCTCCAAACAAAATTGGTCTGTCTCAAGAAACAAGTGTCTCAACCAATGGGAAGCTCCCCTGATGTCGAGGCCATTCTGCTGGCAGAACTCATGTCCTTGGACCTACTGGCAAATTTACAAACCCCAGATGTAGCAAAGAGTATTCTCTCTGACACATCGTTGCCTGCGAAAGTCAAAAGCCATCTAGCTTTATTTGAAACCCAAGAAGCGCTTTTGAGCAACGCTGGCTGCTTTCTGCAACTGCTAGATTTACATCTGGTCTGTAATCAGGATTTTATGTGGAGAAAGGACGGAGCGCCCGGGACAAAAGATCATCTTCAGTTTACTTTGCCTCGGCCAGGCGTAGTGGAGATGTCTCCCAAAGACTCTTCTAGAAGTGTCTTCCAGGAACCGAATCTAAGTCTATCCATGTGCAACCCAGAAAGTGATGAAACCAGTACAGGATTAGCAGGGGGAGTGAGGAAGATGCTGGTTAAACTTATTGGTAGAGACTCTAGGGAAAGGACATCGCCCGATGCACAACCCAGTGCCCGCTCATTCTCTAATGGACAAGGCTCCTTGTCCGGAAATGACGGAAGGGTGACTATGCCTGGTCGAAGGGAGATCATGGTTAAGACAAAAGCGCTATTAAAACAGCTGTCGAATTCGAAAGGAAACGTGGAGCAGCAAGTGTTAAACTTGATGTCGTCGCTGGTGGAGGAACAAGTTAATGGCAGTGAAGGTTAGTGAAAGAGACGTCAGATACTTGTGGTGCAGCGGTGGTGTGCAGAGGTTGCGAATTTTAGGGAGAAAATTTCCTTGAGAGGTTTTGCTGTGACAAAAGAACTTTGAAAACCTTAACCTACTAATCTCAGCACTCTGTAATTTGGTTTTTCACCTACAGTTTGACTTTTTCCCGTCTTGAACATGCTCACTTTCCAAGGCATTGGTTGTATTGCGGTTTCGTGTCTGACCATCCTGTTTACATAAAAATCATGCGCTAACGATTTGTCCACTATCCTTAGATTTAAACATCCACTACAACTGAAAATAAGGAAACGACCATGATCGTGAAGTGAACTCACGGTTGCCTGAATTTATAAATAACTAGACTCGCCGAAAAGCAACCTCACTGGGCTGCCATAAAACCTGTGTTGCATAAAAACGAGAGGTTTTCTAGAACAGACAGGCAACAGCTTATAATACAAGGAATCCACCCATTAAACCAATCCCGATCGATCCATGGGCCTCATTCAACCGATTGCACTGAGACTATAAATAGATGATAATCATATTTTAAAATTATGGTCGACACCGCGAAAGCGGATTTTGCCACAAGATAAAGATTTTGTCCTTTCGTTTCTTGTTATTTTTCTTCAACTTAAAGGAATTAGCTGTTTGCATTTTCCGACCTCAAAAAGTTTAAAGATTTGATTACCCACGTGTTGATTTCATCAAAGAATGAACTTTACAAAAATGTAAACAGATTAAACTGTCGCTAGCACAATTTTTTTATATCGTAATACGAGTTGAGGATTCGCCATTTTCCTCAGCCGTGACTAACGTATTTTCATGGAAGAAATTTTATCCTCTTGTTTATTCTCCGAGATTTTAGGCTAAACGCTTTCCACAGGTAAATCCGTGGGTGGCTAAGGACCAAACTAAACTCACCTCGAAACACAATAGCTCGTGACCTCGTTTACATCTAGCCTGGGTCATAGTGATGATTGCAAGAACTTAAATTGAAGCCCTATGGTTCATTCGTATCATACTGTACTTCTCCGCCACATTTACAGTGTACGAATTCAAAACACCTTCAGTACAATACATGTGTTACCTTATGTTATGTGACGTTTCGAGTGAAATCGATTTATATGGGTTTTTTAAGATCCTACTTTCGATGGATTTAGTTTACACCTTCATCAAAAGGTTTGTATGGCGAAAAACGTAAAGCGAGCGAACTTGAACGGGAGATTAGCGTAACAAGGTCAAACGCAAATTTAATTCAGATAAAAGCTTAGCAAGATACAGATACAAACAATAGCAAAAACTCTGACAATATGTTGAGAACAACTGTAACCTATTGGAAGCCAAGTTACCAAAATTGAAATGCTGAACTGGGAAAACATGCTTTGTCGAAACACGCACCGCTTTCTGGGTTAAACTGGGTGAACAATTAACAGCGCCCGTATGTAAGTGCCCGGATGTTGCCGAGACGACTGAACGGAAGAGGAGTTATAACTGGGCGTGCCTTGAGGCAGCCCAGTAATTAATGCACACCTCGTGAAAACTTTTAATAAGTATGCTTTACACAAAAAGAATGAAAAAATTTGATCGAAACAGCTAATATATTTTGAAGAAGCCCTTTGATTCAACCTTTTCTCCATGTTACTTATCCCCTTAACTAAACTAAATCTCGTAACGTCGTGGCGCTTAATTGCATGCTTCAATGCCTTTTATAGAATCTTTGGCGGAAACGTTGCAGTGGAACGAGTTGAGGAAGAAGCTCACCAGATTGATCATGTTTCGACGAAATAACATGCCAAGTAAGAATAAACATCTGTTTGGACTTGGATCTCTTGGCTAGTGATAAACTTAATCTTACTGTTTATTGGTGTATTCACTTCTTTACTTCTTTGTAATGCAATTGCATGGGTTATCGTAGGCTTAAGTGTAAACTTTTTTGACCATGTAATTCGCCGTAGTAGCCAGCAAAAGGAATTCAGTGCCTTGCAACTCCGCGGCACACTTATCATTGCGTGTGTTGTTCATTACTTGTTCACAATGTACTTGGTACATGTGATATGAGTTTTGATGAGTGACAAAATCGAATCTCATTTAAAACTAAAAGTTACTCTCCATAACCACGATGGCTTTTCCCTTGCAGGTTTAACTGACGCCGATTTGTGGGCAAATTCTGAAAATTTAAACTCTGTTCTGGAGAACTGTCTTCGGTTTGTGATCATTGACAAAACACTACTGGCATGTCTGCTTGTTATAGAGCTTATAGATCTACGACAAGCCTGTGAAATTATCGAAGGAAGGCGACACTTTCCCACCGACCCAAACCAAAGTATTGCGCAAGAAGACACACTTAATCCAAATAAATCATACAACGAAAAGTCTGGCGTTAAGGGGGATATTGAAATATCGACGAGTACCGGAAACAGAAAAGGCGCCTTCGCAGGTCAAGAGAATGGAAAAAAACCAAAGGAATCGATATCACCAAGGCGCGAAAAACTTCGAAATCTCAAACACAGTAAAACAGAACTTGAAAAGGAAATCAGCGAAGTACACGAGGACACCAGCAAGCTTGAAACAGAGCTCTTCTCCACAATGGAAGAGAAGACTAAAGTTGAAGAAGAACTGTTCGGAATGAAGCATCACGTCACGAAACTACGATCTGAATTGTTCCACCTTAAACTGGAAAAATCAAACTTGGAAAATGATGTCAAAAGGTCCCAGAGTCAAGAGAATTTACAGCAATCCATTGATGGTGATGACGGAAAGGTGGTCGTTGAATCGCCTAAAGAGGTGGTAAGAACTTACCCAGAGCTCTCTGACGTTATGGAAGTTTCACATGAAAGTAACGACAGTGAAAACAGTTCTCAGATGAGCGATGGACATGAGTCCAGAGAAGCGTTCTTGAAAACATGTATGGAGAACATATCCAAGATTTACCCCTTTATGCCTCACCCTGGCGTAGAGGCAGCTAGTGACGATGAATTAACTGATGATCAGGAACCGACGTTTTCCGACGCGAACATAGACGACAGCGATGAAGAGATCATTATTACGAAACTTGCACGAAGTCTCCGTTCACCTTGCACAAGCCCAGCCAAAGAGAAATCAAGCGAAGCGACATCACCAAGTAAGAGTGGAAAGAAGCTGAATGCTACCTCTTTAGGTCCAAGGCAAAAAGCGATTATGGCAAACGATAACAACGAAGACTTGAAAAGCAAGTCAAAGGAAGCACTGATGAAACAAATACAAGAGTTAAAGAGAAAGTTGCACAAAACCGAACAAGAATTAGCGGAAGCTCAAGAGAGTAGCGAAGATTTGGAAGAAGAGCTCGATCACAAGAAAGGACAGTTAGCAGAGGCACAAGAAACCATAACCAATCTGGAAAACCAGCTGGTAGAAGAGAAGGAAAATTGTGAACAGGTTCGAGAAGAGTACTTCAATGTCAAAACCCAGAGGGATATACTCGATGAAAAGATAAAGGCTTTACGATCAGAATTAGAGAGGGTGTTAGTGAGAGAGAACAATGCTCTTAGTGCTGCACTGAAAACGTCTCAAGGTTATAGAAGCGACAATCCACCTCCCTCGCCAACCAAGATAACGACAAAGTCTTCACTGAAGTCTCCTGGGAAAACAAAGGTCGGCAAAATTGACCTTCGAAATCCTCCTCAAACTCAGTTCACATCAAACGAGATGGAAGTGGTTGGCCTCCTAGAAGAAACGGCTGAACTGAAAGTTAAACTAGATAAAGCGACACAGGAAAAAGCTCGATTGGAAAAGTCGCAAAAATTCCAAGAAGAAAAATCAGCAAGGATGACAGCTGCCTTAAGAACGAGCGAGGATGCATGCAGCCGACTCAAAAACGAATTCGCCATTCTTAAAAAAGAGAAGATGAAATTGGAAGGTGAAGTTGTTGATATACGAAACAACAACTTGAAAATTGTGGACGAACTTCAGAAGTACAAAGACAAGTCATCGCGTCTCGAGAAGGACATTGAAGCCATTTCGTACATGAGCACGAGACTAGAAAAAGACAACAAAATGCTCGAAATGGAGATTTCTCAGATGGAATCTGATTTATCTTCTTGTAAAAGCAAACATGAAGTTGCGTCCAAGGAATGTAAACGCCTCAACCAAGAACGAGTTCAGGTTGAGAAAGAGTGCGAAAAGGCTCTTCATGAACTCGAAACTCTCAAAATACAAAATACTCAATTGTTGGAATCCGAGGAGTCTGAACAGAAGAGACTGAATTGTAATTTGCAGAAAGAGTTGGCAGGCATGGCGGAATACCAGGAAGCGTTAGAAAATGAATACTCGAAAGTAAAGAGCATGGAACAGAGTCTCAGGCAAGAACTAGCTAAAGTAAGTTCTCGTGTTGTTGAAGTGCAAACAGAACTCGCCACAGTTACACAAAATAGCCACACTGAAGGAGCGATTGCCATCTTCAGGGAAGGCAGTCTGAGCTTTGGGCAGGAATCGCACAACAATACACAGAAGCCAGAGTTAATCAAGGGGAAGAAAACGTTTAACAAAACTCCTAGTAAGAAATTTTACACCATCACCCATACAAGTGAGGATGAAATAGGGGACACATCTTCATCCATAGCTGAATCGCCTGCAGACGAAAGCAAGCAACTAGAACACGAATATCAGCTACTGAAGCTCGAGAATGGGTACCTTCAACAGCAACTATCAGAAAGTGAACACGTTCTTACAATGTACAGGCAAGACCTAGAAAGTGCTCATGATCTCATAGACAAACTACAAGCTAACGAAGCTAAGGTATTACCGATAGACCAGAAAAACGAGTTACCAGAAGAGGACTGTAAAACTCCTTCAGACAAGGACGATACGATTAAGGAGATTAAAGAATACCCTGATAATGCGAATGACGAATACAAGTTACTGGAAGAAAAACACGCTGAGCTGACCAGAGAATATGAAATCTTACGACAGCAATATCAGGAGGCTCTCACCGACAAAGAAAAAGAAGCAGACGGAATGGCTAGGGAAACCACAAATTTGATACAAAGCGTACCTGCCATAGACCAAACAGAAAAAGTGGTATTAAGTGCAAAGAAAGATGTTTCAGGTCTAACGGAGAGAATTACAGAACTAGAAGCTGACAATGGGCATTTGAAAATACAAGCAGAAGAACTATCAAGAAATGAAATGGCTAAAATTGTTCTAATAAGGTCACTAGATGATGCCAAACAGGAGATTACCCAGTTGAAAAGTGAGAATGAAGAGTTGAGAGCTCAAAGTGATGTTAAAATTCTGCAACAAAGCACCAGCGGTGGCCTACCGAATCCACTGCAACTAGAACCCATGAAAGACGTTTATCGCAGGGTAACGAGCGATGACGATGAGGTCATAAAGCGTAAGCTCGAAGAAGATCTCTTGAAAGTTACGAGCGAAAAATTGAAGCTTGAATTTGAATTAGCAAGTGCTAACAAAGACTGTGAACGTCTTAAGAATGACCTTGATCACAGTGAGTCCGAGAGAAATCTCTTGAATTCGCAGTTGAATGACAATATTGAGAAAGCGGCAAATTTGGAAGTACGTCTCGTGGAGATGCGATGTTCTTGTGAAACGATTAAGGAAGAGATCAACATGCTGAAGAATCAGAAGCGACAAGAAAGTTTTCACCTACACGAAGCAAGTGTTTGTAAAGAGATCTTGGAGAAGCGTTTAGAAGATTCTCTCAAAGAGAACAACTTTTTGCGTCAAGAGCTGGATACCTTGCACGAGGAAAGAAGAGAGAGCGAAAAGAACAGTGCAAAATTAGAAAAAGAGAAAGACCAACTAACGATAGAAATAGAAAACGTAAAAACACAGATTCGAAAGTTAGAACTAGAATTTGAGGAGTCAAAAGCCGAGAGCGAGACGAGACAGAACGAAAAGAACCAAGATGAAAAGATGACGCACGGCGATTCTGGTATGGAAAACTTTGTAGGTTACAGTAAGCGAAATAAAGACGATCAGGAACAATCACCTTGTCATCGCGAAGAAGTATACATTACCACCGACCACAGCCAGATGAAAAATCCACTGGAGGAAGTGAAAAATGTTAAGGAAAGCCATGAAAATATTACAATTACCACAACAGATAGTTGTGGCCAATGTAAAGCAAAGGAAGATGAGGCAACAGTTAACTACCAAACTGAAAACAAGTCTCAGGGCGAAAGAACCACATTTGATACATTAGAAATTGAAAAACATACAATATTACTGGAAAAAGAGAAAAGGCTTCTGGAAAAGGAACTAACCAGAGTCCAAGAAGAATGCAGTAAGCTAAAGCACAAACTCGAAGTCATCAAATACGCATCGGAGAATACGCAAACACAGGAAGAGAGAAGAAAAGATTTAGAGGAAAGACATGAACAGCTACAGAAGGAGCTCCAAGAGCTCCGTGCTTTAAATCAGAGACTTGAAACAGAGTGCGACGACTCACATAAATTAATACAAGAGCTTGAAGTGAAGACCAAGGCACTGGAAAGCTTGCAAAAAGAGCTTCATTGCTTTCACAAAGAAAACGAGCGGTTGACGCATGAGGTGGAGATAATACAAAACACGAGTAAAGCCATGACAGATCACCAACGTAGCAGGGAATCGCTGGAGTCAGAAAACGCTACCCTTAAAGAAAAACTTGAACGCCTTAAGGATTGCAACGGGAAACTGCAAGCGGAGATAGAGGAGCTGGGTAGAGAGCTGCTCACTTTTAAAGAGCAAAGCAGGAATATTAGTCAAGATTCATCAGAAAAGAGTAACGTATCACTCCAAAATCAAGTTGAGAAGCTTCAGAAGATGCAGAAACATCTTGAGAGTGAACTCGCATCATCTCGGGAAAAGATCAAAGAACTTGAATTGGCGAACGAGTCTCTGAGGAAGGAGAACAAGGCTGTGAAAGGTAGAATTAAGAGCCTGGAACAACGAAATGAAGAACTGCGACGGAAGGATGACAAGAAGAAAACAAACAACGTCGAAAATAAGCCGAAGGCAAAGATCAAAGGGGAACCGATTGCATTAAAAGACAGCAAAGAGGCTACATCTGTAACAAGCAAAACAGCCGAGGAAACGGCAAAGAACTTGCAAACTAAAATTGAACTTCTGGAAAACGACAAGATCCAATTAGAAGAAAAACTCAACAGTTTAAAAGAAAAAAGTAATGGTGCAGTCAAGCCTGCACCTCGTGCCACTATGGCTACTCAAACC
This sequence comes from Porites lobata, assembly GCA_942486035.1. Classification (NCBI taxonomy): domain Eukaryota; kingdom Metazoa; phylum Cnidaria; class Anthozoa; order Scleractinia; family Poritidae; genus Porites; species Porites lobata. The sequence goes on from CALNXK010000082.1 coordinate 1,482,871, forward strand.
ACGGAACTTCAATCCGAGGATGAGACCGTGGAAACGCTTAACACTGTAACGCCTTCTATCTTAAAAGACCACAACAAAGCAAATGCAAAACCTGAAAATGAAAGTGCAAGCACACCTTTAACTATCGACATGCAGACAGGGTACTCGTTGATGGCAAAGGAGAAATTGGTACTGGAGAGAAAGGCTACACATTTCGCCAGAACACAGATGCAACTAGAGCAAGCTTTTGCTAAGGCGATGAAGGAAAATGCGATGTTAAAGGCCAAAGTTGGCGAGAAAGAAAATGTCCTTGAAATTCTTCGTGAGAAAGTACATGAACTGGAGAAAAAGAACTCAGCGCACCTATCTTCCGTGGACTTAAAGCAAAATGTGCTAATATCCAGCGACAGTGAGTCAGAATTTGAACAAGACAAAGCCACAGACCCCTCGACAAAAGACAGGGGCAAAAGCGAGAATGCAGACTCTGAAACCAGCTTGCACGAAGCGTTGAAATCAGCAAAGAGTAACAGAGAGTGCCCGTCAAACCCATTGCAGCCTGACGTTGAAGAATCAAGAAGGGAAAAAGAGAAGCTAGTTGAAATGGCTAAGCTGAAACTTCAACAGGAAAGTTGGGAAAACGTCCCAAAGCAACAGGAAGATCTGCAACTCTTAGTAATGGAGGTAGAAAAATTAACCACGGCGAATAATCACAGCTGTCTAATAAAACCATCCCGGATCGAGGTTGAACAACCACAACGTGCAAGTGCTCCAGTTGACAAGGAAACCACCACCGGACTTGACAGAGACGTTCCGCAGTTCATCTTGCCTAGTAATCACGGATGCGAACCAAAATCAGTGCAGCCTGATGTTGCTGATCAAATAGTAACACAAAAGGAAACGAAAGAACTGGTGCAAGAAAATCAATGCTTCAAAACTGATAAGGATGATGTGGAAGATGCCCTAGCACAGAAAGGCCATGAAACCCTAAGCGAAGAATCGACAGAGGAACAACAGGCAACTTTCAAAGGTGTCTGCCAGTTGAAGACAACTCAATTTGAATTTGGGAGGGAGCAACTGGTAGAACATGATGACCGCAAGTGTCTCGAGAATCTCGCACAAGAAAATGAATTGCTCAAACAAGAAAGAGAGAGCTTACTTGAGGAATTAGAGGAAGCAAATAAGCAAAAAAACTGGACGGAGAATGAGCTAAAGCATAACAAAGAGTCCTGTCTGAAACAGGAACAAGAGATGAAACTTTTACTCTCATCCTATAGCCAAGAAAAAGAAAGCTTGTTAAAAGAAGTCGAAAACACAAGTACTGATTGTCGGAAAGCTAAGGAAAAACTGCGAGAATTGCAACAGATCGAGTCTGACTTTGACGATATTCGGAGAAAGAGTAAAGAAGCTGAACACCTGATAACGGAACTTGAGAAAGACTTACTTTCTCAAACCGAGATGAAAAACGAGTTGAAACGTGAGCTTCAAACGTGTCAAAACCAACTTCAAAAAATGACCGATCTGGAAAAACAGTTACACTCCTGTAGAGCTGAAATTAAAGACCTACAATACAGAAACGAGCACCTTACAGAGGAAGTGAAAAGATGGAAAGATGCGAATGAAGCGCAATACAGCAGCTTACAGCTGGTAAAAGCAGAGAAACCGAAAAGGAACTCTGCAAGCACAAATCCTAGCACGAAAAGCTTTCAAAGTCGGTGCGTTCAAACCATTACTTCTTTCTATAAATGGGAAAATAACGTTCTTGAAGACAAAACCGTGGCAAACGCTAGCCATGGAGATAACGCTAGCCATGCAGAAAATGCTAAAGGTATTGATAACGATAAAGAAAACAGTTACCAGAACAAAACTGAGGATGTCTCAAACAACACCAATGCCGTCGAGAGTAACAGCTATGGTGTTCAAAGCATCAGCCGTTCCGATATTCCAGAAGGTAATTTCGACCACCCAGAAAAAACTGCGGAGATGACACTATCAAATTGCACAGGACCAAAGATGTTAGAAGAAGCAATTTATTACCAGGGACTTCCTATTCCAATAATCATCGTGTCGCAGTTCGATGATATTGGCATAAGTAGAAGCGAACACACTGCAACATTCAGTCTTCGCATCGAAGACTTTGAATGTGACTCACCAAACGATCAGAGCACTCCAGACGAAGAAAACGAGAAATTTGAGCATTCCGTGGACAAAGAACGTTGCAGAGAGATGAAGCCAGAGGGTCCAGTTGGTTTCATCAATACCTTACAAGATATGAACGAAAAGACATTTGAGATAAATTTACCTTCGGAAACAGAATTCACAATCATGGAAAATGAGTATCCGGGGGCGTCTTATACTACGGTTGTCCTGGAACCAGGTGAAACGTCCAGCCTCGAAGCTCCAAGTAATTTATTGCTAACTGACCAGCAAATATCTGATGATGCACCTAGCGATGCCTTAAGCAGCAAGCCAATGGAAATAGAAGAGATAAGCTCCAATGACAGGGAAATTCCTGACACCAACACTGATACTGATATTTCAAAAACAAGACGTGAATTAGAGTGGAATATCTCCAGTTTAAAGTCAGAGCTGGCACAACGTGCTGAGGAACACGAGAAAAACCAGCTTGAAATTGGCGCGCTAATGGACGAAAAGCTATGCATGAAAAGGGAAATCAGCTCATTGGTTAGTGAATGCGAGTCACTTCGGGCAAAAACAGCTGTGCTTCAAACACAGAATGAAGCGATTTTGAAGGAACAAATCCTAAACGACGAGGAACTTGAAGAGCTTCAGCAAAACCTGAGAGACTTAAAACAAGAAAAAAATGAGATCGAAGAAGCTAAAAAGAACCTTGAAAGCCAAAATGCAAGACTTGAGATTGAATTATCAGACGCTATGGAAACAAAAGAGGCGATGGAGCGAGAGCTGTTTCGCGTAAGTTCCGAGGACACAGATGCGTCAAAACTCAGGTTGGAGACACAACTCCATGATATAACTGAAAGATACACCAAACTGGAAACAGTGCTGTCATGCGTGCTTGATGAGAACTCTCAAATGACGGCACAGCTCTCGGCACTTCAATCTGAGAACAACATGCTAAAGAGCTTTAAGATTATGGAGATCACTGACAACTGCACCCAGTTCTCCCCAAGAACAACAGAAGATGAAAGTGACGGCGAAGGAAGACAATCTGAGAAAAGAAAAGAAGCTGAGACATTAACAAAGCCGTTTACCTCAAAAGCTAACTTAACATTATCGGTTGATGAAAAATTGATACAGGTGCCTTCAACTAATTCTCCACCATCTCCAAACGGTCAAGGAAGAGCTGTCAGCAATGTTACGCCATGTCAAGCCGAAGGCAAGGCAGGAGAAAACACATATCAGCTCCCACGTTCGTCAAATGTTTCTCGCCAGAAGAAAACAGAACTGTCAATAGACCACGTGGGAAATTCGCTTGACGAAGAGAAAAGCATAAAAAGGGATCGAGGTCCTTTGACAGCTGAGAATAGCCATCAATCCTTGAGGTCAAGTCATGATGCAAGAAATGGTAGAACTCCCCCATTGCTGACTGACTATGAAAGAGCACTCACCGAAAAATCCCTAAAACACGCTACTCCTATGATAAACAGGCTGCCTCAGAGGAAAAGGCTAAAGAACAATTCCAGAAAATATGCCAGCTTTGATCCAATGTATGATGCCTCTGAAGATGTTCTAACGCGCGATTCTGATGATAATGATTCCAGCATGGAGGTTAACAACACGAGTAGCTCGCTTGTGTCCGCAACGGATCTCGACATGAGTATATCCTCTGATCAAATTTCGTCAGAAGATAGCACCAATATAGGCCCCGAAATAAGGGTGCTACAAAAGATGCAGAAAGAACTCGCAGAGACCAAATGCAGTAATGTTCTTGTGAAGAATGAGTTGTCAATTATCAAGAGGCACAATTCGGATCTTCAGAGTCAAGTGCAAAAGTTACTGAGCAGAAATAATCACCTCAAAACTAAAATGTGTGAGAGGACATTATCTGTAAAAAGGATGGAAAAGGAGGTGTCAAGTATAAAAGATGACAATAACAGATTACAACAAGAAGCTCTCGCCATGCAAGAAGAAATGTCAAGACTCGAAAAAGAAAAGGCTAAATTCGAGCGCAATATGTCCTCGACAAAATCAGAAAATAAACGATTAAAGTCTGATTTGTCAAGCATTAAGGCAGAGAGTTACAGAACCATGAAAGAACTAGTAAACCTACAGAGTGAGAACAGGAGGCTACAACTAGAAATTGGGAAGCTAAGAGAGGAAATTCGTAGCTTCAAAGGAGTTTTAAGCGATGAGTCAGTGTCACAGGAGTTACCCTTGTGGGGATCATTATCCAATGGGGATCTTAGGAGCGTATCTCGCAGAGGTTTACAGGAACGACCGGCAAGACAAGACTCTATCTATCTCCAGCAGAGAGCGTCCACTGACATTGCTTTTAGCCAGCACAAACAACACACTGAACGTACCCAAATGCCGGTAAGAGGACTTCACATTGTTAGTAAAGTCAAATCCAGTTTATACCGACACTGAGGGGACCATAGAAAGTCTCCGTATTAAGCGGATTCAATTTAGAGAAAATACAAGGCCTTTCTTTCCCCAGGGACTGTCCGTAATAATGAGGTGTTCGTATTAAGCGGGTGTCCGTAAAGCGGGGCTTCACTGTAGTATCAAAAAACAAATTAAGTAAGCATAACGAAAGTTGGAGAGCTGGATAATGTAAAAGCCATAAGGAATAGAATATTCCTAGATAAAACAGTGACATCCCGTCATTAAAGTAGAACTGGACTGATTCATTTCACAGTTTGCTAAAGAAATTGGTCAAGGTATAGGTCTAACCAAAAACGATGCTATAAAGTATTAATTGGGAGTTCACCCGTCCACCCAGGACACACCTTCACCCTCACGTTTGTCATGTAATACACTTAAAATAATCAGTCAATTGTTGGATAGTCTGAATTGGATTTCTTCGTAAGGTATCGTAAAAAATAAAATGAAACAGTGCCAGTTTTGCACTAGCTTCATTGCCGAAGAGCCAGAGAGGTAAAATCAAACGTCAGCAAAGCCCATATTTCATCCCATCTCGCCGACCCCGAACAACCACGGCTTAAGTCAGATAGCTTATGACACCAATTCAATTTTCAGACTGGGCGTGGTGGAGCCAGCGTTTGTTTGAATCTGTAGTTTCGTCAAGCGTGTTAATCAGCTTTAAAGTCTCCTGTGTATCTTTACCTTGCATCCTAGAGGGGTTTTCAACTCCCTCTTTTAATTCGAGGCCTAGTGTTTAATCTAGAAAACACGGTAATTTTGTTTTCGCTTACTAACGAGACAAGGCCTCTTTAAGGTTCTATTGATAAGAGCTCCAAAGCACGTTGGTGGACTTCAATCATTTTAAAAAAATGTTTCAGCAAAGATCATTATTTCTCTATTTATGCTCTTCATCATCATCACCGTCATCTTCTTTCTTCTGACAGGAATTGCTACCCTTGAACCTGACTGCAGAGCTGAATGATCAACATTCAGATGGAGGGAGCATTGGCAAAGCATTGACTTCATCTGGTAAGTTTCTCGGCCCATCGAACACATATGATTTCCCAAGACCCTTTTTATTCCTTTGTAATATTCCAGAGAAAAAAAAAAGGATTTAAAAGAACGGTGTAGGTCAGATTCTTGTAATTTGAAAGCTCAGTAAAAGCAATTTTCGCTTTCTAAAACAGCAGACACAATCAGTGGGAACAGCTCAGTTGGTACAAGAGCACCAGATCCGCTGTCAAGGCTAGCAAGTCCGTTATCCTTCACAAGTGAAGGCAGCCTTCCAAGTGAACAGAATGGCAGAGACGAAAATGAACACAACAGGGAAAAAGTTGCACAACAGGATCAAGATGAAGATGAGGGAAAGGGAAAGAACAAGAAAAAGATTAAAACTATTTTAAGGAAGCTGCAAAATAGCAAAAAGACGAAATCATCAAAATAGGCACTCTTTTTAAACATTTCGAGAGATGATCAACTTTTCCTAAAATTGTTTTCCTTACAGGGTTCTCAGTTGAATGTCCACCGATTTTTCCTTTGTATAGTAACTGGTAGCAAAACCTTTCGTTGTCCTGACTAAAAATAGCACAATACAAGAAATCTTAAATTACTCCCATATCGGCTTTCTTTGAGTTTTGGCCTTCCGATCAGTGTGGTTTCATCCAATTGAAAATCACTCAAAAGATTCAAAGGTATAACAGATAAGATCGGTTTTGGAAGCAATTTAGTAATTGTTTGGGCTTTGCATTGCTCAAACATTTTCGCGTCTTTTTCTCAACCAATCTTGCCCTACCAGGAAGCGTTTTCCTGCCCTTGACCGTGCGTCGGCTTCAAGCATTTGCCTTGAAAGACGATTCGTTTACTTAATTGCCTGCTCGTATCGTGATTGGCCCAAGTAATTATTATCGTTTTACGGTTCACGCCATCGATGAACTGAAATCAATCACTTTTGTTTTGGTTTCACGACCCTCGGTGAAACACCTCTTTATTAGATCAATTCCTCGCCACAGAGAGGCCTTAACAAACCGCTGTGATAAAACGTGGAACAAAACGAGAGATAATAGCAACTAGCAACTTGCTCAACAGCTCCTGATGCTGGTGAGAATTTTCACACGTTTTCTTGTGAAAATGAGATGCATAGGAGATGTGATATTCTTTTGAGGAAGATATAAACAGAGGATTTTTCATTTTTATTTTTATAGCACCTGCAAAAGGACGTAAGTTGCCTAAAGTTTATAAAAATATGTTCGTTAAACGAAAAATGAAAGCATTTCGATGCTTCTTTTTTTCACCCTCAAACATAAGAAGCTCTTTCTCGCTGCGTACAAACCTCGAAGTTTAATTTAGAGTTTTTAACCGTAAGCTACCACATTAAATTCCATTTTAAGATATTACCTTTTGCGACAGGTTTATCAAACTCTAAAGCGAAAAAATATTACCTCAGCTTTACCGAGTTATCTGAGTGGGAGCAACATACAAAACCATTTTTACCCAAATTTGTCTTGTAAACAAAAAGTTAATTTGATCTGGTGAAATCGTAAAAGTGGTCTTACCATAGGTGACCACCAGGAGCGCATGAGCTTTTCGGCAAAAAAAAGTTTCCGGAAAGGTCAGACGCTGCCAAAGGCCTTTAGTGAACGGAAAGACCTCGGTTTTTTTCTATTTAAGAATATAGTCTTCTAGACATGCAACCCCGCGCGAAAGGCAGGGTAATACTGGTTAGATTAACAAATATATTTATTATTTTGAACACTGATGGAAGAAATATAACATTTATTCATTAAGTTACCAAGCCTTTTGGCCAAATTAAACGAAAACTTCATATAACAAATACCTTCACAATACCTAAATAAATAAATAAAAACTAATTAACAAACACCATTACTTTCTGTAATGTTATTCTTGGGTTAAAAAAAAATTAGCCAGTAAAGAGTTTGGTACTGAAGAAAAGCCAGCTATGTTATAGTTAACTAAACCTGTAGATTTGTACGTACGAACTCGCGTGCGAGATAGAAACGGTATGAAACTGTACGCTTAGTAGCGATTTACGGTTGAAATTAAGGCATTTCAAGATAGCCTCTTCCAGGCGATCCGATAGTGGAGAGAGGCGCGAAACGGAGAGCAGGGAGAAAAAAGGCGGAAGAGATGGAGAGGAAGAAAGGAGAGAACTCTCCTTGCCCTCTCTCCCTGACTCTCTCCAGGTATTTTCTTTTCTTTCTTTCTTCTTTTTTCTAGCCTGAGAAAACAGCCGACAATTAACAACGCCACCAACCGTTTGCTTGCGAAATGACGTCTGAGCAACGCGCGCAGAAATTCTATAGTGATAACGTGACACTAACCAGATCCCTGGGTAATGACACGTCATCAGTATGGAATTTCTGTGCTCATTCCTCAAACCTCATTTCGCGGAGAAACCGTTGATGGCGTCGCGAAATGTCGGCTGTGTAATCAAGCTACTGTTTTTCCTCCTCGCTTCTCTTTGCACCTTCCCCAATATCTGCCTAGGACAGGCTAACTGTAAGAAAGCCAATCGAGTCTTTTAAGTCAAATTATAAAACATGTGTAATATTTGCTTATGGAAGGATGGGGTAGGATCGAGATTTGTCTCAAATGAAACAATATCCAACAACTACCAAAAGAGAACTACAAAAGGTACTTGTCACAACACAAATGAACCACTGAAGCCCGCACACTGATGGCCATTACATATGCACTAAAAACTGTATAAAAACAATTGTGCACTTCGCCAACTTGACGATGCCAAAAGGGGTCAGACATTTCCATGTAAATGATTAAAACCAAACAGTCAAGACATTGCTGACAAGACTGGATCATGTAACTATGTCACTTTCCTCAAACACAGTCTTGTGTTGTTTTTATTATGTTACTTGGATATTGGATATCCTACCATTACAACATGCACTGCACAATGCACTTTAAATCCAGCACTTGAACTTGAAAAACTGCTGTAAATCCTGATCATCTGGACTCTTTCCATGAACGCCAGCATATATTTGCATGAGCAATTTGCTGTACTTGAAGGTCTTGTCTAAGGTATCCACGTATTTCTCCAATACCGTGAGCCCCATCACCTTTCCGAGTGAAATCATGCTGGGCCCCAGCCGAGGATCATCATACTTTTCGTTCTTCATTAATAAGCGAACCATTTCACCGTGGATGTAAGCATCGTCAAATGTTAACGGCTCCTATAATAACCATAATGATGTAGTTTGTGCCTTGGGCAATAATTGTGTTTTGGGTCAAAAGAAGGGAGGGAGTAACAACTGTGTTTGTCAGTGGAGGTGGGGAGGAGGTGAGGTAAACGCGAACACGAGCCATGCGACCCACACGCCGGCTCTTATCCAGGTTTCTCTAGCACGGAGCGCTTAGGAGCATTGCTACTCCCCCTGGATGGGATGTTAGTCCATCGCAGGGTTAGCCCCCGCGGTATGTCGCTGGTATACCTATTTATACACCTGGGTAAAGGGAGACAAAGCGGAGAAAAAAAATTCTGGAAACAAAGCGATCGGAAGGCTCGAACCGGGCCAAAAGATCCGAAGTTCAAAGTGTTCACGGCCTCGCCCTCAATCGGGGTAGATCGGGGTTGGGGCCTTTGACATTTTCAGTGCAGCCCGTAAATGACTCTTAGAGATCCCGATTCTTGGAAGCACGTGGATTTGTCAAACTGGTAATCAATTCCTCTTTTAAAACCGCTTTAACTGGTAAAGTCACCTTTCCTTAATCAACTTGGCTAAGAACGTACATATACTAGGACGTTACAACTCCACAGTAGAACTATGTGTCTAGTAAGATAGCAAAGTCTGATGGGAAAATGCTGTTTGTGCAAATTTAAGACAACACATTTCTTCAGTCTTTCGCATGTTCCACTAAGGCCGTTAAAAATGTAAAATGTTTCAAATTCTATTTCTAGATCACCTTTCAGGAATCGCATGAAGAAGACGTGAACTTTCACAAAGCGTCAATTTTCGCTATAACCACTATGTAGCTGTAGTACATCGGGCCTCAAACAGCCTCAAAAGAGCCAAGATCTAAACCGTTAGAGGTGTTTGTTCAGGACTGCGTAAATGACTTTAACACGTTTACTTATGTTTAACATGGTTCGTACAACTTCAGACAAACAAATTTCAAGGACTTTTCAAGGATATTTCAAGGACAAATTACAGTTTTCAAGGACTATATTTTATACTACTTTCCGCAACAACACTTTGCAAAAATGACTGGGTATGACTTGCAATTGCATCTGAGGTAAAGAATAGCATTTGGAATATATAACTAGAAATAAAATATTGTTCAAGCACAAATATGTTTTACGTTACCCGTGAGGTTTACAAGTTCTTACAACGAGGATGAGCCAAAGTTTCCTCGCCAAATTAATCTTATTTTACAGAAAAGAATGGTTTGCGTAGACAGGGTAGTGAATTTCAAGGACTTTTCACTACCTAATAAAGAAATCAAGCACTTTTCGAGGACCTTAACTGAATTTAAGGACATTTCAAGACGACTAGTAAAATTCAAGACCATTTCACGATTGTACGAACCATGGTGTAAGTGTTAGTGTGAAAAACTTGGTTTTTTAAACCATCGATTTTCCGAACCTTGTGAAATTTACTTCTCTTCCTAAGGCACGCATTGCAGGTGCTATGGATTCAACCCCAGTTTACGAACGTCCAGTTTTTCAAGCCAAAAACAACATGACTCGAAAAATAAGGACACCACAGCACGTTACTATATTTACTAACAGGAAACCTTTGAAAGACCATTATTAGAAACACTGTTAACATGGTGACATGAACAACAGCAATAAATCACTTGCAGCAAATATATAATAAAACATAATAACTGCGTAATTCTCACCTGAAAGGGGTACTTGCTATAAACGTCCACAGCCTTCATTGGGTCTGCCTTGACCAAGGAGTCAGCTAATTCGATGTATGCATCATGGACAGCAGGCGCCATTGTTATCACTTCTTCGTACAGTTTGTGGGCTTCACTGATACTTTCGCCGCCTTTGCGCATTAAAACTCGCGCCAATCCAAGTCGGGCCTGGAAGGAAGGCTTGTTAGGTGGTCCACTTGGCTTCTGCGCAGGCTCAGTTGCAGGGCTGGGCTGTGCAGGAGTGACTGGAGTCGGAGTGGCTGGTTTCTTTGTGTCTGTTTTTGTCTGTGTTGATGACTTCGTTGAAGCTGGTTGCTTCGCCGGAGAACACGCACCTGATTTATGCCTCGAAACTGAAGCCGTTGATGACTTTGATGATGGGGCTACAACAACAACAAAAAAAACGTTCACCATCATATCCTCTGCCACTAGAATGACATAGGCTCCCACCTATGGCAACTGCTAGCACGCCATTTGGAAGGAATTATTTCTCTCCGTGCCTTGAGCAACGCGAGAAGTTCTAAACTACAGAAAGCGAAAGTGCTTCGAGACAAGGCGAACGGTTTTAAATGGTTACGACTATGATATGTAAATAATGTTTTAGATTCTAGTTTTTTGATTTTACATTTTTCTATGTTACTTTAGGGAGTCATTCATATGGGGCTAACCTCAAGATTTTTCCTTTCGAGAGGAAATTCGTTTTGTTTTGTTATCCCCTGAATCAGGGTTTCGAGCCACTGGAAATTCGTTTTGTTAAAAACGGCCAAGGGGACAATTTATCCCCAAAATTTAGGGAAAAAACACGAAAAAACGAAGAGTTTTATTTCAGTACAGAAATTGCAAGCTGAAACAGAATTGTATATTTTATAAAATACCGCGAAATTCGGTAGAAATCTTATCAAATACATGTCTGTACAACATATTTGAAAGTTATTTCAGCTATAGGGGCTATTTACTTGCCGTAAACTTGCAAATTTATCTTGGAACTTCGTCACTGAAACGTGCAAACAGATTATGTTGCGAAAAACTGGGCATTAGCCATGATGTTAAAGGCTTTGCCATTGGTTCATTTCTGGAGTGTATTGTTGTTGAAAGAGCAAATGATGACCTCTGTTAGAAAAAACGTTAAAAAGGCTGGTCTGATCAGCGCAAAACCGCTTGATTTCTAGCGAAATTTGCCTTGAAAGTAACCACAAAATCGGCCTTTTTTACTGATTGCTTTTCAGTGAAGTTTGCCCCGAAAACTCCCGCGAAATCGGCAGATTTTTCCGCGAATTTGTCCCTAAAATCCCGTGAAATTTGACTTTTTCTTCCGAGACCTGTCAGAAGCCCTGCTAAGAAGACAAACCCCTTTGCATCAGCAGAAGGGTGTACAAATTTCTGTCCCCCTAAAAATGAAAATATCCCGCAAAATTTCAGCCAAGGGGACAAATTGTCCCCTAGTGATCAAATCCTAGCTCAAACCCTGCCTGAATAAAGTATTGTTATTGTTATTGTTACTGCAACTATCCTTATCCGAGAGGAAACAAAGGTCGAACCATTCCTAGATGTAAAACAGAGGCTACACTTTGTCAGCTACCCAACCAGCTGGGCCAACACAATACCTGTGGTTCTTCCGGTAGCTGCTGTACTACCTCCTCTCGTACCACCTCTTGCTGTTGCTCCAGCGGGCTTTGTAGGTGACGTTCTGCCTCGTGCTCCTCCAGCCGCTGCTTTAGCTGCGGTAGTTGATGCACCACGGGATGGTGGAGTACTGCCTCTGCCTCTTGCTGCTGCTCCACCACGACCTGAAAATTAAAGCACATGTGCCAATAAGTTGAATAGAATTTCCTGAAATAAAAGTCCAGAAGATGTGGAATTGAATACAAATGGCGAGAGAAGCCTCCATTACGGCTGATGCCGTGCACGATAACGAAAACTCCCAGCTAGAACAAAAAATTAATACAACCTCCCCAGGCTCAGAATACAATTCACTCTCAGGCTGTATTTTGCTCGTCTAGCAGGGAGAAAAAAGGACATGAAGAAAGTATTAAAGTAACTGAGAGAGGTCTATAAAGAATAGAATATACAGGGGGACACCTCGCGCGAGGCAAAAGTTATTGATACTGTTAATTTGGTGCTGTTCAGTGCATTATTGAGTCTGGTGAATATCGTAAGAATTAAATTGAATACTTTATTGTCAATTAAAATTGAACTTGGCTAAGTACAGCTCTAACTGGATTGTACATGTAAGCGTGAGTAGTAGTGGATATTATGATTCTGCCTCACAACCCTCTTTTCTACTAAATGACCTTTCACAGGTGTTCGCACTGTACCTCTTGCCGCTTGTGTACCCCCTCTTCCAGCTGGCAAAGCTCCCTTACCAGCCGATGCAGCATCAGCCTTCTGGGGAGTTTTAGCTGCAACTTTTTTCTTTTCTGCTTCTTGTTTTTTCATGCGCTCCTTGTGCCACTGCTGTTCCGTGAGCTTGGACGAAGGCTCCATGCCCGCGGACGGCTTCCCTTCTTCTTCAATACTGGCACGATAACTTAGCTCCGCATCTTGAAGGATCTGTTTAGCTCCGCTTGAATTAGGGTCATCATTGTCATGGCAACGTAATTGCGCATCGCCCAAACGATAAAGAGCCCGACTGTTGCATGGCTGGAGAACAACAGCTTGCTGGCAGGTCTGTGAATGCAAAGAGTAAACTGTACAATAAAATAACTAAAATAAGTGGTAAAGCCATGAACAAGACTACACAACAAGAAAGAAAAAAAAGAAACCAGTCACAGCGTAAAGGTTCCCCTCTGAATGTTGCCTTTTGGCAATATTAACTTTTGAAGTCCAATCATCTCTTCTTTATCCAACTAACCTACTCTTTCACCATCATTTCACTCATCGGCAAGGCGAATTAATGGCCATATTTTTACGGGGAAAAAACTACCAATATAAACGGACACTTGAACTATTTACAGCAGATACCCCCTCCCACCTCCCTCCCTCCCTTGGGGGTGTGCTCACCTTTTCTTGTAATTCTAGAATTTGTTTTCCAGGTGGAATATTTGAACAGTTAAGCAACCCAGACAAATTCTCGCAGAAGCGCGAAATGACATCACTTTTTCCAGTCTCTTTGTTCTTTGCTGCCTCAAGCATCATTTGCAGCAGCTGAAAATGAGCCTCATAAAGAACCCACTCAGTTTGGTGGTAGGTGTCTCCCCTAGCAACAAGATGCGACAGTACATATGAAGAAAATTTGACTGACAAGTGCAGGGAATCTTGTGCAGACATTATGCCAGTTGGCAACGTTGACATTCCTTTACATGCACTTCCGAGCAAAGCACACCCTTGCAGCACCTGAACATTGTCAGGTCTCATCAAGTTGTTTGAAGACAGAGTCGTTTGTTGCCATTTTTCGGGATCAAAGCCTGGTTTATCTGAATCAGCAGTCATTTGAATCAGCAGGTGTTGTACTCCTTCAGACAAATATTTGATTGCTTCCGATTCTCGTTTCCCAGGTCCATCTTTTTGCTGACAAAGAGCCAGTCCAAGATAAAATCTGCAAACACAAAATCACATGTGGGGGATATTAAACAAAATACAAAATAACCTAACTGTTAACGATTAACTCTGCCATGTTTCTAGCTGAGAACGAAAATTTAGGACTTAACAATCTTTTCTTAAGGGTACCTACACCCAGGTGAAGACCACTCTAACTTCAAGTGCTTTAATGATGCGAGATCAAGCACCATACTACAAGCTAACACTCTGGTCTCAGCTAGTCTCAGGCGAAACCACAATGTAGCATTCATAAGATTTTATGTAACCCCCAGCAAAATTTTGAAAATTGAAATGCTTTATACCGCAAAGAATTCAACACCCAAGGAAAACATCAGTGAGCAGCTCAAAATTCAGCAAATACATTACAAATTGACCTGGCATCAACACTGGTTGGTTTCAATCCCACAGCGACCTGAAGGCATGTTACAGCATCCTCTGGTTTATTTTGTAAAAGAAGCATTCTGCCAACATGCAAGTTGTACAGATGGTTATCTGCTGCATTAGAAAGAGCATCTAAATACTTCATGTATGCTTTTCCAAGAGGCTCCTCTTCATTGGTGGCCTTTTGAGCTGTTTTATTCTGGAGACAGTTAAGATCTCACCGTCAGTAAAAACCTGGAAATATCATTTTGACAACAGTTCAAATCTAGTTTCTCTTATAATTTGTCAGCAACACTTTTTATAATAAACAGCACACAGATTTATTATTTATGGTATCTGGAATAATCAAGGTCAAGGTAACTTTGATTTTTTTGGATAACATTTCATTTAACCTTGTTTTTTTTTGTCATGGAACTGGATTGAGCCAACGTCAATGTTCGGAAAATATCTGTTCTGAAGACGATTTGAGATCTAGAATTTTCGGAACATTTGTTGTAAAATTTCTTACTTGCCTGCCTCTCCTAGAATGTTCGAACATCTAATTGCCCATTTTTAACGGATTTTTACCCTACAAACGTCACCTAGAATTTTCGGGAGCCTTTTTTCTGGCTCAAATTTTCGAAAAGGTAAGTTTTGATCCCTGTAATTTTCGGATCACTAGACTTTCAGCTAGGAAATCCGAACAGATGAAAAATTTTAGGGGATAAAAATATGCCTATATCTACCGTTTAAATACTAAAATACGTTTAACAATGCTACGTTTAAGTGGTTTTGAACTATATTCTCGTTGGGTGCCCCTGACGTATGGGGAATGGTTTTGGAGGAAATTTGGTTGTTTCGCCATACTAACTGTTTCCAAACCAGGGAGTTCAAACAAAGTTTTGTTAAGGCAACTAAAAGTACTGCCCACTTAACGAGTGTTCGTTAAGGAACATTGGACTGTAACGCAGACTAAAGTAACCCTCCTTACCTGGGTAGCCTGTTTTGATTTCCATGCATACAACTTTTGAACATAATCCGCCCTGTCAGACTGTCCTTGGTCCAAAAGATAGTGATATTCCTCATCGATTGCCTTCAGCTGAAGGGCTAGAGGGGCATTCCGTCCAGCACCACGCATCTCACAGATGGCTTGAATATCATCTTCCTTTGAGCTCTCTTTGGATTTCATATTAAAATCCATTTCTTCATCATCCAAGAATTTCTGGCAGAAAAAAATTCAAGCAATTCACTAATCTTGATCTGCAGGAACTTGCTATAAGCTAACATTTTGAATGATACCACTATTTTAGAACAGGAGGCCAATTGTTACGAGACAAAAAGAACCACATGAAGGGTCAGACGTTTAGGAGACAAATCTTCATTGCCTTTAGGGTGGACAATTCACCTCACAATCAACAGACTTACAGTGTAGTTGATGAGTCAACAGACTCAAAAGTTACACTGTAGAACTACGGTGCTAGTGGGTTGAAACAAAGATAGGAATAGAGCAAAGAGCAAGCCCAAATTTAATCAGGGTGCAAAGAAAATCATTTTACAGCTTGCCATTTGGGCAAGCTGAAGCTAGCCCTAAAAACTTTTTGACCAGCAGAATTGATATCACAGTTCTTGATGTTATTCGAATTCCTCAAAAGACATCACTTGCCTGTCGGGCAAGTTAAAAACAGAACTCACTAGCCCGATAGCAAAATCCACCAGCCCCGGGCTATTGGACACTACTTTCTTTGCACGCTGGTTAATGTATTCTCTTTAATATTGAAGTCAACAAACTTTGCTTTCCCTTCTGTCAATGCCAGCCTTCAGGCAAATAATAATATTAATTTGCTGAAAGGTCAATGTGGAGGAGCTCCTCTCATTACAACATTATATAATTTGAAGGGTGTAGCCACAACTTATCCTGAGGTACACACCATTTTCTTAGTGACCAGGCCATCCTAGCCTTCTAAGTCGACCCTTTCCATCCCAGTCATCCCAGTCAGTCATTGCATTAATCCCAGTCACCCCACTCATCCTACTCAGCCTCATCAACCAAGTCATCCCAGATAACCCAATCACCATGGTCAATAATTCCAGTGATCAACATTGACACAGTCGATCAGTAACCCTAGTCATCCTAGTCATCCCAGTCCTCCCAGTCAGCCTGGTCATCCCAGTCATTCTACTTATCCCAGTCATCATAGTCATCTCAGTCATCCACGTTATCCTCACCCTGGTAATCCCAGTCATCAAGTTATCCTATTCATTTAAGACATCCCAGTCATCCTAGCTATCCCAGTCATCTTAGTCATTCCAGTCATCCAAGTCATCCCAGTGATCTTAAACATCCAAGCCAATCCAGATATCCCAGTAATCCTAGTCATCTCAGTATTCCCAGTCATCCCCTGTCATCCTAGTCACAGCAGTCACTTTATCCATCCCAGTCTTCCCAGTTATCCCATAAATCCTAGTAAAAAAGTTATCCCTGTCAACCCAGTCATCTCAGACATCATAGTAATCCCAGTCATCCAAGTCATTACAGTCATCCTAGTCTTCCCCGTCAGTTTATTGGTCCCAGTCATCCCAACTCATTCCAGTCCTGCAAGTCATCCAAGTCATCCTAATCATCACAGTCATCCCTGAGCCATCCCAGTTATCCTAGTCATCTTAGTCATCCCAGCCATCCTAGATATCTCTGTTATCCCATTCATCCTCATCATCATAGTCATCTCAGTCCCAGTCATCCACTTTCATCCTAGTTATCACAGTCAATCTACCCATCCCAGTCATCCTAGTCATCTCAGTCCCAGTCATCCACTTTCATCCTAGTTATCACAGTCAATCTACCCATCCCAGTCATCCTAGTCTTCCCAATCATCCCAGACATCCTAGTCATCCAGTCAACCTAGTCATCCCAGTTAATCAGTTGTCCCCAGTCATCTTTGTCATTTTAGTCGTCCCAGTCATCCTAGTCATTTCCATCATCTCTGTCCACATCCGAGGCATCCCAGTTATTCTGGTCATCCTATTCAACTCAATCATCCCAGCCATCTAAGTCATCCCAGTCAAATTGTTCTACTCTTCATGATGACCAATACACTAGATTTTGAGAGGTTGTGCTACTACAGCTGTAATCCGGAGACCTTAGAGGACACCTTTGCAACACCCTTCATGTCTTTCTTACTGACACTGGACAAGAAAGTTAAATAAACAATGCTGAACTTACAGAAGGTTTTATCCCATACACATCCTGCACATAATGTTGTTCCTCAAAAACCTGTCCAAGCTGAAAGTGTAGTTCAGCTGTTTTGGGTGACAGTTTGATGGCTGTTGCAAACCACTCAGCAGCCATCTCAAGATACCTCAACGGTGAAACCTCTCCATCAAAATGACCTGCATTACCTGTATATAATAACAACAGGGGTTTGTTTTAAAAAAGAACAAGACAAAATATTTCACACCTTCTTGTGTATACGTTGTAGGTAAAATAGATTCTGATATGGTCGAAATGGACCAACTTTCTTTTAATTTATAATAAGGAGGTACATGCAGCAGTTGTACTGGTAAACAAAATGTAGAAGGGGAAGAAAATAACTATATTTATAGTATCCACTTTGGTTACCGAGCTTCAACCACACCCCTTCACTTTATTTGTACCACAAGGTACTTACACTGCCCTTCAGCTGAACTTACCATGTTGAGGCAGAACCTTGAAGCATTCTTCGGCCTGCTCATTTGCGGTAAGAGTCATTTTGTTGATGGATTTTTCACTTGTATCTTGCTGTAACTTTTTTTCCCAGGCTCTGATTTCAGCCTTATGCTTAGCTACTGTGTTGGGATGTTTAGTTGTACACATAAAGTTCTTATGCTCTTCAAGCTCAGCTGTTCTGACTGGCCGGTTACAGTCTTTGCAACCTTTACATGCATCCTGTAAAACATAATGTAACCATTCTAATAATTAGAATTATACTACTACATGAGAAATTTCTGCAATTTGATTGGCTTAGAGCAGTGGTATTTCAGCTTAATTTGAAATACCTACATGTGAAAAATACAACCTTTTGCGGGTAGTAGTATAAACAAATAATAGCATGATTTATATTTTGGCATAAATACCACTCATGATATTTCAAACTTGTCTCAAGTTTCACTTGCCTAACGGCTCATGAAATTACGTATAACAATTGTGAAATATCACTCATGGTATTTATGCCAAATATCACTACTAATCATGCTACTACCTATACAAATTATTCACTTAATCAACTTTAAGCCATGAATGACAGGGCATAGAAAAGGGATTGGTACACATGCAGGGCAGAAACCAGGAGAGAGTAGGGTAAAATCAGTAAAAAAATTTCTAAATTTAATGTCCTAGTGATAATGCTGGTGTTGAATTTATTTTTCCAATAATTCTGTTTATCGATACTTTTTACGACTGATCAATGAAAGATTAATCAAAAAGGTTCAGAAGATCAGCTCAATATTCCCAGTCCTGTGATAGATTCCCCAATTGTTTATTTTAGGGTCTAGGATATGCCTTATTAGAAGGTTAGGATTGGGGATTTAAGAGGAAATGAGACGTGAGATTTGGGGTGATCATAATCATCAATATGTGGGATAAGGCAATTTTACAATGTTGTTCAAATGAAGCAATTTCTGATAAGAAAAAGTCTTCTTCATTTTGTCAAATGTTGGAAAAACCCATTTAGTTTAACTTAACAGACATCCCTCAACCCTGGCATGTGAATATTCCAACCTCAACACCCTATACCACTGCATGTTACTGCCAATAAATGATTCCCCTAAAATGAGGGAATAGCCTGTACATAAGGCACTTTTCAGAATGTATGTTAGTAATTAGGATTACCTGATGACAATAGTCAGAATTTCAAGAGTGTGGGAGAATTTTGGTTGGGATTACAGGGAATGAAAACTGTATTGAGGACCCTCCTGGCAGGTGCACTTCTAACATGCAACACTGGCCCCAGCTGTTCAAAACTTGAATAACACTATCCACTAGGCGCCACATGCTCTAAAGGTGGATAAATCTCTAGCCAGTGAATAACGCAGTTGGTTTTCCTAATATTTTTCTGCTGGATAGTGGTTTATCCAATGGACTTATGTTGCAGTTCATTATTTTATCCTTGGTTTAAATGTTATTTCCCTTTATTTGGGGGTATGGTAATGTATGTGGTAATGAGTTTAAAGCAAAGGGAAATAAAATTTAAACCAAGGATAAAATTGAGTCACAACAGATACATGTAGCCCTATCCTCTTTTTGACCAACCAGGGCTAGTGCTTAGTTGTTCAAAACGTGGATAGCATTATCCACTAGATAAATCTTTATCCAGTGAAAATTAAATTGGTTCTCCTAATAACCTTAACTACCCTCTGGATAGTGATAAATTTATTGTATCACATGGATAGAGCTGTACAACTTTTGAACAATTGCAGCCTGCTTTTATTCAACATCCTACTTTTGTTTTCTCATCCAATTCTTTAGCTGGGACTAGCTCCCCTGACTTCTCCACCACAGCTGGTCTGAATTCACACTGCTTCACGTGTGGACCAAGGTCACGTAATTTAATTGTCTCACAACATCCCCAATGCTTGTAAATGCAAACTACTGTTTGAGAAGAGAGCTCCTTGTCCAGTTCGAACTCATCAACACGCCATTCATCGGACAGGGCAGAGCCGTCTAAGGGGTCTTGTTTTGATGTTCGAGTCAGTTCATCGATGCAGCTCTTACAAAACACATGCTTCGGGTCACTGTTTTTTATTGATTTAGGCTGATAAAGAACGGCTAAACAAACTGGGCATTCAAATTTCGATTTCTCCTTTTCGTCCGCGAATTTTATAGGCCACAGAAGTTTCAAACGGGATATTGACAGTGTGTAGAGCTGCTTGTTACTAGTGTCAGGCGAAGTCACCTCAATTTCAACGATTGTCTCTCCATAGTTCAAAGCAACAGGTTCTTTAGAATCCACACCGTTGACTTTCACAACAGTCTTTTTGTCGGCAAAAATAGGCGTTACCTCGACAGAAGAACAACTAAACGGGACGCTGGTTGAATAATTCTTGATGCTAGAGGCGAAATCTGGACACAAGTTCGCAGAGACTGACAGTTTGAGGTCAGTCAGCGAGGCATCACTTGCAGACAGTCGTGTAACGTGAACGAAATAATTTTTATTCGTGCTACCATCTTCAGCTGTAACTTCTATTTTTACCGAAGTAACTTCTCCCTCTTTCAGGGGAACTGTTTTTCCACCACCACTTCCCTGAAAAAGCAAAAGAAACACTGTAGCGAGTAAAAAAATGTCGTTTGCAGGAGGTAGAAATTGATCAAATTGGTGGGAAGGCTAAGTGTCACAGTTTACTTACACGAATAGAGTAAGAAGCGCCTGAATCACTTGTCAGTGGATCAATCTTAATTTGCTTGACATCGCTTCCAAGAGTTACTGAGTATTCAGTGGTGTTAGGATGAAATTTCGGTGTTATTTTGCCTGGAGAAATGGACAGCTTTTCCAAATCTGCGTTGTCCATGTTGCCAAGCACAGAGAAGAGCAGAAAGGACTGGGAATTAATTATCCAGTCACGTAATTTCATTTAGCGTCACACAATTTTTTCAAGACTTAAGTTTGATTCATTTAAAAAAGAAGGATAACGAGCGCTGGAAAATATATTAAGGGTCATTTTGCCCTTGTTTTCCTGAAGCAGTTCCCCCTCTCCACCCTTTCGCTCATTATGTTTGCACGTGTTAAGTTCGCATGCTATTTGTTAAGAGGGTCCGTCGGAATGGGGTTTAACGTCTAGTGTTATTTGCCCATAATTTCTAGCGTTTGCTGTTAAATTGGCCAATTTTTTAATGTTTACCGTTTCCGAAGAAACTACTGTTAAGTGTTTGGAGGGTTCTTCGGACATCTTCGGGAATAGTCGGACCTCTTCGTTATTCTTCGGAAATCTTCGACAATATTCGGGAATCGTTGGTAGCCTTCGGAAATCTATTGATATAATCCGGAGTTGTCGTAAAATGGCCGAAAACTCCTTTACGTACCAAGCAAAATAATATTGGCCTTTTGGAGCCGTTTTTGCTTCTTTCTGGAAAAATGTACTCTTTCAAAGAATTTTTTACTGTTAGTGTTAAAATGTCTAAAATGCAAGATGGTCTCAATGGGGTGGCGGGTTTTACGGTTATGGGCTAAAATTTTCGCCCCTTTACGGCTGTCGGTTAATTTTTTTCAGTTACGGTTAACAAAAAAATTAAAAATTAATTTCCTTTGTTTCAAAAAAAATTTAAAATTAATTCTTTCGTATTTCAAACAGTAAAAAGGCCTTAGGATCATCTCGGGATAAAAATTATTTGAAAAAAACATTTGATAGATTTTATTGTTTGTATCTTAAAAGTCAATTTAAAAATCATCTTTGTGAAAAAGCAAAAGCAGACACGCGAACGCCCAACTCAAGGCAGGGGGGTATTCATTTATAACAGAAATGGCCGCATTCACACTACAGACGGATTATTCGTGAGATATTGGTTATCCGTTTGATAATTCGCGTCAGATAGGCAATACGTCTTAATTTGAAAATGGAATGGTTTAAATTTTGAATGAACAATCCGCCTGACTTTATCCGTCAATTTTTGTCGGACAGTTTGAAGATGGATTATCCGTTTCAGATACCCTGTGTACAGCCGCCCCCTCCCCTCAGAAAAAATTGGAGAACTAAGGGGTGTCTGTGGGGGAGGGGGCGACTGTACACAGGCTAGTCTCAGACGGATAATCCATTTCTAGCTCTTTTTTGAAAACGGCCAATAACAAAATTCCCGTGTCCAGTGTTTTTAGTGATAGCGAAGGACTGTACAGAACGACTGTCTGCCGTTGCCTTGTCCACGGGCCTCATTATTCCGCGCGGCTAATGCGTTTCGGGTCACGTGGTCCGAGCGAGTTTTTTCTCAGATACGCCAGCGAAATGCTTTGACCGAGATTGCGTGGGAAGACGCCGAACAGGGGACCGAACAGGGACTAGGCATGGCAAATGAATATCTACCGTAGCGTCAGAGAAAAACAAGGAATTGTTGTTTATCGGCAACGTGTTTTACAAACAGTGACATCTCTGGTTGTTGTTTCACTAGTATTTCGAGGGCACGACCTCCTGAAAATTGCAAATTTTGATCCCCAGCAAAAAGCCAGATATTTGCTATGGAAAAAAGTTATAGTTCCCGGGAGAGCGGTGGAAATGGAGTCTAGGTCTAGGTAAAAACTAACAGGAGCTTGGGTTAACGTGCGTACGAAGTCAAGTAGCCCGGAGATAAATAACGCAACCATCAGCAAATCTAGGGAACAATTTCTTCTACGGTTAACTCTTTTTTCACTCTATTGACGGCTAACGGTTAAAATTTTTCAATTTTTACCGCTATCGACTAAATTGTTGGCCGTTTTACGCCTATCGGTTAACCCCATTGAGACCCTCATTTAACTGTTTCATGTTACGAAGCCAAAAATGAAGTGTTTGGTGTTATCGAGTTACCCCCATTCAGACACTCTATTAAGTTAGCATGTGTTCAGTTAAGTTTGCATGCTTTCCCGGCTATAGCAAGTTTGCACGCGTTTTGTTAAGTATGCATGCTATTTATTAAGTTTGCATCAAGAGAGGATAAAGGGGACAGAGAAGGCATCCCCCATACACACCCTATTCCATAGGTAATTCGTCTCGAGTTATTTTTAACACCACAGATCTCAAGGAGGATTAGACAACAGCCAATCACATAGCGCGAATGTGTTCTGCGTGGATGACCCACGCTCAACGCCACGCGTCCTTCACGAATTGACGCAGAGCATAATGGCGGAAGACGCGGAGAGCGATATTGCTATTCGTTTTGTCGACGAAAACGACTACAGAGAGATTTCTGCTAAAGCTGTGTCAGCAAAACGGAAATTAAAAAAGAATCTCCCTTCCTCTCTTGTATGGAGCTAACAGTACAGCAGGGAAATCCTTAACACATTGAACATTATCTCAGGATCATTTATAATTTACAGTTTGAAGACAGCAATTTCTGGTTTGATATTTATTCTTTTATTAGTCTTTTATTATTCAACAAAAATAACGCTTGGCGTCCTACTTGCTTTATTGTACAAACGACCAGTTTCAATAGACCGGCGAAATTTCTCATTTTATTAAAGCAATGAGGTTACGACAACTTCGAGTTAAACTGATTTCACGGGTTGTCAAAGAGTCTAGCGATTCCCTTTTCCCAGGTGAGCGCTGACTCATTTCGCTTCAATATTCAGAAATGCTCTCGGTCTCTTTACGCTTTCATTGCCTTTCGCCCGACATGTTTTGCACGGCGTTTAGTCATACGACACCTCCACGAAACATCCACGCAGCGCGCGAGGTTACTTTATCCCGATTCTAAAAATAACTCGAGACGAATTACCTATGGAATAGGGTGTGTATGGAGGATATCTTCTCTGTCTCCTTTATCCTCTCTTGGTTTGCATGTGTTCTGTTAAGTTTGCATGATCTATATTAAGCTTTCACGCGAATTATATTAAGTATGCATGCTATTTATAAAGTTTCCATCACGTTCTGTTAAGTTTGCGTGCTATTTAGGAAGTCGCTATATCCGGATGGGAAACATTTCTTCTAAGTTTCGGGGTGGTTCTACAATATTACCATAACTTAATAATTACCAATTAACTCAGTTAATTATTGCAAATGATTTACATCGCAAAAAAAATCAGCTACTACAGCTACTACAGCTACTACAGCTACCACAGCTGCTACAGGTACTACAGCTACTACAACTACTACAGCTACTACAGCTACTACAGCTACTACAGCTACTACAGCTATTGCAAATGATTTACATCGCTAAAAAATCCACATAGATTGCGTCGGAGGAATTCAGTGGTGGGCGGTGGCCCGAGACATTTTGGGCAGTCTTACACCAAGTACTACCCAGGAATTCAGTGACTGCTGAACCACCTCGACTAGTCGTGCACCGTTGATTCAATTTTTTTCCCTTGTACATTCATATATATGCCTGGGCCGAGTTGTTCAAAGCTGGGTTAAGAAGAACCCTGGGTTAGTGCGAGATTTGAATTCAGATTTGAAAGCTTAAAAAGCATTTCAGTTTCAGTAATTCTTTTTGTCTACAAGTTGATGATTGGAAGCTCTAAAAATAACAGAGAAAGTTACCGGAGAAATTGCTTTTGAACGCCAGAAAAAAAAAGAAATAAGGGTTAAATTTAACCCCGGGCAGGAGCCCATCACGTGCATCCCGGCCTTAAGCGCTAATCGGCCTTCGAACAACTGGGCCCTGTTGTATATCCTTACATCCTCAGCTTCATCAATATATGTCGATCAATATCACCGCCGGTTTTCCTTTTCGGTTTCATTGTTTAATTCAGGAATCAGGATTTGATTTAACGAAACTCAGTTAGTTCTAAAATACTTACCTCTACAGACTATCCCTCACTTTTTCTTGAGACTTCCCCTGCCGGGCCCTGATCGTCCACGGTCTGATGTGATCTAAACATGCAACTGATGGCAAGAAAAGAAAAAAGCTTGTTTTAAGAAAACACGATCGCGTTAAATTTCTGACCAGTTTTTTCATGACAGCACAACGACAAAAGTAGAATATAAAAATTAATTTCTCAGATTTTCATACTCTCATGTTTCAATGTTGGCTCTTTTCCTTTGGAGCGCAGCGTCATGGGGTGCAACTGCACTTTACGGTAAAACTGTTGGTATTCACCAAATCAGTGGATAGCGATTTTCGCTCGTTCTGATTGGCTCCCGTAACTCGAAATATCCTTGGATACCGTAAATGATCGCTTAAGTGCTGCTCTGGAATAAGCGCCGTTCTCGAATTAGCGTCGCGGCGCTTATTTGGATATATTACAATCTATAGCTAACGCCCCACCTTTGTTACGGCGCTTGATATCGCTTGAGAAATAAGACTTCGACCAACTCGTGATTTCTAAAGTTTTAATGTAGGGTAACTCTTGAAACAGTTCAAGGTTACTCAAATTACTGTCATTATATATTTCAAAATTTTAAGCTTAATTACGGATACTTCCCAAGATATATGTTAAGACAGTTATTCAAAATATCATAACTAGTAGAGCTGATATATTATAAAATTGTATATATAGTTTTTTTTTTCTTATTTATTACATAGGTGTATTTTCGAAGCATATTGAATGTGGTGTATCTTTTAAGTAGTTTTAGAATAGTTAAATCTTATTAGCTTATAGTATTATGTATATATATTTCTTATTAACAAGTAATTTAGTAGTGTCCCCAGTTAGTAGGCCTGACGGCAAGCTAGAGGATTAGACACTTAAATAAAGTTGTTGATTGATTGATCGAAACGTATTATGCGCTCGTTTAACTTCATGTTTGTCACCGCAGTTTGCGTTTTATTTCTCATCAAGATGTACATATTTTATACTAAATTGTGCATACCAGTAATTCTCTTCATATTCCCCTCAGTATTTTACCAGTAGTTGAAATAAACGTCGCTCTCGAATAAGCGCCGCTCTAGTATAAGCGCCGCACCAATAACAGGGTCTTAAAATCGCTTCTCGTTTCGTGACAGTTTCAAAAGATGAAATTTTAGCGGTAAATGAAGAGCTGCACCAACAAATACCAAGAAAGAGACAAAATTTGGCTTGACGACGTTTACTGGTCGGTAGAAAAAAAATTTCAGTTCTCACTGAATTTAAAAAAATTCGTGAAAAGTGATCCCCGAAACACATTCAATTGCAACGTAAACAATTTCTGAGTGACGTCTTTTATTTCGAAAAACTTTCTTTTTTATTTTTATCCAACTGACTTGGTAAATAGATATATACCTCGACGGTTCGCTTTTCGTTATATCCCCACCACTGTTCACTATTCAATCAAAGCCTCAAAATAAACCTAACAAAAACTAAAGGGTACTTTTGTTCGCAGGCCAAGATACATCAATGTGAAATTGTTGGTCCACGGTTTTCTAGCAGCGTATCGAACACCAGTTTAACGTTCGTCAGCTATGTTACTTCTCGGATCACAACCTTTGAAAACACTTAATTTGTGAAAAACATCGTGGCGTTTAACTATAAAATTAGTTGCAGTTCTACTTACCACTTTAATACCAAGTCATCAACCGATTGCAGTATATCGCCAAGTCGGCTGGTCAGAGAGAAGCAAGGATAGCCTTGAGGTTCCGAGCTCTCTTTACGATCAGAGTCGACGCATGATACTTTTTCAGTGATTTCGTGATACTTAATTAGCTGTGGTTCAGATCTTCTAAATTGTTCATCCTGGCAGCTTGCCTTTCCTCAGTTTTCACGAAACACAAGCGATCAGCAATGTTTTAGTGGAAGAGGCCTGACAACGATGTCGCTAAAAATTTTCAAAAATAAAGTTGGCCGAGTTTGCGCATGGGTGAATAAATATGAATCATTATTATATGTTCTCGTAAACATTCGTGAGAATCTATTGTACAGAAAAAAATTACCTACACAGAAACGCTCGTAAGATATTT
Source organism: Porites lobata (assembly GCA_942486035.1). Lineage (NCBI taxonomy): Eukaryota > Metazoa > Cnidaria > Anthozoa > Scleractinia > Poritidae > Porites > Porites lobata. The sequence continues at coordinate 1,509,734 of CALNXK010000082.1, forward strand.
ATCTCATTAGCATAGCATAAAAGTTGGACCGGTGGAATTATAACTGTATGCGTGGGCAGGTAAACAAACAAGCGAGTTCGGAACCGAGTTGTGAACCGAGTTATATTAGGAGCCGAGTTAAGAACCGAGTAGGGAACAGAGTTGGCAAGCGAATCAAACAGACTTTGGGTAATTTGGTTGTTGATTTGAGACAAGCTTTTGGCTGTTTCTTTTTTTTGCGATTTAAGGCTATAATGTACTTGAAAGTGGATCATGGCCAGAAACGTCGGACGCCGAATTTAACTTGCATTCGATTTTGGGCGTCGATGTACTAGGCGTGTGTGAAGTTTTCGTATGTGTATTAGGGATGTGTGAGTAGTGCAGTAGCGTTGTATATTTTAGGGGTTGGGTGGAATGCGTGGAGTTATATTGGACGTGGATTGGTAAGAAAATGGCATGATAATACGAAATGTTTCCGTAAAATCTGGTTGAAAACGGAAAACAGCTTTCCGTATCGTTCCAGTGTAAAATTCGCGGAAGGAATGTTCCAAACTACTATTTTTTTCGATAACACTTAGTAACTAATTTTTTAACGCCAATTGTTGAGTTAACTGAGTCATTGTCACATTCATTCAGCCTGTTTCCAGGCGTTCAGCCCTCGTATTTTCCCCTCGTTTTCCCCGTCGTACGGATCTGAATTCCGCGCTCTACTATCTGAACACCTGGAACTGGGTTTCCGGCCCTCATATATCATATGGGCTCAAGCTATGTGAAGTTTTGAGATGAACTGGCACGGAATTCATAGCGGTTCCCTTTATGGGGTCCGTGTCTTATTTATCCTAATCTTTTAATATTTAGACCCCCAAAAGGGGTGTGTTACATTAAAGAAAAGAAAATATTAAAATGAAGATCCAATGCTTTACGAAAACACACAACGCCGGGTTTATAATAAACGGTTCTCGTTTTTTGTCGAAGACGACTGAACAGAACAGAATTTTAAGTGTGGGCTTGCCACAGGCAGCCCAGTCATGACAAAAGAACAAAGGACCTCTTTACTCAACCAGTTAAAAAAAGAACCGTGGATTCAACCAGTTACTATTCCATTAGCTTTGAGTTTATCAATTAGTTCTTTAACAGCGTGTTCAATGGCTCCGTGTTTGCTTTGATAGTGTTTAGCTTTAACACTTGTTCCACTCTCTATATCCCATGCTGTTCCATCGTACACCCACTTGAGCTTGTGGATGCGACCCTCTGCCTTGTAGCTTATCACTCGTCCCTGATAATTCAGCTGCGAAAAAAAATGGGAAAAAACAACAATGTTGAAAAAAGCAACGAACTGGGACAGGGTACTACGAGTTTGATATCCTGCGAGCAAAGGGTTCATCTTCGAGCCGAGTGTGAACTGCAGGCGTGCGAAAAGCCAGCTCATACAAAGAAAGTGTCGCCTCTGCACGCAACAGGAAATCACTTTGAATGTCGGCAATTCTGTGGTGATCAGTCAGTCAGTGGTCAGTCAAGGCAGTGTGATGCAAAGTTACGACCTCGTTCCCAGAGTGCGGAGCGAGACGGGTAGGAGAGAACCCTGGAAACGAGGTTGGCAAAGTTAAGATTTGTCGATCAAGTTGATAAAATATGAATCTGCTACCTATAAATGCCTCACAACCTGCGCTTTTCAGCACTAGCCTTTTGCCGGAGTGAATTAAAGAATTCCAATGGGGTATTATAGTTCAAGTAGCCTGCAAGCAAACTCTCTAAGGACTCTGGGGCTCTCTCAGCTCCCGTCACTCGATCCCAGACTCCCAGAAGGAGACTCTTGTGAAGGCAAAACCACAACGACAAACCATTGAGGATCCGCGGATCTTTAGTAGACCTGGATCAGTAAAATCTTGAGTGCTGCAAACCGAAATATCGGGTAAATAAAACTCACCACTTTATTTTTGTTTTCTTTATTCATTTTTTCTATCACTCTCCGGCTGCCGTAAGGATCAGTTTACTGTTTTAAATTTACTATAAAATTCGGTCCTCCAAAGAGCTTTCTCGCAGGCAGGATAGTTTTATAGGTACTGCTTTATTGGATGATGGAGTAAACATGCTAACATGACAACACAACAACAACAACAACAATAACAAAAGATTATATACATAGAAAGAGATCGTATTAAAAAAGCAAAAGTCGTAGTAACAGCCGGTTTCCTGCAAAAGCCGGATCAAGGATCATGATCCTTGATCCTTGATCCTTGATCCGGCTTTTCCAGGAAACCCTGAGTCACGTAGGGGTAATTTATTTGATATATTTTCAACTGATCCCTGATCCTTGATCCTGCTTTTCCAGGAAATCAGTAACAATCTGATCAATCCGCTTGCAGATAACCTGCTTGACAGGCGTTTAAAAGGGCGCGTGAGGAAGTGAGCAAGTTCTTTTTCCTCCCCGGCGCCCCTTCCTCGCATAACTCGTTCGCCAGCCTCCTCTTCTTGTTGATTCTGAAAGGCCTACCTCGCGGCTAAAGAAAACGTCACGCATCTTCGCTATCGTGTGTTGCGTTACGCGATTGCCGTAGTCTTGAAAGCCTGTATTTGAGAATGTTTGTAGACTTACGTCATTTGGAAACTAAAAACTAACTTCTCCCTCATCAGGAAGCGAAAACAAACATGAAAACCAGCTTAGCTATGGCGCGTGAATGTAGAGGCCGGAAGTGAACTTTTAAGTTATTATTTTAACACAGTCAATACTAGGATTGAAGATAAAGCAAGTGCAAATAGATAGTAAGTGACACAACAAAAAACTGGAAGATGAATTATAACAGCTATGATAACGAACCTGTCCTGATTCACCGGTTATCAGCAAAAGAGCAGAGTATAATGTTGCGATATCCTGGATAATATTCATGTCGCCTGGCTGTTTGGAGAAATAACAGCAGTTATGTTCGAGAAGGGACGGTTCGACGTTGAATCGGCTTTAACTTGTAAAAATTAACCTGTTTTTAGGTTTTTGCCCAGCTCAAAATGAACGAATGACGTTATGCCCGACTTCCGGGTAGTGTCACGTCGAGCCCAGACTGCTTTCGATATAGAGTGTTTTCACTCACGTGGCCAGCATCTATGCAAATTTGTTGAAACAAAAGAAAGCGTTTGCATGAGAAAAGAGTTCAACTCCCACAGGACTGGTTTGGGACACCAACATGGCCGCCGTGACGTCATGTGAAAACACTCTTGCCTAATTTCAAACCGAGTAGGCTGGGTACTAGTCAATTTATTATGGAATAAACAACACGAGGCTCAGGGAACAGAGATTTACAGATTCCTCAAGTTTGGTCTTTATCGAGCCAAGCCTATATTGAAAAACGAGACAAAAAGTGGCGAAGTGGAGGGCGGGGGGGAGGCATATAAGGCGCATTATGGGAGATGTGCAAGCATAACGAGCAGCACGATCTTAATAGCAACCAAAAAAACACCTCAGTATCCAGCTGAGATAGCTGGGTAAAAGTCAGATATCTCAGCTGGATACCCAGTAGCTTGCAACGTTTCCTATTCCATTAATCTGATCTCTGATCGTGTTTGGCATCTAACATGATAGAGGCGTCAGTTTCCACGCAATCATGTCATTATCTTGGGGCGAGAAATAAAATTAATTTAAAGCGCGGTATCTAACAAAATGTACGAAAAAAATAATTCATTGCCTTCTAAAAAGAACATTTAAAGTCTGCGGTCGATCTCATTGCCAACACAGGCAAGAACGATTAAATATCTATAGTTCAATATTACCCAATTTCGTTAGTGCTCCCCTTAATGTATCTCGGTGCTGTGTATCACATTGACATTGATTTAGTACAACGAAATGATAGGATATCTTTCTTTCTAAAGGTGGAAATACTAAAGGTGTTCTATATTCCACAAGCGCTTACTCCAAAAGGCATATTAGCATAATGTCAGGACTTTTATTTTTTCGGCTACCAGTCGAAATGCTAAACGTGTTATATATCCTAGAAGCGCTCAGGCATAATAACGTCATGCTTGACTACCTGGATGAGCCAGAAAGGATATAGAGCAACTGCCTATTTTTTTTTTTTCGGCTACCATTCGAAATGCTAAACGTTTGGGCAACTTGCAAGAATTTTTTTGGGCGAATAGTTTACCCCTTCCCCCCGGCAGAAAATTGACCGGGTCTCCTTAATAAACCGGGGTTAAGTTGACGATCAAGCTCTTACGTATTTTCTGCCCACATGCCGTGTAAACATAAAATACAAGAAAGGGAATTTTTTTAGTAATCTGTTCTATTATTAACCCTTAACACGTAAAATCTGTCGTACTGAGTTAGTCAACAGGTTTATGTTCTCAATCGTCTGAAGAAAATGTTGCTTTTGAATTGAGAGCAGATATATATCGTGCTTTCATTACACCGCATTTTAATTGCTGAAAGAGCCCTTCGCTTTGTGACCCGTGACAAGTCAACCACGTACGAGACGTTGCTTAAACAACTAGACCTGCTGTCCCCACTTAATCAAAGAATTGTTAAAATGGCCACCGTTGTTTACAAAGCTATCCATGGGTATAAAGTCCCTAGAGGAATAGGAGAGCTATTGCATGAACGATCTGAACTAATTATAATCTTAGAGCAAGACACATCCTCGAGCTACCCAAAGTAAATACAACCACCTATGGACTTAAATCGTGGCGTTATACTGCAGCTAAGATTTGGAACGCTCTTCCGGATCAGTTTCGTGCCGCTAATAAAATCGGAACATTTATTAATAAAAACATGAAGTCTAAGTTGGATTTCTTAACTTTTACATTTTAATCGACAAATACATGTAAATACATTTTGCTTAGCTTTTACAGCATTATGTAATAATCTTGTGATCTAGTCCTAGTTTTAATAATTTTTAACTGTGTATATAATTATTTTTATACATAGGTTTTTAATGAGAAATCTTCTCTTTCTATTTTTATTTTTATTTTAACAACTCAACCTCGTCCCCAGGTCTTCTCGGTTAACGGTGCCTTAACCTGCGAAAACGCTGCATTTTTGACGTCATTTGCTCGTTAAACACAAAATTCTTCCAAATTTGGTTATCAGTAAGTGGTTATGGTGAATTAAACGTGTGCTTTTAGCCAATCAGAATCGGGAAAATATTTTGAATGAATAATAATGTATTGTATTGTACAAACTCTCATTCATTTAAACAAAGAAACTTCACTTAGCTTTCAAAAAGGTCTACAGGTTCGTCATTTCCATTTTGTTCTTTTTATCTTTATCGCGTTGCACATTTTGAGTGATCTTTAGGCACGTGTAGCTGTGAACAGTTTTTGCATGTTCTTCTCCAAATAGTTTAATACAGATAGCTAATGCACGCTGGTGAGATTGTGATCTTTAGGCAGTCATGCATGTTATTTTGTGTTCAACAGTTTTTGCATGTTCTTCTCCAAATAGTTTAATACAGATAGCTAATGCACGCTGGTGAGATTGTAGAGCTGCGCTGTAGTCATGCATGTTATTTTGTGTTACACCGAGTGCCCTGTAGCTGTCAGCAGTGCTTTCATGTTCTTCTCCAAATAGTTTAATACGGATAGCTAATGCACGCTGGTGAGATTGTAGAGCTGCGCTGTAGTCATGCATGTTATTTTGTGTTACACCGAGTGCCCTGTAGCTGTCAGCAGTGCTTTTATATTCCTCCCCAAATAGTTTAAGATGGATAGCTAATGCATGCTGCTTAGATTGTAGAGCTGCGCTGTAGTCATGCATGTTGTTTTGTGTTACACCGAGTTCCCAGTAGCTGTCAGCAGTGCTTTCATGTTCCTCTCCAAATAGTTTTATACGGATAGCTAATGCATGCTGGTGACATTGTAGAGCTGCGCTGTAGTCATCCATGTTGTTTTGTGTTACACCGAGTGCCCTGTAGCTGTCAGCAGTGCTTTCATGTTCCTCTCCAAATAGTTTAATACGGATAGCTAATGCATGCTGGTGAGATTGTAGAGCTGCGCTGTAGTCATCCATGTTGTTTTGTGTTACACCGAGTTCCCTGTAGCTGTCAGCAGTGTTTTCATGTTCCTCTCCAAATAGTTTAATACGGATAGCTAATGCATGCTGGTGAGATTGTAGAGCTGCGCTGTAGTCATGCATGTTGGTTTGTGTTACACCAAGTTCCCTGTAGGTAACGGAAGTCCTTTCATGTTGTTCTCCTAAGGACGTTGTTGCTGTGTCCAGCGCTCTCTTGTATGACTGAAGAGCTTCTGAATAGTTTCCTCTGTTGTTGTAAACTTTACCCAGGTTTAAGTAGCAGTCCACAAGCGCTTCAATTTGTATTTGACCATAGCCGCCAAAGTAGTGACTATTTGGGAAAGTTTCTTTGCATTGATTGAGTGTTTTTTCATGATAATTTATTCTTGACCAAAATAGTTTTTCAGGGTCTTGACCATTCCTATTCCACAGCAGCTTTACCACAGCTGTGTGAAAAGTTATCAAACCAATTGAAGGTGTAACATCTTTTTCGAGGCGCTGTAACATTTGTATTTTGTTTGGTTTTAGTGTCAGCGAAAAACTTTGTAGCTTCACTTAAGAGACAGACAAATTGGAATTCGAAGGGTTGATTCAGCAAAATGTTTGAGTCCTGTTCAACCTGCATTTCATTGGTAGTTTTTTGTGCTTTGCTTTTCATCGGCGGAATAATAAGCAGCTTGCAATCTCCTACTGCAGAGGACAGAGGTAGCGGAGTTTGTCATAGTAGTAACTTGCATTGTAGAAGTCATTTAGGGACTGATAATAACAAACGAGGATCTGAAGAATGAGAAACTTTAGAAATAACGACTCTGGGTCTTTGCAAGTCTCCAGTGATGAAAGCGCCTCCTGTAGGCAGTGGACTCCACTCTTCGTTTCTTCTGCAGTAAGGTAACAGATTCCTAAATAGCAGAGGCGTTTGCCTTTTTCCTGATTAGAAACAAGGGACGATGCTGCTTGCAGAACTTTCACTTCAGAGAGAAGATGATTCGTCTGTCCTTTTCTTCCCCAGGTTGCTTCACCGACAGCTTTGGAAGTAAGGAGCTGCCTATGGTATTTTTCATTTCCATGCAGATTGGCTGCTTTTATGGCGGCATCGTATATGTCATCAAAGTTTTTTCCTTCACTCGCGGTCCAAAACAGAGAGTCAAGAAACAACTCTCCCTTGACCAATATGTCAAAGACAGTGTCAGCTGTTTTGGAGTCAAAACATCCCTCTACTAAGCTTTGAATAATGTTCTCCTTATCCTCATAAAATGCAATATATGCATCCATGGAATGCCTGGTGAGAAATTGTTTATTTAGTTTATCAAAGTACGAGACATAGAATGCATTCAAACGACCCTTTGCATTGAGAATCGTCTTGTTCATCTCACTGTCTCCTTTATCTTTCGAAAATGATTGCAACAGTTTGTGCATCGTGAAAGTCCCGGGTTTAGAGCCTAAATCAATTAGTGACTTCCTCCGAAGGTTTTGTAACATCCTTTTGGCTTGAAAACCACTTTTGGTGCCTAAAATGGCCGCAGCGACCTCAGTAGTGAAATTATCAGGGAGAATGCTCAAAGAAATTAGTGCTTCTTGTTCTTGTGTAGTTAGTCTCTGGAAAGAGGAGTCAAAAATGTCCAACATGCTCACGATACTTTCTGTAGAGGAGGCCTTGAAATCATCTAGAAAATGGCTTGGTAAAGAATTATCTTCAGAAATCAAAGAGCACATTAATTTTATGGCCAAAGGAACTTGTCCGCAGATATGCGCGACTTCTATGCAATCTGCAGCGCTCGCATTTGGAAGTAACTCATGAATTAAGGATTTTGTGGAGGCTTTATCTAATGTTCTTACTCTCAAGCCTTGATGGCCTCGAAAATGAATGTCCATAAACTCAAGAGACTCTCTCGTGGTTACAATGCATGTCACCCTTGGGTTTTGCCTGAGTATTTCTTCAAGAAGTTGCATGACCTCTTTCTTCACTTTTGGCCAACCAGTTTCTAACAAATCATCGGCATTATCAAGAATAAATACAGACTGTTCTGATATTTTGTTGAATAGTTGGCAGATCTCATCATCATGGGACAGACGCTCATCGGACGGTTGATTATTAATGGTTGGTTGCCTTAAAAGGCCAAGAATCTTTGAAGTCAGACCCGCCTTTGACTGAAGTCCCCGCAATGAGACCCAGTGCACAGGCAGCCCTTGAGTCTGAAGAGCGTGTCCCACTGCAATTGCAACCGATGTTTTTCCGAATCCAGGTGAACCCCAGATCGACACAAGTCGGGTGGATTCGGAAGTGACATGTCCGATGATCTCCTCAACTTCGCTCTGTCGCCCAATGAAATTGGGAACCATTGAAGGAAGGTAGGCTCTTGAGAGCGGTGGTCTCATACCTTTTATGATGAGAAAAGACCATAAATCAGTGAATTTGAATCCGTAAATTTATTTATACGAAACCTGATGAATTAGGAAGAGAGTTTGGTTATAAAGTCGACCCAAGGCTATTCCTTCATCTCTTTATATAAAGAAAGCTTATAGTAATCTTTTCCACACATATCAAAACCTTGACAAAGATTTTCTCTAGAAAGTGACACAGACGACTCGAAAGAAAAAATCAGAGAACTCGCCAACAGGAGTCAACAGATGTTCTACCACTGAGCTACAGGAGACTTGTGGGTGCAAACAAAACCTACCTGGAAAAAGGTTAACTCTCCGCGACTTAGACTGCTACCTTTTTAAATTTCATTATAATCTGAGGGCACGGATCAAAAAGAAAAAGTCAGGCTTTGAGGTTGCTTATTTGTAAATGGGACTGGCTGAATTAACCAGTCCTGCAATTACAATTTGCTTACTACAGTAGAACCTCGATAAGTCCATCTCGGATAACTTGGATTCCCCGATAACAGGAACTAAATGTCCTTTCCCTTGATCAAAATTTCACTAAAATTTACCCCGATAACTTGAATTCCTCGCTAATGTGATTGTTTTTCGTTTGCCTTCAGAGTTCGAGTTACCGGAGTTCAACTGTATTTGTCCAAATTGTACACTGACCCTTCGGCTGGAATAATTTTTCAATATCTTACCTGAATTGTCAGGTAGATTATCATGTTCGTCTCTTCCTACTTTCAATTCATCAATCTTTTTTTCTAACCTAGTAATGTCTTCTTTGCTGGCATTATCCACTTCGACCTGTTGTTTTAAATCATTGATGTCTGAACTCAAACTCTCCAGCCCTTCCCTGAAGTCCTCGAGACATTTGATGTACGCCCGAGTCTCCTCTCGGATTCTTTCTTCCAATTTTCGAACCTCATTTGTGGGAAAATCGGACCCAGTCAAACTACCAAGTGCGTCAATTGAGGCTGTCGGGACACCAAGGGCTTGAAACGCGGCTTTGGCGTAATACACGCGCTGGTCAAACGTAGCTTTGTCCATCTCACTACTGGTGGAGTGACAAAGCGAATTTCTAAGAAGACGAAGCTGATCAATCGCAAGTGTAAAGGTCTCCGCATTATTTCCACTTAAACTGACCGAGGAAGCATGGAAAGTTCCATGAGGTATCGCACAGGGTTTTAAGTACAAATCACTGAGTGTCGTGTAGGAACCAGTGCTTCCTGTCAAGGCAAAGGAGCGAGCAAATATTGTGGCCTGGAACAGGTTGGTACAATCCCATTCATTGTAAGACTGGAGAACAGGAACTTTAGTCCTGCCACCCTCTGTAGCGGCAAACAAATTTCTCACAGCAGTGGAATCATCCCAGAGCTGGAAACCAGGGAGATGTCCATAGGTGTTGTCCCACATGGTTTTAAAGGTCTGCCGTAAGGCTTTCGGGAATTCATTTAACACTAAGGACGAGAACTTAAAGAAATTTAATTGTTCGTCACTAAACGGCTGCAATGCTGTCATCTCCAGTTAGTATACGCAGTAGGTGAAGGAACTAAAATTAATTAAAGAAAAAAAATCATCAGCAAACTCAACACGCTTATTTCCCAAAAATAGCATTTTTCTTGTTTATTTCGCGATCGCGTGCTTTTCGGCGACCCTATACGAGTTGGGATGCTATCAGAGGGAGAAACTTGTCTACGAGAAAAGCTTTAAGAGTAACTGACAGACAAACTGGACGCCGGTTTAAATCAAGTTTCGGTGGGGGCCTGGCGGGGTACTTTAGGACGTTTTGAGCAGGGATATGTCACTGGTCCCATGCAAACTTTAGCCTATACTAGACCTGCTATCTTGTTTTACTATATTTCCCATCTATCAACGCTTTCTTTCCTATTAAACTGAATTGCGGGTAAATATTAATTTACCAATCTCTCTTTTTTTATTGTCAATTCCCGTTTTCCCTAGTCTAAACTAAAATCCTCAATTAGCCTGTGTAGCTGGCGGGATCGTCAAGTCAGCGCGCATTGAGGCAGAGAGTTGCGAATCCGCGCGCGCGAGAATGCTGAGAATGGCTGCTTCGCTGCCAAAACCTCACTCGCGTGGATTCCTAAGAATTTCGCTAGTTGCGCATGTTAATCCTCAATGAATTGATCAGTTTTCTAGAAAATAATACCTTACTCTAGACTCACACTTTCTGATTTCTCAACCCTATCCCAGACTATACTGCTTGAATACCATACCCTTCACGGCGGCACATACCTATATAGCCCTTATATCGAAGTAGCTACCCCTGTGGTGAGGGCTCTATCGATAGTTAAGTTGGGCCAAAAAACAGGGCGCAGAGGAGTTATTGGTGATGGCAAGCGAAGCGAAAACTTTACAACTGATCGCACGAGTCGCCTCTGTTTACTGTAGAATCGACTATGCGACTTGACCTATCAAACCGTCATACGAACGTGGTAAAATATTACGTAATGCTCGGTGGGAACGAACGTCGCCCGAAGGGCGACGTATTTGGAAAGCTAAGCTTTCCGAGCGAGGCACGAAATGCCGAGAAGAATTGTCAGTGTCGAAGAATTGTCAATTGTCAGTGTCGTAGTCAAGTTTTGCTTTGTTGGTAAAACTGCCGAAACAGCTTTACTTTTTTCCGCATGCCTCTATACGCAAAATATCTTTCCGTACCAAACTTGTATCTACTGAGTTGATAATGTATTTGGCGAGCCTTTACTAAGACTTTCAAGGCTTTTGATCTGTAGCTCATTATCCGCGCTATGTAACTGCATTTTTGTGCACGGGTAGCTAGGAAATTGTCTCAACATGTATCGAAGCATCATTCTGTTATCAGATCAACAAAGTTTACCTTCGGTTTAAGACATCAACTCTTCGTTAGATGCTCGCCGTCTCTGGTATCAGCCTCAAGATTGTCAAATTCGTTAACTAGGAATTGGGGAATAACAACAGTACACAATCAAACGCCGATATTTCTGTACCATGTCACAGCCATGTTTGTGAACAGCGTGTAAGAATGCGCAAGATTTTTTTAGACAGGAAACCACATTATCGTCAGAGACCCCAGAGGGAATTTGGGCCTATTCAGTATTGTGTATTGCGGTCAGTGAAGGTGAACCGCAGAAGTGGACTTGACTAGGAGCTCATGGGTTCCTAACCGTGACGCACAGACGGGTGTGCTGAATTTGCTCCTGGAAGGGGGCTTTCGTAGTGGATGACAACGCGCACTCAAGATGAGTAGAGTTAGTAGACGATGCCAGAGCAAGCGCGACAGCTCAGGACTGCAACAATTATTGAACGAACGTTAAAACTACTCTATATACTGTAAGCTGCTGATTATAAGCCCTAAGCTTAGGCAACTTCGTAAGGGTTTTCGGAGGGCTTATTTAATATGGATTGGCTTGTCCTAGGGGGCTAACAACCATAATATCATAGGTAACGAATTACTCCTTAATTTTGGCGCCAAATTTCAGCGTTAATTTGTAATTTCACATGTGAAATTACCAAATTGCCATGGCAACCTGACGTACGTCTCCGTTTCAAGATGGCGAGGAAGTTTTAAAATGTCATGAATGAAGATGTCGTGGCATAAAAAGACGCTTTAGAAAACCTGAACCTATTAAAAGGCTCGGGAAATTATTAGGATTTGGACAAAACGCGCGTGAAATTATTCCCTAATTTCACTCGTCACCATTTGATTACACATACTAATAGAAAAAGAGCTTCGAAACATGCATATTCAGGGTATGAGCCAAGCGAGGCAAACGCGGCATTTTGCGCAAAGCGCGAGACGAGGGGAGGGGCACTCTCGTCCCCAGAGCCTCTTGTTCCCTTAGTCGGCGAGACCTGAGCACGAAGCCCAGGAGGCTCTGGGGACATAAGATTTGAAGATTTTTGGACTTCCGGTCATTTCCGTTTCAAAAGTAAGAAGGAGGATTCTCTTTTAAAAGCTTTGAATCTCCTAAATTTATAGTCATAGACATTTCGGCAAGGGCAAGTGAACGCTATTATAAACATTCTAGAAAATCAAAAATGACCTAAAATCTAGGAGTTAAAATCTTAGTCCGTCAAACAAAAACAAGTCTATAATCTTTGGTGTCTTGTAAAGACAACAATACTCCCAGGAGAGTTTCCGAAAGTATTTTGATGATAGCCTGAATTTCATACGATTACCACTTCTAGTCGTTTTCTACTCTCAGGGAGTAGAAATGACACGACTCGAAGTAATCATCTGTTACTCAGGCTATTTTGATGACTGCCTGGAAAAATTTGCAACTAAAGATAAACCGGTTTACATTATGGGCGATTTTAATATCGATCTTCTAAAGTCTCCCTACAGCCACAATTTCCTTTCGTCCCTGCAAAGCTACCATCTACATCCTACTATAGACAGGGTTCGTACTCTTTTTCAACAAAAAAGTCAAGGACTTTTCAAGAACTTTCAAGGACACATTGCTCATTTTTCAAAGACTCATTCAGTGCAAAAAAGAGCCTTGAGTCTATGTCTTTTTTAGTTCTCCCACAACATGAGTAATTTTATCCCGAAGGTCCTTCTGTGTTTGCTGAGGGCCGTTTATTGGAAGGAGGGCACTTAATCGACGCTAATTCTAAAAGTTTTCCTTTCAACGAACTATAACTTAGTAACGTATCTTTCGTTTGTTCAAACATCATTGTTCAAGCTCGTACCCTAATCCTATTATACACTTAACACTAGTGTATCGGGATGCACGTTTATAAAGTATCGATTATCTCATCATGCATCCTCGTCAATTATATGGAGTGGGCAACGACCAAAGAATCATTGAAACAGTTAGGGTGGGTGGATTTGGAAACGCAAAGGTAAGCCCACAAATGTATTTTAGTTTTTTAAAAAATTGTCCAAATGAATTAGTTCTTTCATATCATGTTATCGCATTATTCTATTAGAAATCGCACTGTTTACACTTACAAGACAAAACAAACGAACGACATTCATCTACCGAACCTTCAGTTAACGCTAGGAAAAAACACATTTAGATTTTCAGGTGCGGTTCTTTTTAATAATTTACCTACATCAATAAAAGAGGCCACGTCGCTTCCCATTTTCGAGAACTTCGTTAGATTGCATGTTAGCCACTAGTTTTTCTTACTGATTAATATAATATTTAAGTATAAACTTCGACAGCTCTCTTATTTTGTCTTAATCTTAAACAAATTGTGGTTTTTATGAAGATACCTAACTTCCCTTTTATTCACTTTTTAAAACAGCTAAAATCCTTGTACATAATTTTAAAGTTATTTTTAATTTTTAAAATTTTATCGTGTAGTGCACCACTCCACCCAGAATTAAAATTCATCTGATGAATTCAGCAGCCCATAACCCGGGGTGAGCAACTTTCATGTACACATGTAACGCCGCGTGTTCACTGACCAGTTTATTTTTAGAACAAATGTGGGGCGAATTTAGTAAATCTTTTAAGTCACTCCAGGAAAATTAACCTACATTGGGCAGATTGAGCGAAGCTAAAGAAACGCGATTAAGTTTGAAAAAACGCAAATCCATGTTTTCGGTGACGATTTTGGTGCCGCCGTCGCGCCGTCCTTGTAGTCTAAGAACAGGGGCGTAGCCAGGTTTTTTCAAAGGGGGGGGTCACAGAGGGGGCTCAGTCGTATTGTCGCGGCATGAAGGCCCATATTAACTAAAGACGATAGCCGTTGACGAAAATACTTTACAAAAAAACAAATTTTAAAAAAGTGGGCTTTTCAACAATGGCTTTTATGGCCAAGATATTGTCATGGCGTTTTCGCCACCTGAATATTGTAGGTTGTTTGCTCAAAAGAAGGCCTACCAAGGGGGGGTCACGGGTACCCCAGGACCCCACTAGCCACGCCCCTAAAGAACCAGCAGTTCAATCCTTCAGAATCCACGGCTTTCAATGGAACGTCAGGTCCAGGCCTCAGATAATCCCTTTTTCTTGTAGTTTGCCTTTCAGCTTTTCTACAGCATGACCAATGGCCTTTTGATCGTTATCATAATGTTTTGCTTCAACAGTGATTCCACTTTCTTGATCCGAAGCACTGGCATCAAACACCAATGGCTCCCTGAAGGAGTGAAACCTGCCATAAGCTTTGTAGCAGAAAATTCGTCCCTCGTAGTTCATCTAAATATGAAAACTTCAATTAATTTCAGTATCATACTGATCATATGGAAAGATGCAATTTATTTCAGTGTCAATGCATTTAGCAGGAAAGTAAAAAGACACAATTTTAATGTCTGCTCTGGAGATGGGACTGCTGTGGTCACCTGAGCCATGCAAAAGCCTAACTGTTTGCAAGGACGCCGATCATAAGTACTGGTCTGACAACAAAACTCTATGATACACTCCATAGTAAAAAACTACAACCTTCAAAGCTTTTTTTTTCTTCTGCACCTCAATTCACCATTTTCACATAGACCATAATTTACCTAATGTCTACCCCCCTACCCCCCCTTCAATTTTTCTTAACCACTGTCTTTGATTTCTCTTGGGAGAACTAAACCACAGTTCAAAATTTTGGAGGGTAAACAAGGTGCAATATGGTCTATGCAAAAATGGAGAATTACCAGATTTATTGCTTGTTAACTATAGGCTTTTAAATAAAAGTATTGCTGCAGAATTATCAATAACAGTTGAACCACGATACTTTAAGCAAGTACACTAGCCATCATAATGTCATGTACCAGAATTAATGGTATACCCACACTGATTTTACCATCTTTGGAGACAAGGGGTAGTCAGTCAGGTTGGGAGAAATGGCACAAACAATATTTTTCAAGCATTATGTAGAAACCTTTGTCGAGCAATTTATCCTGAGCCAGCTAACTGTAGATCTGAGTCTCCAAGGTTGTGATTTTCCTAATCTTTTGACAAATTTTCTTTGCAGCCATACCAATGAAATGACTATAAACTCTAGATGTGACAGATTTTTTTTCTTTTGATTTTAAAAACAAACAAAAACTAGCATGTCAGTTTCCTAGCAAAGGGGATTCTTCAAGGAAACTTTTTTTTGCCTATACTAGCAAAAAATAAACTGTTAACCAAGAAATTTTTTCAAAACCCAAAATCTAAATACAATAATATTTTGAAGGCCATAATAATATTGTACATACCTGGCCAGAGTTACAGCTTCCAACATATGTCTGAAACAGGCTTCCCAGTAAATTACTTGCATTACCAAAATTACCTCCATTGAAAGGACCTAAAAATTATTTAAAGAATAATAAAATCTATCAAACTCAGATGTTAACATTATATTAGGATAAAAAAATATCAATCTAAAGATAATCAGGCTACTGACAGGAAATAAATTAACATATAAAGAAACCTTGACTCACGCCGGGTCACCTGTCACGACCTTTAGGTCACTTAATTGAAGCCAAGGAACTACTTAAAAATTACAGTTTTTATCCATTTGAGTGCAAAGTTTCCAGGATGGTAGAACTTTGTGCTCCATACAATAATTTGTATGTTTTTTTTTTAGATTTTAATGGTTTCTGGCAGAAAATTACATCACATGGTTGACAACAAAATTTAAACTTCAACAGGTGACCAGCTAACAGATAGATAATTTTTAATGAGGACAACAATATACAAATAACAGTGGAAAATTTTTTGAGAAGCTCAATTCAGTTACTTTAGGAGACATTGTAAAATGTGCCTGTGTTTCTAAAAATAGTAACAAAATGGCCAGAAATTCAAAAATCAAAGCTTAATATATAACTTCTTAACCAACTGAGCTTTTCAAAAAATTTTTACAAGTGATCTTATCGCTTCGTGCTCTTTCTGCTCTGTTAACGTAAACTGCCAAAAATAAGCCCCTCCATGTATAAGCCCCTCCAAATATAAGCCCCCCAAACTCGTAATGCAAAAAACCCTCCGTTTAATCGCCCCTCCTTTAAGCCCCCCGGGGGCTCGTTCTTGGAAATTGCCCTCAAATACAAAGTAAAACAAAGCAAAAATGGAAAATATCCTATACTATAAGGCTAGTCCAATAGATTTTGAGATGCAAATTTCCCTCCATAGATTAGCCCCTCCAAATATAAGCCCCTCCAAAAATAAGCCCCTCAAAAGGGCCTTTGAAAAATATAAGCCCCAGGACTTATTTTCGGAATTTTATGGTAAGTTGTAAAGCATACAGGAAGCAGCTAGAGCATTAAAGAAGTGTATAGGGCTGAGGTAACAGGAGATGTAGTTGAGTGTGTCAATCTGATCTACTTCCTGAGTGCTCTTAAGCCCCTTCCCAAATGCTTACAACAGAACAAAGCACAGTCAAGGCTTCTCATTGTTTTCAATTTGGTAAAAAAGCTGTTAAATTCCCACGTATTACTTTCTAATTTTCAAAACAAAACTATTGGCAGATTACGCATCAGTTTCAGTGCCTTCAGCACTCAATTGGCAAGCTGCCTGCTTTCTATTGCTGGTTTTCAGCGTCACGCCATTCAAAATAGATCAAAATAAAAATCAAAACCATTCAACAGCTTAAGTCCAGAATGTGGGAAATGAAAGGAGTTAAATGTACAAAGACCCTCGCCAAGATTTGGGTCGAAGCAATAATTATTCGTATATGAGATATCCGAGGAAATGTTTTACCCAAATTTATAGAATTTTGTATGGACACGCCATGCTGGAGCTCATCCGGATGAGCTCCAACATGGCGGACGGAAACCAACAGAAACATCTGTTACTGAGTTTTGCTACAAAAGCGTGAATTTACTCCTAGAGGAACTCATAAACATTAAAGTAATACTTTTTCTAACACATTGAACTGTTTAGATAGCAAAATTCCTCAAAAAAAGTCACCTTTTTAACCTAAATGACAGCTCTCTTGGGCGTCGTGTAAATGCTGCGTCACGCAAAAGCTTAGAAATTCTAGCGTACTCTATTACAAAACCAAGAACCCTTTTGAAGTGAACATTTGTTTGAAAATTAGTTTTTAGCTGCTCTAATACAGCGTGAAAGTAAAATCTCAGTAGGATCGATAGTTTTGTAGTTTGAATTTTAGTGACGTCATGTGAAAACCAACAATATCATAGCTTTAATCTACTTTAAAACTTAATGTAATGAGAACCCTGACTGATAATGTGATCAGTCCACCATGTGATCACAGACTATGCACTTGAAGTTCTTGGAAATATTTAATAGACGTCCAATACCACATTCATGAATTAATACCTGGAAATCCCTCGCCATAGTTCTGATGTTGACCAGTCTGAGTTGAGGTAACCTGAGGTCTTTCACTTCGTAGCTGAACTGATGCATGGCTGAAGCTTTCTGTAATATATGAAATAACAATAATCTATATTTAACACCCCAGGTAAGTACAGTATTATTTTACTCCACAGTGGCCAATTCTACTCTCCAAACATGTCCAGGTATCAATTACAGCTGTGCTTCAGATAATAATGCTCTGCACTCAAATTGTACTAGTTTAATGAAAAATCTAAAGATTAATCTAGTGATACCATAAACAACCTTAGGGAAGTGTTCTCCATTCTCCACCCCCTCCCCCGAAAAATGTTCTTATTTGTGCTAGCCCTCTAGTCCCTTAAACCTTCAATGAGCAGGATTTTTAATACTTCACTTTCGTAAAAGTCCACTTTCAACAGGGGTACCCAACAACAGTTTCCTCCCAACTACTTTAAAAACACTTTTTAGGCTATTAAGAGTTCTTTTAGATTTCTAGAAATGCATTCTAAGCGGCGCTATATAATTTCTATCTGTTCGGTCATCTTAGGGGAACTTGAGTCTTTTCAAAATTACAGGGCTTCAGTATTATTTTCCTGAAAATTGTTGAGGCAAATTAATGTATTACGAAAGTGAGAATTTTTCTGATTTCTCTCTCAGCTCCACCATATTTTTGAATCCGAAAAATTTAGTTTTCCTTTTCTCTACAAAAAATAGCCTAACTTAGGGAGCGAAATATGAAAAATTAAACTTCAGAGAATCGTAGGGAATTTATTAGATAAGCTTTGAAAATTGTGCATGAATGGAACAGCCATCTAGAAATTTCTAACCATCCTCAAGTAATAGAAAATTCTAGGTAATATTTGCTCTTCCGAACAGATATTTTACAGAAAACTGTCGTTGGGTGCCCCTGTTCCAATTTGTTATGTCACCACTTCAAAACTATTCTCGAGTTTCAGTCACTCACTGCCAACTCCACATCGTTTTTCATGGCCTTAAAATATGCTGTACCTTCATTCCGTGTCCTTTGACTGGAGTTGATCGGATTCTGATAGTGAGGCCATTGCTCGAAAACAAAGGTATCACTGAGAATGTTATACATCACAGATGCTGCCATGACACTTGCAAATGACAACCACTGTTTAGTGAGTGATGCCGCGCAGTCTGCATAACCAGAGATACCTTTGATGACAACCCATTCTGTTTTCAGATCATGTGCTGCTGCAAAAATCCCTAAAGTGAAAAAAAAAATGGATTGGTCAGTCAAAGGATGATCACCTACATATATAACAGATTGTACAAAATATATATATATTTGCCTTCATGGCTAGCTTTTGCCAATCCTGCAGAAAGATCAGTGAAAAAAAGGAAGTAAGCTAAAAAAATGAAAGTTAATGTCATATCAAGAGACAGATCAAGAGACCATTTCTAGAAGCTTGCAAATAATATTCAAAGATTTTTAAAGAAGTGATGAAAATGGCGTCAAGCAAAAGGGGTAGGTATTTGCCAAAACGCCGTATCTACAGCACAACTAAAACACCAAACAAAGCCTTATAACCGAAAATAGAAACCGGTCCTATGTTGCAAGCCACCGCACGGACTGCGGTTTACAACTTCAATCAATGTGATCCTTATGTAACATGTCACGCGCTGTCCTGGCAAAGATAAATGACGCCTTGACCTTTGAATTTGTTTTTCCAGCAAATATTTCCGATGAGTGCTGGCAATGAGTAATTTTTCTATGATTTTTATAAAGTAACACAAAGTTAACATGTTAATTTGTTATTTTGCTAGTAATATAACATCTATAAATATATGGAAAGCGGACGGAAAGTCAACAAAGCAACATCTCATGACATCTATCCATTTTTTAAAAAATGTAATAATCTTTTACTCACCGTCCCCATCCAATTCAACAGCGATAGCGTTGGAGTACAATCCAACGAGTTCATCACGTCGTTGACTCGATTCCACCTGTTCTGGTCCGCTCAGGAGTTCGATGTCGTGGTGAACTTTCACTTCGCCAACTTCCGGGTTCTCCAATGGCGGCTTCCAACCAAACCCAGCCTGTCTGATCAGGCGGGACATCATTGAGCTTAAAGGCGTTGTAAAGCCGCACGGCACGACTCCAGTGCTTGTCATTCTTCGTGATGCGTACGTGGTCAGCTTGGATGGAACCACTACGTCTCCTAGCTTGGTTTTATCGCGATACAAGCCCCTACAAGAGCCGATGCAAAGTACCGCTTTTGGCTGTAAAACTTCAACGGCTTTGTTCACTACCATTGCTGACCCTCCGGGTTCCCCACCACCTTCTGAGCACGTAATCAAGGCGACTTTCAGTTTCACCTCTCCATCGTTGCCGATTTTCCCGAAATACACGTAACCAAGGGTTGTCGTGAAGCTTCGAAAGACATCGCTCAGAAAATAGTAACAGCTTAAGAAGTCGTCGTCCTTTACTGCCAAAAGCAAAATATCTATCGGCAGCTGGACTTCTGCCCAACGCTTTGAAGTTCTAACCAGATCGCTTGTCTTTGGTATAGTAATGTTGAGTGCTGGTGGGCTGTTGTTGTCATTCGATGGCTCGTGTAAATCATACATCATGTAATCAACGTTTTCACTTTCACATCCCGCCATTTCTTTATCAGATCACAAACGAGGGAGTACCGTAAAAGGCGGAACCCCCCGTAAGACCGGAAACTCCTTTCTGACGACCCCGGCAAATTCTGTGGCATAGAATCCAAAATTCGCCTCAAATACTATCTTTGAATTCTTCATTTTGGAGACAATCAACTTTGGATTTATAAAATTTATGTTATGCCAAAGGCCTCAAATTTTTATTCCAACCGTGCATCACGCACTCACCCAACCTCACCCCCTCGCTGTATTTTCTGCTCCGTCTCTTTGCATGCTTTTGCGTACGCGCGAGTGAACGCCTGAAGCTATCCAAATAGGCCAATTTCAATTACGAAAATTTACACTTCGTTACATAGGAAATGAATTGTTCACCCCGACTTAGTCTTTGTGCACTCAGTTTCGGAGCCAAGTATGAATTTCAATAGTTCGAAACTGGCCTATCTCGATTTTTGTCATTAATAAGCGAATTTAGTGATGGTAAAATTTGCGTCACATTTTCTGTGAAAAACGTGATTTCCTTCGAAACGGAGGGGGGGAAAAGTGAAGACTAGAAATGTATTTACATTCGGCGGAGCTAAACGTAGTGGCAGTGACAGAGAATGTAAAATACTTTCCTATTGGTATGAACGCACGTGAGCCGCTATGGCGTCAATTGACTCTATTGTTATTGGGTATACGCATAAGGTTTTGACGGTTGTAATGTATTTATCTCAGCTCTCGAGCTATCAACTTTTATTTTTATATCTTACTTTATTCATCTATCGATTGATTTTTTACCTTTAACCCCCAGAGGTTGTGCGACCGCATCGGTTGGGGAATAGGTTCCCAATTTTTTCCCATTGGGTTTTTGGGTTTTTCGTATCAGGCGGCGCACGTGAATAGTTTAGCCTGAGTGACTTTATTTAGGAATATTTGAATACCATTCTTTTGTTATGATGTTGAACTTTGTATGTTATTTGGACGGCATTAAACACTCAGGCTCCACAGCTTGAGCTGCGCACCCATTCCCGTCTCTTAGTGGTGAATATAAATAGGAATATTCATTCTTTTCCCATCTACGACCTTCGTGACAGCGAGGGAGGCCTGGGAAATGATCTCCACCGTAGACTACATAGCCTAGATATTTTTTGAAGAGGGTCGTGGGAGGGGGCTGATTTGACAGTTAAGGAACTTGACATAATTGCCAAAACATTGAAAGGAAATTTCTTCCTCAGTCTTACAAATGACTTAAGGCAAGACCACGCTGCCTTTGCCTTTCGAAATGCCGGTCAATATATCAAGTTCCTTTGCTATTTAATTCTAGTAACACCAGAAACTTTCTGGTAACACTCAATAGGGCCATTTATACGAGGAAAAATAAGACGCGTCTTAAATAAGATGCGAACTGTAACATTTATACGAGCATGTCTTATCTAATAAGACGCGTCTTAGCTAAGCCGCGTCTTATTTTAGACGAAATGTGCCGTTTATACGGAAAGTCCGCGTCTTATTTGAGACGCGTCTTATGTAAGACGCGTGTTATTTTTCCTCGTATAAATGGCCCTAATAACTTCATACAGAGCCTCCGAAAGAAACAACAGAAGACCACAACAATATTACACAAGTGTTTATTGCTTCCAGGTGAGACAGCAAAAGTTAACCCTACTCACAAAAGTTGTTAACTGGAAAATGATATTGAACTTGCAAATACTGTTTCCTACCTGGGTACCACGAAGTCCTAAGAACAAATTGTTCAATAGCCCAAAGGATAGCATGAGAAATCTGCCGACATTCCGCGACGCCACGGTTAGTTTCCCCGCGAAATGACGTCTGAGAAACGAGCACAGAAAGTTCATACTGATAGATGACGTGTCACTGCCCAGATCTGGGAAGTGCTTCTCATTGGTTAAGGTAAATTTTTACCCAATCAGAAGCACGACCCAGGTCTAGGTAGTGACACGTCATCAGTATGGAATTTCTCCACTCGTTCCCCAGACGTCATTTTGCGGGCAAATCAATGGCGACGTCGCGAGATGTCGGCTGTTTTCTCAGGTTAGTTGTTTAATTAGCTGAGGAAACTAAAGATGAAAGACTTCAACAGTATCCCTAGCCCTAAACGCAACAGCAGGTGTGTTTTCAACGGCCAATGAAAAGAAGTTCCTCAGAGCTACGTGGTCCCTTACTATGTAAAGGAGCTGTGTCACGAAAGTTATCAAAATTTAAACAGTGGGAACTGTCACCAAATAAAGTGAAACGTAAAAATAACTGCTCAAACCGTTCAAAGAAGAAAAAATGATGCAGCAAATACAAAAGGAAGCACGGATGGACGAAATTGAAGAAGATACAAACGGATTACAATTAATGTTGTTGAAAACTTGTCAGTCTAACAGTGTTTCAGAGTTCATTTTTGTTGTTTGGAACGTTTGATTTAACGCTTGGGAGACATTTGTTTGACACAAAGGTGTGATTTTGTCATTGACGAGAAATTTCTCAATTTCCCTTATTTCATAGCGAATAAGGACGCGTAACTGGCATTGGAAACAAAATAACAAGAGAAACTATGTGGATATGCCAGCCGTGTCACAGCCCCTTTCATTTACTTCTACTTCCTTAACTTCTGCTACTTTCTGTCACACCTTACAAATAATCAACGACCCTCTGACATAATAGTGTAAAACTCACGAAGTTTATAAACTCCCTGCCCTTCTAAGAAGCTCCTTGTACATAGGAAAAGTTCTCACAGGCCTCAATGAACAAAACAAGTAAACATTGTAGCAAGTGATAAACAAAGCTTACACTAACACCAACACAAAGGTCAAAATATACAATTTTAGTTTATTTTCTTTGTACAGACTCACAAAAATAATACAAGGTATTCGGCGTACGGGATGATGGCATCGCAATCACGTATCACGTAGAGAGCGGTGAAAACAATCCCTGCGGCGCGTGACGAAGACGTGACCGATCACGTGGAAGGACATGTGACTCGTTACTCCTTAATTAGTGATGGTTCTTTCCGGTCGGTTTTCAGTGGCTCAAACATTAATCGTAACAGTAGAAAGGTCATTGGGCTGTGCCGTATCATGGTCTTGCAGCTGCTTCCAAAAATCAGTTTCCGCTGTATGCTTTTACTTGAGCTTTATCTTAATTGCATTTTTTACCACTGGAATTTGGCTTGCTGGAGGAGGGCCTTCATCGATTAATTCTTTTTCAGGTTCCTGCAACAACAGCGGAACCAAAACTAAATAGGGGCCTGTTTACATGAAGGTGGGGGACCCCAGGTAGGTGGGGTAACATGTGGCGGGTTACCCCTCCTAACATGTAAACGTGATCAAATTAAAATGAGAGATTATATGGACAGGCGGGTTACCCCTCCAAAACAGGTTACCTCACCTACCTGGGGTCCCCCACCTCCATGTAAACAGGCCCTTAGAGAACAAGTAAAAATCGAGAAAGGGACAGGGCTGATGAATATATCTGGAATAATTCTGCTGTTTAATTGTTTAATTGAAGGCCAAATGATTCGGTCGAAATTTTCCGAGTATGTAAAAAAAATAGGGACAATGAAATTGATTAAGTAATGATCCGGGTAAGGTGGATAGCAATTTCTTTTGTTATGCGGCAACGGTGCTTTCCCCACATAGGAATGTTGTCATTTTTACACAGAGAATGCATAAACCTACATGAAGGCCGTTTACGCAATAAAATGCATTTACACTCCACTTTGAAAGGCTGTTTTTTTGCGTTAAAAGATTTTGACCAATCACAAGAGTTGAAAACAATAGCCAAGAAAAGTTTACAATTTTACATGTTCCCCACATAGGATTTCTTTGTTATTCAAACTGAGACCAGATTTTGTTATATGGAAGATGGATGGAAAGTAAGGATGAATATATGTACTTCTTTATGAAGTTTTCTCAATTTTTGCTGTTTAAGCCAATCAGAAGTAAGTACAGACAATAGAAAAGTTAGCACCTTTTTCGAATTCCAACATGTTCGTTGCCGTTGTTGCTATCGTTCTTATCTGGACCGTTTCTTAACAAACAACCACGCAACAATCACAAAAGGTGATAATGTGCAAACAGTCTAATATTTTGCTGTCCAACACAGTAAGATAAGAGATAGGCACGTGACAACAATGCAAAAGATTTATGGATTATAACTGAGTTACAACAAAGGCAGATAACCTTCAAGGTAAAGAAGGTGAATAGATAAGCATTCATCCTTTAAAGCCACGTGCAAACGGACGCAACAACTCCCAACATTGTTGGCCTTAGAATGTTGGCAGCTGTTGCGTCCATGTTGGCAGTGGTGTGCAAACGGATGCAACGACTCCAGACAATGTTGGGACCTGTAGTAGTGCATCGTGGGAAGGATACGACCCATAAGACTTTGTAAACTATGTAGAATGCAAGTGCGTGGTCCCAAGAACGTTGAAAGAGCTGTTCAAATGGATCCTATTTCAACATTGATGCGCTATGCTTCGGCGATCACGGAACAAAAGAAATGTCGGGGGTTGTTGGCTCAAAAAGTTTGACCGCTTTCGAACGTTGCACAACAACTCCCAACAACACCCGACAACATGCAACGTGGTGTGCAAACGGACGCAACATGTAACATCCAACAATGTTGGGAATTGTTGGCCAGCAATGTTGCGACCATTTTCACGGGGCTTAAAAAAACATTGAGACTCACATTTTGCCGTTCTTGTTGCAATTTTTCCTCGTTATTCGGTGATATCGATCTTTTTACAGCTCCTTTAGTCTCTTCAGGTTTGGGTATCTGGAAACGATAAACATAAAAGATCTGAAGGGCGAGTTCTGCTTTTTATAACTGAAATGTTGACGCAACAGTTGTAGAATTGTCTCTGAAACTACTATTTAACAATTATTCCTTGAGTCCGAATGGGCTCTGAGTCAATAGCCCATGGGGCCGAAGGGCGAATGGGCTATTGACTCAGAGGCCATGAGGGCGAGAGGAATAATTGAAAATCCAGCTAGCTAGTCAAATATATCGAGACAAAACAACTTTAGCTAGTCAAAGCTAGACTTTAATCCTTGTTTGCCGCCAAAAAGCCAGTGCTTTCCCCAACTAGTGGGTTATAACATATAGCCTAGTAGTAGCTCAACCAATCAGAACGCAGTAATGATAATAGACCACTAGCTGGATTTTACCAATACACAACAGTTCGCTTACGTCTTCTTTCGTGCTGTTTTCACTTGTTTGGGAGCCCTTGCCGTCGTTTACTTCACACGTCTCTTGGTCTCGTCCCTACACACAGAATACATACATACGCTAACCACAGCTACAAAGGGACCAAGCAACCATTTAACAATTAAGTTTGTCAAAAATTTACACACAAATCGTGCCATCGAGCCCAAACTCACTCTTGCCCACATTCTTTTAGTGGCTATTAAAGCCTCTAATGGGATTTTTCATGAACACTCCGCCTTACATTTACAAATTTATATCTCACTGTACTCTAGGTTAATGATACTAATGGGAGATATAGTTTAAGAGCAAAATTTACTGCGTGCGATTTCAAAGTTATGACATTTATAGTTCATGTTGTCACTAAACATTCTTCGCATAATCTGAGTAGCACGGTAAATACAGCACTGAAATACAGAAATCAGGTGGTCGCTTAAAGAGGTTACAAACAATAGAGAGTAATAACAAAACCATCACCCCCCAAAGTGGTAGCGGTCGCTTACGAGCGGTGGTCGTTTGCAAGAGGCCCCAACTATAAAGCTTTGACTGGGAAATTTTTTTTCGCTTTAAGAAAATGATCGCCTACAGGACGCGGTCGCTTACGAGAAAGGTCCGATTGTATATCAATTACCTTTACGTCGGGGCACACGTGGGATAAGAAAGGGAAAGTTATTGGATGTTCAGATCACTTACCTCGGTCGGTTTGCTTGTGTTTCCATCCACTACACCTTCTGTACTTGACGATTCACCTGAAGACTAATAAAGAAAGGTAACAGGGTAATGGAACGCATCAAGTAGGAGACTGTTTACAAACACTGTTTTTGTTAATCAAATATGTAACTAGCCAAAAGAACAAGAACCAATACCAGAAATAGCAACGCCACAATCTTTCAACAAGTCTACCCATGATAGTCTCTCTCTCTGCTACTCTAAATCACTCACTAGAGGAGAGACATCTTAACATCTTATGTAAGTTTCAAGGCCAGAACATGGAAGGGGAGGGGTGGGGGGAGGGTGGGGCAATAAAAAGTTTACCATCGTCCCAAATTTAATATCAATGTCGTTCATAAGCAATTTATACACTTCAGTTTCTTTAAATTCTTCCTCGGTCATTCCATCTTCTTTTTCTTCTTCCTCTTCGTTTGAAGTGTCCTGGGAAAGATCAGATGATTAACGGCATATCAACAGACAAGACTTCTGTAATTTGTGGGAATTTGAAGCGTTCTCGTATTCATGTACCACGCTTTTTCGTTTCCTTGGTGAGAGCTACGAGGGTAAAAGTAACGATGGATCAAAGTTCGAAGGTCTTTTGGTCAGGTTAGACTTCGCTTCGGAACCTTTTTCTGTCGTGAGATGCTCTCTGGAATATCCAAGGTCAAATTTTACTGTTACTGATGCTTCTCCATCTTTCATTGTCACCCTTTCTAACAGATCTGCTTCTCGTCCAGGTTAGAGCAAACGGTTTTATGAGTGAGAGCAAGCTTTTCTTTTTCTCCCACCTAGCCATTCTGACAAATTCTACACAAAGAATTAAACTCGCCTTGTTTGGCTCCAACTTTATCCTTTTCTGTGGACCGTCACCGTCAGCAGAGTTAGGCCGCTTCCTTGCATTTTCACCGTTAATCGAATCAACAGAACTGACCGCCTTCAAGTAACGGAACAAAATAATCCTTAATTGGAATATGTGAAAAGAATCATATTTTTGAACTACGGATCAAGAAATGAAAGTGAAAATTATCTTCGCAGCAGTGAATAACCTAAGCGGGTGACTAAAAGCCTGAAAAAATTCAGGCTTGACCGAGAACCGAACCCTGACCTTTGCGATAACTGGACGTAACGCTCAGGTTCTTTTTCAGCAACTTAGGTTTTTCATTCTACTGGGAAGATTATGTTCACATTCACAAATCATTCATCATTCAAATCAAAAATAAACACTTAGGACCAACAGTGAGTTGCTCACAGCAGTTTTACCGCACTTGGCGCTAGTCACAGGCATTTGCTTTGAGATGTGATTGGTTAGTTTAATGACCAGCTCTTGTTATTATTGGCCAAGGTACTCTCAACAGCGAGTTGTCCACAGAAATTTCCAGCGCTGGGTGCCGGTCACACGCATTTGCTTTGAGATTTGAGATATGATTGACTATTTTAATTATCAGCAGCTCGTACTATGAATGGACAAGGCATTCTCAACAGCGATTGACTGCTTCAAAGACTGTTCAGCCACAATAAGTTGGGAAATGAATCTTAGTAAAAGCACAATCAACCTATCTGTGTCAAGTTACCCGATCTTTGGGGAGGAGAAAACACGAGAATTGACAATATTAATAACAACAAACCGAGTTTTCGGCGTTATCCAATCGAGGTTTCTTGCTCTCTTTTTCGGATTCTTTAGGAGAACTAGGTCGCTTCAATCCAGTAGGCTGAAAAAAAGGGAGAAGTTACAAAGAAAAGGAAAAAAAATTGCAACCATAAAAACATAGCTCAAAGTTACAAGTCATTTTTAAAGCGCATACCCTGTCCTGTGAAACCGCTGACGGCTCAGCAGGAACTGCAGTTGTATCTGATGACGTCACTTCACCAACTGTTGACACGGGGGCTGTAAAGGCAGGCACCACAGGCGGCACTTTTTTATCATCTGAACTACTGACAACTGCTACGAAAGAACACGAAGTTATAAAAGATCAAGAATGCCTTCTCATTTGAACGGCGGAAATTTTTGAATGCTCCAGACGCAAAGGCTTACTCTAGTGCACTGAGGGATAAATGGATATCTGTCAAGTGGTGTGAAGCGAATTTAATGATTTGATAGGTTTGTGATCTTAACTATATAATATCGACGATTTTTACTAAAGTTAGAGTTATTTTTTCGCGATTTGACGCCGGGCTTCAAGAGAAAACACGGTAATATAGAAAGGGAATGTTGACATGTCACGTGGCTTCCATTCGCCACTATGGAAACGAGAGGGAGTCTGGACCGAGTTAACTTCCGCAAAGACTTCTGGGACTGTTACGGCGGACAGGCAAAAAAAAATTGGCCAATAGCTGACTGGCACGTCGCCAGTAACAATCCCAGAAACAATTGCGGGACGCATTTCGGCTCCAGTTCCCACCTTGTTTCTAACATAGCTCCCAGTAGGAGACGGTTGCTTTACCTGTTTGTTCATTGTTTTCGTTTCCGCTTGTCGAATCAGCACCATCAATGATTTCTGTAGTGGTATCCAGGCTCAAATCGCTGG
Source organism: Porites lobata (assembly GCA_942486035.1). Lineage (NCBI taxonomy): Eukaryota > Metazoa > Cnidaria > Anthozoa > Scleractinia > Poritidae > Porites > Porites lobata. Next base: position 1,538,344 of record CALNXK010000082.1, read on the forward strand.
CATTAAGTGTTGAATCAAGCGACACATCTGCTTTACCACCATCCGATTTAGCTGTTACTCCAACAGTACTCTAATTAATTCCAGAAAGACCAAAGCATTAGAAAGAAAAACAATACTCAAATATCTAAACCTAACCGCCACCTCCTAAGATCTAAATAAAATTTCTCATTCATTAATTTTTAACTTTTCTGAACAATTTGTACGAGTCTAGCCTTTTTCAGACGTTCTGGCAGTGGAGTGTGGCGCGAAGTCAGAGAGCGACAGAAAAAAGGGCTAATTCCCTACCCCACCCCCTCGCTGTTTTTCCTGCTGACATCTCTTTGCACCGTCCCCACAATCTGAACGCCTGGAACAGGATAGTAGGAGTCAAACAAAGACTATTCTTCGTTGCCCAAGCAATCAAGTTTTATCTAAAAGCCCAAGTTCGATTATTTACAATTCTAACATGACTCCAAGGCTTTAGCGTCAACAAACTGCAACTTTTTCACGACTCCATTGTCTCACAATTCCCATAGAAACTTGAGCACAAAGAAAACCAAACCAGATATAGAAAAATGACCAGAAAGCCTCGAAGTCATGTTAAGCGTATTGTCTAACCTCCTAAGGAGAGGCACTTGGCCCGTTTTCAGGAACTGGAGGGCCACTTACCCTGTTTAGGCAATAAAGAAGATAAAACCTACACCATGGACAAAATATACGCCCTTCTCGTTTTACTGACAGATACAGCAGAAGCATAAAGTAAAAGAAATGTTATGCACCTCCTTTTTGCCTTCTGATGTTGTGGCAGAGCTCCTCTTTTTCTGCTTAAGAACACTTGCTGGTAAATACTCACTGAGCTGCTTTCTGTACGAAAACAAAACAAAACAAAACAAAACACGTAAACAACACCGATATAAGTATAGTCAATTGCAATTTACACGTGCTATCATGGCAAACAAAAGATTGCAGACAAAAGATTTGTGACGCCAAAAGAGGTAAACTTGTCCCCATTCTCTGGGATACAATTTTGATGACGATTGGCCATTAATGCCTACCAAAAATGGGAAAGAAACTTTCATTTCTCCCACAACTTTCTTTTGGCTTTAAGTGAAGCCATGATAAGCCACAAAAAAGGCGCAAAAATTAAAACCTACAACAAATAAGGTAATGTTATGAAAAATTAATCAAAACGACCAATAGATTACAAAAGGTCATATCAGGGATTATGATTTGTATTGAAATCGAGTCAGAAAATGAAGTGTTGATCTGGGGTGCTCACCATTTGTAAAACAAACCACCAGGGTGGAAATCTTGTGCATAAACACAAAACTATAAAATGCAATGTGATGGGAGAACGAGCTGCTACAAAACATATTCAGGTCAGCTGAACCGACTAAAAGGAGTAGAAAACTTGCATCACCTCAAATCATAGCCCATATTTTCTGAGGCTTCCCACGACGTGTGAACCATTTAATTTTCTTGTAGACCGGAATTTCCGACTTTTCCATGTAAATGGTAAGCACCCCTAGTTTACTCACTTTTTCACATGTTTGGCCTCTATTTTCATTCCCTCCTTAAACATTTTCGCCGAGTTAGCTTGCATATGAACTGCAGAAAAAGGGTGCCAAAATTAAAAGATAAAAATGAGACTATGAAACTCTTAATCCAGGTATCTGCTGATACAGCTTGGAATTATGACCCTGTGATTCACTCCAGTGAAACAGTGAAGGCAGGTTGAAATAATACAGCCAATACAAAAGAAGGCACAAATGGGTAAAACTGAAGAAGTGGTTTCTAAAAACTGTTCAGCCTGACAGTTAACAAAGTTTACCACTGCTGTTTGTAACTTTTGAACAAAAAATAAAACACAACAACAAAACAACAAAAAATTGTTTTAGCACTGTTAAAATACAAACCAGTGTTTGTAAACATCTGAATTGCTCCAGTCAAATCAATTTTCACATTTTCTGTGGAATATGAAAATGAAGCCAGGAGTCATTTCATAAGTAGGTTGAGCACACAGGTAAGAGAAGCAATAAAAATATGCAAGTTTCTCCAAACAATACTCATTACTGCTAATTGAATGAAGAGGTTGAAGTATGTAGTAATATAACACTGACTTTGAAACTTTTTAATAAAACAATGCACGATCTCAGAAAGCACGTCATGATGCAATAAAAGTAAAACTGTAACCAGAACAAAGGTAACAAGGAACAACTATTCAATCCGCTCCAGTACTTTCACTGTTTTGAGAAACAAAAGATTTCATTTGTTTCTGATGCATGACAAGAATGCTAAAAGTGGGAATGTGGATTTTTTTTTCTTTTTGCACATGCTACTTTTTGAAAACAAAGCAAAACCAAGCAAGAAAACTTTCAGAGCAGTTTATCTACTAAAATGAGTCACAAGCAAAAATTCTGTAACTTTGAAGCACTTTAAAACATGACCAAAAAATGGAACGGCTGACTTGCAAGTTGTTAATTACTGAAACAACAACATTGTGTGTATAAAGTAAGTTTAAAGCTGGTTGCCATGTTGCAATAACTGCCCCTGAAAGAAGACATCTCCAAACTAATCTCCATATATTTACTTACAGAATTGGTTGAGAGAATTATATTTTGACAAAAGATCATAGAATTCTCCCTTTAGTGATTATTTTAATAATTATCATAACTTTTCCTCTTGATCGTGTATTGATAATTTTAAAAGAAATAATAATTGATGCTGGTAATAACCTTACCTTTTTTCTCAAACTGTAACCCAATAAACCACCTGGTAGTAGGGGCAGCCCTAGAAAACACACCATTAAAAAGAAGGCAAGCTTGACATAGCATCCCACAATGATAAGAAATCCACCAATGATATTTTAGGATTAATTATAATTTAACCCTTTAAACCCTAAGATCAAAATATGACTTCTCATTTGTTGCCCCTATTCATTTCCTACAGAAGTAGTGGGGAGAAGTTGATAAGATATCAAGCAAATTCATCTTTTGCGATCATGTCCGTAATTCTCATGACCACTCTGTTTTACAAAACATTGATATTACAAGGAGAAATTTGATGCTGATCACTCCTACGGCTTAAAGGGTTGTTAAGTTGATAAGTGATGTTCATGTATTGTTACTAACCATAACATAAATAGTCAAGTTTTTTTTTTCAAGCTTGATAAAAATCTAGAAATAATATTGGCCACGCTCTTCTCAACTTCTCTTCACAAATATGAACAAATGATACAAATATCCAGGCATCTTGAATGAACATGCATTATTCGTCAATAAAGGATTTATTACTCTGGATGCGTAGCAGCAAGAGTTGTAAAATGCAAGCTGTTTTCTTTTCTCCATATTTAGTCTACAAAAGGGCATTATGGTTCCAGGCGTTCCTAGCAGAGACCATAGAAACTGGGGATAAGTGATTCATTGTATGCAAATAAGACTCTTGATGAGCATGTGGATGATTAAAATGATGCGCCATGTTGATCAGGTTTTAAATTCCCATGAATTTAGGTGTTTATACATTCCTCAGAATATTTGAAGCAGTTCCTGGAACTCTACAGTAAAATAGTCCTGATGTTTTATGGCAGATTCACTTTGATAGATTTTCTAAATTGTTGAGATGTGAAGTCGCGTTGCACTTTGATAAATACTTGAAATATCAATGACTGAACCTTCAAATATTCATCACATATGTGTCACGGATGTGTTACGGGTAGCGTTGTACTTGACTGTCACCCACTCTGCTTGCAGAGCTTCGTTTCCAGTGGAAACTACTAGTCTACAAATTGAACAAGACTATTTATTTTTGTAGTAGTTTGAGAAATATAATGAGTTTTTATTTTTCATACTGTCTTCATTGATGTTTCCTTGGTGTCATAGATTTGCAAGGTCTCTTTGCCTCATATTGCCTTTGATTGTGGAAGACTTCTTGAAATTACAATTGCCTACATCATTGGAGATTTTCGCTTTAGATTCATAATTATTGCATTTTTTTAGTATTAGTTTTTGGTAGCTTAGTATTCTTTTGTTGTTGACAGCTAACAATAGAGCACAAGGAAACGCCACAACAGAAGAAGAAGAAGAAGAAGAAGAAGAACTGAGAAGAAGAAGCGTGGCCCCGGTGTGGTGTTTCTAGTCATTGCTAAAATTTAGCGTCATAAAAAAATGACAAAGATTTAAGCAATCTTATAGTTTTTTTTTAGGTTTATCCAGATAATAATGGTTAGCGAATGGGCGCAAGTTCAGATACCCAACTGTAACATTATCTTTTTCCAGTTTTAAAAGAAGTTTCTGACTATTGTATATATATGTACCAGAGGCATTCAATGGTTACTGTGTCACCTGGCTACCTAGCATTTATTCTCTCCTACACCTCATGTATGGTCCCTATGGCTTCCACGCCCACACACAGGCTCCTTAAGAATTAATTGCCTCCTCATTTCTTATCTTATCTCCAAGCAAGGTTGAGTCAACGCTTTTAGAGCATCTCGTGTAAGTTGAAAAGAGATTTCTTTCTTCTAGGAACAAAGCCGACAACATAGACTCATCTTGTCAACTTGGCTAACCAATACTATTAAAAACTGAATCACTGAACTATGCAATTCTAGAGCACTGATTGGCTTAGTCATCCTGGTAAATGAGTCATTATACCATGCTCTCAAATATGGTAACTGTACGCATCTCCTCAAATTTAAAAAACAAGCTGAAAATCGGTTGTTTGTACAAACAAAATCTGGAAGAATTCTCGATGTTTTGTGGGTGTTTTTAATAAAACAATATTATCAATCCACTTGCGTTTGTTGGATGAGATGATTATAAAAAACTTGGTGCAACGCACCTCATTGGCTATCTGCCATCTCATATCCAATGAGCACTTGGGCAATAATATTATTGTTAATTAAAGTTTAAGTACAAATTCACCTTCCCTGGCCTGAAAGGTGAGCAGTCATGGGAAAAATGATTGCATGAAGGACTTGCTCACATAATGCTCTTATTATTCCTCATTTGCATGCAGGGAATAGACCAAAATGACCACAGCAACTACATAGACTCAAATTATACCACCGTTGTTTATAAGCATCAAGTCTTAAATTGCCATTTTGGCCCCTGTAATCTCAAAAGAGAATCAAAACAGTTGCAGATATCGTTCTTGCTATTTGAGCAAATGAGCCTTTTAATGTACAACGTCCATAATAATCTCGCTCCTAATAACATTAAGAATATGTTCACGAAACTGTCTTCTGTCCACAGTTACCGGACTAGATCTGTTACTAATGAAAATTACTATGTTGAACAAGTTAGAACTGAAAATATGAAGCGAGCATTCTCTATTTCTGGTGCTTTAATTTGGAACAGTATTCCACTTTCTATCAAAACACTTAAAAAAAATCAATTCAAAAGGGAACTAAAGAGAAAACTCTTTGAAATACTGGAAAAAGAGGACGACTATATTAGAGTTTATGATATTACAGGCCAATTCTCAAAATCGTAACATGGTGTGCTTCCGTATGAACTACAGTCTGCCTTCCAGTCTCACTCTGGCTATAAACCACACGACAAACTAGATTGCTTCTAGGATTGTTCGTTTAACATATATATATAGTTATACAATTTTCTTTTTTCTCTTGTACCAGCCTCGAATAGCCTTCGCTAATTACGGGCACAAGCTTTGTAAGCTATGTTTAATTTGAAATAAATTTGTTGTTGTTGTTGTTGTTGTTGTAAAGGCACAAAAGCCAATACTATTTACTGTGTTAAAGTAAGTAACCAAAGACGGTGAAAGAAACCTTACTTGTCAGGTACTAGTGCAGGAAATGACTTTGGTTGAACATGAGCCAACAGGACATATTGAGCGTTCTCCAGGTTTGATACCAGAATTCTGATTTTTGACTCAACTAAACCAATCCTGAAAGAAAAATACACTGAGCTCAACTTTCTTTCACCCTGGGATGTAAAGGGGGTGTGCCACCTGACCCCAAGTGTTTTCCCAAAGGTTTTAACAATGAGGCCCTGTTTAGGGTAAAATTCGACAAGCGACATGGCGTTGAAACAGGGACATAGGACAGATGAAATGGCGACACATGACATGAAGATGGGTTGAAACAGCAACAGCAACAGAGAAAAGCGCAAAAACAATTAGCCATTTCGGAGTTACGTAGGGAACTGGGGAGAGTTTCAAATTTCAACTAATCGATAAACTGACACCATCATAAAAAAGGTCATGTTGAGATTAGTCATTTGATCAAGTTTGGTGCCCTAAAGTTGAACAGGGAGCAAGTTATGACTCTTGAAACATGGTTAAAGATAGTTTTTCTTTTAAACTGTGATACTCGTCATGCATCTACTACTTGGAAGGAACTAATTCAAAAATCATGTGTTTGCCCATTTTTAGAAATATCACAGAAATCGTGAATATGGTTTTGGGGGACGCTGTCACAAAATTACAGAGGTTTGTATGGCTCTTTAACCATGTTTCAAGAGTCATAACTTGATCCCTGTTCAACCTTAGAGCACCAAACTTGGTCAAATGACCAATCTCAGCATGACCTTTTATATGGTCGTGTCAGTTTATCGATTCGTTTAAATTTGAAACTTGCCCGAGTTCCCTACACAACTTCAAAATGGCCAATAGTGAAATGCAGACAGCGACATGGCCTCCTCCTCAAAAGGCGAAATTGCCAGTTTTGAAGTTTAGACTTGGGACATACGTATCCCCCTTAAGAGGGACTCAATAATAAGTCACAGACTCTTCTCCTCAGTCACTGTTCACTTATTCCTCTCGTGTTTTAATGTACAGATTCTCTTGACTGATCTCCGTGCATTTCCTTGAAGAATTATTAGAGAGAATTTCTTTAAAGATCAAAGCATTTTTATTCAGTTGATCATCAACCTTTTCTGTCTTAGTTATATATTGATACCGTAAGAGGAAAATTGCGAATAATTTTGGTTGCTTGAAAGACTTGGGTTTAGAGATATAACATCATGAGTAGCATGAGGTCAAGCGCATTTTTTAGCCCAAGACGGATAATTTGTGGGGAAGGGCAGGATGGGTGAGGGGGGGGAGAGAGTGAGAAATTTTTGGTCAGTATTTTAGGGTAACTGGGTCTGAAATGCATTTTTGGTGGGGACGAGTGGAACCTGGATGCATTTACAACACTTTTGAAAATTTTTATGAATGGGGAAGAAAAAATAAAATTTGAGGAGTTAATTATTGGTTTTCTCCCAGCAATGCTCTATCTCATAAAACAATACTGAAAAACTGGCTCTGAACTAGTAAACAAAGTGGTGGAGTAAAGGTCATATAGGCACCTATGGCCCTGTAAAAACTCCAGTATCTCTTAACAAATGTTGTTGGTACCACACCACTTTTTTGACTGGTCCAGACCCAGTTTTTCTGTGGTTTAAAATATTAATGCCCCTATTGTCACACTGTAACACTTCTAGTACTGAATTTTTTGTTTCGTTATTGATGGACATACTCCCACCTGGCTTCTTGGGTTTCAAGTTTGTAGACCAAACTACACTGTAAAACTTAAATGCACAAACAAGTACCAGTTCAACTCAACTCACCATTCTAAATGATCCTCTTCACAGTTTGATAAGGCACTTAACACAATATAGTGTCTGAAATGTGAAGAACAGAATTCACCAGCCATAAATGACCTGCCAGCGTGCATACAGCTCTAACTGGCAATCCACAATACAACACACTCAAATGCACTTCAGAAAATTTGTTTTTCACAGCTTTTTTGGGGTTGTTAAACTGCAGCTGTGAAAGACAGGAAACAATATCGAATATTTTGTTCTTGAATGCAAATTGACAGATATCATTGATGAAAACTTACAATAACACATGAAGTTTACAGCAACGAACCCAAAAATGTGACCGCTTTTGATTTATTCACATTCTTTTGTAGAGATTTAATCCAATCAGAAGCCAGCTGGAAACTGTCCTCGACTTCTGATTGGTTAATGTCTGCATAAAAGAATGTGATTTAATTAAAGGAGGTCACACTTTTGGGCTCCTTGCTGTAAATGAATTTGACACACAAGATGTGTTAGAAAATGGAAACATGACAATAATGTTATGAAAGGAATGAAACTTTGAAATGTAACAGATTTAGACAAGAACCCACTGAGAGCACATTATAACTTTGCCCTGAAAGCCTGTAGTTCACAGCAAATGAAAGCAAAACTCAGTTTTGGGAATGTTGCTAAGGAAACCCTACAGATTTAGAACACCTACTCATAGAACAGGAATAGTGTCTCTTTACCATTAATTCAGAAATAGTTGTGTGGAAAGAACAGATTATCAAACACACCACAGTAACAAAGCAGAGATTCTTTATTGCAATAGCAAGTACAAGATATACATTTAGATGATGAAAATCATTCAAGCCAAGGGAAGGAGGGCTTGAGGCTAGATTAAGACACACAATTAGACAAGGAAATATTATGTACTTGTATTTGCTAAAGAAGTTGGGTTGTTGAAAAAGTGCATCCCAGTTGGACTTGCCAATCAATGCATCACTTGTAACTTTAAGGCCTGCAAAAAAAGTTACCACTGTCAGAGTATATTGACATTTGCAAGCTGAACTTAAAATTTCACTGGTAGAAAGTTGATTGGTGACAAACTCCCATGTCAACTATCAAAAGCCAATAAACATCGAACGTTAGCCCTAAAATACTGTAAATTATTGTTTGACAATTAAATTAATATAGGAGAACTATTATTTTGAATTTCTATCAAATAATTATTTACATGTATTGGACAAACACCTTGCTTTTCTCTCATTGCTATCTACAGTGCAGGCCATGGGCTGGGCTGTTCTCTAGCAGAACCCAGTGGCCTGTGGTGCCCAACTTTTGCTCTCTGTTGACTAGAAAAATATGTTTTTTTCATACAAATCATATGCTGGGCACCCTGGATTTCACAGGTTCAGAGCACTGGGCTCCCTTCAATTTTCCTTTCAGAACAGTCTTGCATGGGAATTTCAGCATTTACGTGTGTGTTAATTGCATGCAATATGGCAGATTTACAAGCAAAATACATGACAAGCAAGAATACATGACACACCATACATCACCTGTCCTTGAAAATGTTTGAAAACATCAGAAACATTTCAAAAAGCACAGCGAATCATTCTACATCGTAGTTTGAATCGTGTAACAAAGAGCATCACAAAATTTTAAAAGAGGCTCAAATTATTAAACTGCAATCTACAATGTGAAACTGAATCCACCCTAATTTTTGTAGCTGACTAAGTGAAACAAATGATCATTCTATTTTTCCCCAAAATATGATGGATGTTCAAAGTACGGATTGAGGGTGAGAGATCTTGGTTCAATGTTCACAAATTTCAGCCAAAGAAAAAAGTTATCAAATACACACAGTCTAGGTGTAAAATTTTAAACTCAGTTTCCGAAAATTTGCTTGTATTTTCTCATGCATTTGTGCATTTATTTTTTGTTTAATTTGCGTGCAATATGGCAGACTTACACTGACCAAATCTTGCACAGCAACATTGGGAGGGCAAGAAGACAGTGAAGTGTCCCAACAATTTTGGCTGAGACTGTAGTTCACATGTCATGATCTTTGCTGTGATTGGCCATAACACAATAAACATTCCTGAAGTATTTTAAGTGTTCATGGTTTTGCCGCTTTGCACTGAAATGGTCGTGACCTTGTCATAAAATCAACTAACAAAATGGGAAAAAAGGTTGACTGTCATGAGTTATCAAAATACATAATTTTCACTAACCAATATCAAATTCTTCTTTCATTAAAGTTCTTGTTGAAAATGACACATTGAATGTTGAGTTCTGCTGAGGATAAGCAGGTGTTATGATGGGCATCAAGTGATAACGGTCTGAAGGATTACTCTGTCAAAAAAAAAAGAGTAGTTCTTCAATGACTCACATTATAATTAGTTTGAGTAAATTCTTTTTATTTGTCAGGAAGTAAGTATTTGTCATTATAATTATTTTCAATAAATTCTTTCTATTTGTCAGTAACATGCATGATGGAGTGTTCTCAAAGTCATTTTAATATTAATGACTACATTCAAAGAGGTTAGGATATTGGCTATGAAGTGATTACAATAAAATTCTACGAACTTAAGCTTTAGATTTCTTCAAGAGAAAAAAATAATCATCATTTAAGAAGGTATATCAGGCACTTGAAAGGTTGTTTCATGTCTGATTTCCAAACCTGACTTTTTAACCCCCTTCTTGTTATCTGTATAACCTAATTAAACAATGCAACTAATTGATATCTTCACATGTACATCAATGTAAAACGAATTTTAACAACAGTTTGCTAGTCTAAAACTGACAGTTGATTAAAACCTGCTTACCCTAGGATCCCAGACTGGAAAATTCAGTTTTTCTGAAGGTATGGGGATGTTTTTCAAGAGAACAGGATTTGGCCACTCCCTGTTAACACAACCAAAATTAACACACCATATAAATTATTTACCAAGGAACAAAATAAACTTTTTTTCCAGGGATCACTTACAGTTTAGCTCCTAAAATAACAAAATTGTGCAACCAGAATGTACCGTTCCATTGGGCACACGAAATTTCAGAAATTTCAAACCAAAATTTTTGTTCAATGGAAAGTGCCCTTTGTTCCCCTTATGTGTTACACCACTCAGACTATATGAAGAAAATTTCTTAAATGTCTCCGGATCTTTGCTTGGAAATTTCAAACCAAAATCTTTTTTGTTCAATGGAAAGTCTTACCTAAAATTCAGAGCCTACAAAATTATGATTATTTATCCTCAATGACTATGCAGCTACCTGTAGCAGGTAGTATGATCATTTAGTCTGTCTATGTGTTACACCACATTGTTCAGACTATATGTTTGCGCGTTTTGAAGAACTTTCAAGACAGGTTTGACATAATTGCACACAATAAATCCTCTGCCAAAACTTAAATGTGTTTCTTTTTGGGATCTTTTGTCTGAGAAGATACCTAACATGCTGATTTTGACAATGGTCTGTGAGAAACAGAGAATTTTCATGGCAATTAGTGCCAATGATGTATTTTTACGTTGTCTCACGAGACACCACAGCAAAATTAATACTGTGTGGTTGTGTACGATCTCTGGTGATAACATACATTGTTGTATTTATTACATTACATTACCCAACCCTTTAAAAGGGAACCAAAAAATGTTAGTAATTTCCTCAAACACAACTTTGTACTTACCATTTTGAAAACACAAGAAAAAACTTTTGGAGAAGCGTAGCTGCCACTGCCTTTGGATACAGCTGGCATGTACGAGCCACTAACATGGCCCATGACACACCACCCAAGAAACCCAAAACATTGGAATAGATTCCACGTTCTGATCACAAATACAAATGTGTTACTATTAATATGTGACAATAACAACATATCTATTGATCCAAAAGAATGTACATGTACTCTTACATGAAAATGACATTTTACTGTTTTTTGGGACTTGCATAACATAATGTACAAGTATCATCTAAAAGGTTTCTCATATATTCTTCATTTAAGACCTTCTTCATTATTTACAACGATGCAACTACAGTAGAAGCTCTCCTAATGGACACACTTGTAGGCAGGCAGCTAAACCTGTGGACACCATCACAAAACCCTGTTTTTCTTGATTCTCATTATTACAAACTCTGCATTTTTGTTTATTCTCGTAAGCAGCCGGCTGCAGTTACGGACACCATTTTTGCATCCCAAGGGTGTCCGCTTACAAGAGCTTACATGTATGTTATTAAACTATTTGGAAAGGTTATAGAATTTTATCTCAAAAAGAGTTTAAGCAGGCAAGAGGGAGCCAAAGAGTTTAGCTACTGGTATTTTTTCAGGAGCTCAGTATAAGTGTCATGGAGGTCATGTTTATTCAAGCTGCCAGAGCCTGTGTTTGCAATACAGCTGCAAAAGCCAGTGTGGAGAGTTGCTAGAGAGCTTTACAGCCATGAAGAATACCCTCAGTTGGAATAAATTTACTTGTTGCTGCTCTTGTAACCCTGCATTCTATTAACCGGGAAGAAGTTACATCCTCTAGTCATAAAACTGACAAGTTAATAATAATGAGAACCTACTTTTTGCCCATAATTTGACTGCCCTTAATGTAAGTCGAAAGTTTTCTATGTTGGGTACTAAGTGTAGAATTTCATCTGTGACACGACAACCTGCAAAATACAAAAACATTTATGGTCATACCAAAGATAAAATGGCACAATGTACCTCCACAACTAAAAATACTAACAGCAGTCAAGGCTGTCTCCATTATTCAATGATAAATTATTTTTCCATAACACTTACCATTTAAACTTCTAACACACTTTGGGTCCAGGTTTTTCAAAAGACCCTCATCAAGAAGACTCAGATCATCTGGGACCTCAGGGAGGGCTAGTCGGGCAAACAGCAAGTCCATCTATAAAATTGAGTCAAAAAATGATGACAATTTATACTGGATCAGATAGACTTTGAAGGCCAGGAGAATGACCCATGACAAAATACAATGGCATGTTTTTGTTTTGTAAGGAGAATGGGTATCCTCATTGAAGTAGCCAGCATGAAAGACGTAATCTATCCTCAGTTAGTAACCTCAACCCTTCTTTTGAGCCCCAACAGCTTAAATGAATCACCAGAAATGTGTCTTGAAGCTCCCTTCAACCTGATTGGTAAATTGAAAATGGCTTTGTTAACAGGCCAATTATGGCAGACATAAATGTACTCAAATGCTGGTACACCAGACAGGGCCCAGAACAAGGTTTTTGGCGCTGTGGGCTATCTTTGAAGGGACCGTATACTTTAAGATAAATTATGGTGATGGAAAAAATGGTCACTAACCTCAATATTGCAAAATACCATTTTGATGACAGGAACAAAAGCATTTTCAACTGCCTATAAAAAAAGTCAAAGGAAAGAAAGAACTAAACATGAATAAATGAAAAGAGGCATTGTACTATAATACAGGGAAGCATAAAAAGTGTGAAAGGAGCTAGCTGCACAAGAATTGTATTTTCTCAACAGAATGATCCATAAATTATAAATAACTTTGGAACAGTGTGATGCAGTCAACCACTTTCAAGCAAGCACCTTCCCTTGATAGCAACCTTTACACAGTAAACGTCCTACTCTGTGTAAATGACTACTCGGGAAATAGAGGAAAAAGCTCTGATCAGGTTTTATAAGAAAGTAAAGGTGACCCATATTTACTGCAAAAATTTACCCTTAATTCCTTTACATCCTCATTGTTCTTGAGAATCTCATAAAAAGTTCCAAAGAAGTCAGTTCGCTCAACATGACGAGGAGCAACAAGGAGTGTGTCAATATCAGCACCTGGATAAAATTCATAAAAGATGGTGTTATTAATAATCATATGCAATCACATAGTATACTTATGAAGATCTGTAGAAAATAATTCCACTTGAATTATGTCAAAACTCTAATAATTTCTGAGCCTTCTTAAGATCAAAACTGCTGTTTCCAAGGACGGGAATACATTATAAATGCAGGGCTGTACTCTGGCAGAGTCCAGTGGCCCCTGGCACCTAACTTTTGCTCTTGGGCAACTAGAAAATCTCAGGTTTTTTACAGAAATCATATGCTGGGCACCCTAGATTTTACAGGTTCAGAGCACTAGGCTCCCCTTCGTTTTCCCTGGAGCAGAGCCTTGAAACTCTTGAAGTCTTATACACAAAGTACATGTAATTTAAAATAAGTACAACAATCACAATTTTCCAAGCCTCCTGAAGAATAACATTACACTTCAACAGTAAATTTACTTTTGGTTTGAATTGCAGGTATCAGGAGATTTGAAAAATCAAGATTCTGCTTTACGTAATGACATCCTGTACCCCGACATTTAGACTAATATTTTTGTTCTACACGTGTATATATCTGATTACATGTACAGTATCATCGGACAGCAGTAAATAATAAAATTATCATTCTAAATTTTACCTTTGGTATGCACACCAAGCCTGTAAGAACCAAATGTGAAGATCTTTCCACCAACTAAGTTTGCAACTGACTCGGGCATGTTCTACACAAAATAATGAAAACACAGGTTGTTTCATATACTATACATGCATTTTTTGTATTCATCTTGTAACTGGTCATCAAATAAAATCCATGAGTTCCAAGATACCTTTGACAAACTTATATCTATGATCCATTGTTTAACCAAAGTATTCAGTTTTGCAAGAACAACCATCCTGTTGAGAAAAGAGAGAAAACAAATCTACAGTGTATAAACTGCCCTGAGGGTGTAAATGAAAAATTGTACACCATTTTTAGTAGCTTAATTACCTGTGTTGGAGCTCTTCCTCACTTTCAAACACTCCATAAGGTTTGAGAGTTTCCTCAAGGGCCTTAGTGAGTGCAATGTCCTAAGAGAATTATCATCACATGATAAATATAAATAAATCTTGTACAGTGTATGCATAATATTTCGGTATAACTACAGTTAACCTCTGTAAGCAGTCTCCTACATGTATCAACTGAAGAAGCTAACCTCTACTAAGAAACCAGAGTCCAGAGACATTAGGGACTTAAAGATTCAACGACGCGACAGTAACGAGAACGTCAAAAAAAAAAAAACAATAGGTTTAATGAGCAAAACAACACCTTTGCACGTGCAGCACACTTTTTTGTAAATTATTTCTTTGCCGTTTTTGCACAACTGCCACATGAAAATTCCTAATTTCTCATTTTATGGAGAAAGTAAATGAGCAATGACGAAATTTTATTTCTCTTTCTGAACTTGGATCTCAGAGGGTTCGCCTACCTTTTACAAAGTAAGTGGGTAGCAGTAATCATGATAAAGACTGAAAGAATGCAAATTGACATCTCGCTGTCATGTTGTTAGATCTCAAAGTCCCTGTGGTAGTTAATTTTTATCACAGGTAATTTTTATTTTTCCTTTGTTTCAAATTCATTAGCACACATTACCATAGCCAAAAACAAAGGAAAAATAAAAACTAACTGAGATAAAAAATTAACTACAACATCCATATTGGTGGGGAAGCAGGATACCCTTGGTCAATTTTATAACCACCTACATGTAGATTGACAGCCCAAGTGGGAATGGACAAAATTATTGATAATCAATGCTTAGTAAAATCCTAAAGCCAGAGATTTTGTAACAGCTTTTAGAATCAAGGCTTTGAGTTGTTGAAACATTAATTTATTTTACACGAAACATACTCATAATCACAGTTGTCAGAAAGTTTTGAAGTAGATGGCAGAGTTGTCAAAAGTAAGCGGCCAGTCCAGGGATATTTTATTCAAAAAAGGTCATCCATAAAGAAATGGTAAGGAGAATAGCCAGCCGATACTAATCAAGTAGGCGGCGGTTTTCGCCGGCAGCAGGCTACTTTTGAGAATCTTAATGGTCCAAAATAACATGAAACAAATGGTGTTACAAGTTGCTGTCTAAACAACATTTCAATTTATTGGTCTGTTCAGAGAAATACAACCTGCTCAATTCACCAATTTCAGTACGTATTCTAACTAACAGATTTACATGTAGTAAATAATTAATAATATCTTTTATGGAGGCTGCAGACAAAAGTCGATTTTCATGCTGGGCGAGTAACTTTTAAGCTCACTTGCCCTTGTAACTAAATCATTTACTGAGACAAGCCTGCCAGCAATGGCCCTGGGCAAGCAAAATGCAAGAGCCGGATGCTTGTCCAAAGGAAAAGCTGGAATTCAAGTTTTTATCAAGCCCACTGAAAGAACAAAAATTCACTTTCTACAAATAAAATTTTTACTACTGTAATTGCAGTTGTGGTTGTGTTAACTCTAATTTAAAAGGTCAATTAAAGACAAATTTCTCTTAGTCGGCAAACACCACCTGCATTTCAAGTTGTTGGGTTAATAAAATGATAGGCAGGAAATCAAACAGCTAGGAATTTCTTTTGGTTGTATTTTTGATACACTGTATCTTGTTATGAACGTAGCCAGGGATCACATTCACAATAGCCAGGGGAAATCCCTAGTCCCCAGCCTTAATGACAGTCTTTTTTACAGGCTAACTGTTAAGAAAGGGTGTTTTTTTAACTAGCCCCAGGTTATCTCACAGCATTTTTGTCTTTTTAACTAGAAATGATAATACCCTCTTAGGTGCTGAAGACATAATATTATGTGATAATAATTATGTGATCTCTTTAATTACAGTGTATCCACCATAAATACTTGAACCACCAAAATTCAATCCTAAGTGCCAGATCTAAGGATTTGTTTGTAGTTGAGGCTGTGGATGATTATGGCCGGACCTGACCAAAGATTCGTTTAAATTTTCACTGAACAATAATAAACAATAAAAGTCCATCACTGTTTACTACCTGGTAGCTTCGTTTAAAATAACCCGCTTATTAGATTGCAGTGCAGTGTAAGGTTTAGGTGTAAAAAGGACACTGTACGCCAAGTAACCTGACTCCGATCCTAGGCACAAAGATATGGAAGAACAAGCTGTGTTTGACCAAGCTGGCAGGCGTGCAAGCATCAAAGAAGAATTCAAGTGTTAACTAAGAAAAGTGGTTTTAACTTACATTGGACTTCGGCTCAGCCAAAGATATCGGGGAAGTGATTCCATAGGACTTTTGTGTTTGTCCCCCGGTGGCAGCACTAGAATCAATGACATGATTTGAGTGAGGCGCGAAAACCAAAAAACGTTCTCAGAATTATTGAATTCTTTCATCTCAAACCGGTATAATCGTTTAAGTCAGAAGATGCGCTTACCTGGACATTTTAAAGGTTTCAGAGAACCAGTCTGTTCATTGATAAATCATTACGGGCAAATCCGCAGGGCCTTGCAGCGTTTGTTATTTAAGGCTTTCCAACAAAAACAGAAAAAGATCAGAAACGTGGATGAAAACCAAGATGGCCGATCGGCCAGCTGTGCAACTGCGCATGCACTGGAGTCTCTAGTTCTCAGTTTCCTTACTGCCCGTTAATAACGCCTTGGATATTTTGACACTTTGGTAACAAAACAACTACCCGCACGTACATTTAAATCGTTTCCCGACTGATAATAACATTGGAGATGATGTGGTGACGATGACGATGATAAAGATTGCCTTTTGCAGATGGGCCGGTTCCGAGTTGCCTCAAGCCTCTGTTTTAAAGCGAGGTTAAGGTGCAAATGAGCTAGTGATAGGAAAATGATTTTTACTCTCATGCAAATAAAACTCATTTTCACAACAAAGGTTTCGCACTTAGCCTCGTTTTCAAAATGAGAGTTTTGAACTCCGAAATGGCCTATTTCTCTCGTTGCCCGCTGTCAAACGCAACCCTTACGTCATTTTCCCTCAGTCCAGGCCTTTTTGTTCGTAGCCCGTGCCCACTTGTTTGACCTACGCAAAAAATATACAGCTGTTCTATGTTCTAGATTGATTTCTTGATGCGGGTTCAAGCACCCGAAAAAAGCCTGATTTCTGGCTGCATGTGTGTGTTATGGTCTCATATGCTCAGAAGCCCTTTAAGCTTCTTCCAGCCAGGCCGTGCTCGCCACCCTCTCGGCAGATCAAGGCCAACCCAATTGCTCGTCCAATTCAACAAATCAGAATAAGTAATTGACTAGAACTGTTTTCAAGCAATTGCAAAAAGGCCCAAGAGAGAATCTGAAGTGAGTTTCGTAGACGGAATATTGTACATGTCAAGCCGATTTTTTAAAAACGAACCTAACCAAAAGAAATTTGAAGCCATTTGAGAAAAAAAGGGCCAAAAGGCCAGGGCAGGGCTTTTTTGCGCCTGATAAGCTCGAAAATCACACCAGCGAAGGAAAAGGAAGGAGAGAGAGCCAGGAGCGAAGACTTGAAAAGAAACCAGCAGAAGAGAATAAAGCAATGGGTTGCACTCTAAGTTCTTTTCAGTTTTACTTTGGTCTACTTGACGGTTTTGAACTACATTCTCGTTGGGTACCCCCGAACGTTTTTAAAAATCTGAATAGATGTATAAGGCAACAAATAAACAAACGAAACAAAAGCAATATGTCGTCTTACTGCAAAAAATGTCAGTTTTTGGGTTTTGCACACTCATTGCAACGTGATGTTCTCAAAACATCGAGAGAAAAAGTTTCACCGTGTTCATGCATAAATTTATATTTATAGTTATTTCAAAATACTACACTGCTTACCAGTTATCTCGGGTGTATATATAAACACATTGGAATTACAACAAATAAATTAAATATTGGCGGTATTCGATTAGTATTGTGGTTGTAATTAGTTTGTTTTTCATTTCTCCGGACAATTTAATTGGCAACCTCTCGCAATAATTTTCAGCCATTTCCTTTCGAGAAACTCGCTGATTCAGTGCCAGTAATTATGAAATTACCGGACTTTTTTGTTGAAATTGTAAATTATTAATTTTGTAAAAAGACTTTTCTTCGGGGACTAGCTGTGGCCTTTTCACATATACAATTTTTCTATAATTCAGGACGTTTATTCACTTTGTAGCTTTAAGTTTTTACAATTCTCTCTCTATTGTTGTCACACCTTGCTTTTTATACCGACTCAGCTCAAATTAATACTTACACAACTGTGATTGGCTGGAAGTGACCCATCCGCACGAAACCTCCGAGGCGTTTACCTTGTCAAGATAATTTTCTTTCTCATATTTCACTGTTAAGATTGGGCTTTCCAGTAAGAATGAAACAAGCAATGTAGAAATTACAAGGTGTCGAGTATTATATAGAATTTTTACAATACTAGTAAAGAAGGTTCTGAAGTTGTTGTTTGAAAATTATACGGAGTAGTCGATCTTGGTAAGGTGTCTAGCTTCTTCTCCGAATGTGATTGGCTAAACTTGCTTATATATGAATTAACTATGCGATGCCAAAAACACAGTACAACAGTACCGAGTCTGATTACAACACGGGTGGCTAACAACTTCTTACAGGTCATTTACAGCTTGATGACTCAATACAGCTATGATGTGACAGGGAATTATCTTAACTATTATTATTTAAATTATTTTCTCTAAGTTGGTATAAGTTGATCATAAATAACAATTTCCATTGCTTACATTTTTATTGTATAACAATAATATTGTTATTTTTCCGCCAATCTGAAAAAACGCGACAAAGCCGGAGAAATTAAAACACTTGAGTCATACGATTTGCTCGCGGAAGAACATGGCAACTTGATCGTCAAGAAACGCCCCACTTAAAGTTCATTTCTTCCCATCAGTAACAAGAGCCTGGTACTTTTTTGAGTTCGATTTCCAATGCTTTACATGACCATTATTTCGGAATTTTCACTCACCGAGATTAAGGAGAATAGCCGTGTCAATACATCTAGCGGAGAATCGATGCAATTAAATCAACAAATCAAATAAAACATTGCCTTCAGAAACGTTCATCAGCAATAAAAAGGAATCTAAATTGCAGTATTGACAAAGCTCTGTATGTTTACATAGTTACATCCGTTTTCTAGACACAAGTGGCACTACATTTGCATTTTTGACAATTTAACAAGTATTAAGCCAAGTGAAAATGCATCGAAGTAAGTGAAAACACCAAAACACTTTTGAAGTCCTAAACAGCGTTGCCTCCGAGCGCGTTTTGAAGTACGTAGTCTTGGACCGAGATGTCAGGAATTCATTTACCAGACATTGGAAAATTAGGTATTCACATAGCAACTGGAATGAAAGACAAGAAAAAGGTTACGCCGAGCAACATGGCCGAGGATGCTAAATTTCGAGCACTGTCAACGAGACTCGATAGTGAAAAACACGAAAGAAGCAGAGCTCTGAAGAAAGAAGAGCGTCGAATGAAACGAAGGAAACATAAAATTGACCAACGCCGGTGCGATATTCAGAAGGGCAAAAAGGAGGAGTTACATGCCGCTAATTGCGATGATAGCGTCAAGGGTACATTTCCACCCCTGATTTCTTATACAAGACCGTCGGGGGAACCTAATGACGAGTTAAGCAGAGAAACAAAAGATGTTGATCAATATTCTTGCAGCAGCTACTCACCAACGTCTGCTATTTTTCCAATTCAGGATGAATTTCTATTTTTTGAAGGTAATAGAGAGGCCCGCGATGGCGGCGAAAAGCAGAAATTTACACTACCACCGATTGAAAAGGATGTTGTAGAGAGTAAGAAAAAAGAACGAAAATCCACACCCTTTAAGAAAAAGGCCAAAAAGAACAACATTATTAGAAGCAATAAAAAGATTATGGAAGGCGACTTCGAGGAATCCAGCCATCCAAGGAATTCTAAAAAACGACGCCAGAGTTCACCGCTAGTGCTAGCTCAGAATGTGACTTCGAATAACCATAAGGAAGACTTTGTTTCCAGTAAGGAGGACAGTAAAGTTGAGATAAGATTACCCTCCCCAACTATGATAGACGGCAAGGAGACAGCACAACTTACTGAAGGAGACGAACCTGTTTTACAAATAGAAAGTGGCGCAGAGCTAGGTCCTGATGAAGCTAATTCCTCCGCAAATCCATTTAACTATTTGCTCGTCGAAGCGCAAAGAAGGAAGGCTATAAATCAAAATCTACAGGACGCCTTTCGCGCTATTAAAGCTTGTCGCTATATTAGGACACCCAGCCGTTTAGAACAAGAGAATGCCGAAGAATCGACGAACTTAAATTAAAGGAAGATGCCTTCTCTTTTTGATAAATCAGCGCTTTTCTGTTAAGATCAATAAGCTAATTGAATGCTCTGTCTGGATCTTTTCCGTACCCATCTTTCGATGGAAGTTAATTAGCTGATCTAGCTACGTAAAGTTGCTTAGTTGTCACATTATATAGCTTTGCTGGAACTGGGCTGCCGCTCAGAAAAATCCCTTCTTAGTTTGGATAACTTTAAATTTCAGCACATTCCTGTGTTTTAGAGCTCATATTTTAGACGTTTGTTTATCTGGTGTTGTTGACAAATGATGAGTTTTAAGTGTTGACAAAATTGATCTATTAAACGCTCTAAATGCGAATACTGAAATTTCCGCGGCTTGTCCAGCCTTAGTTATTTGTCGTTTTATTATGACTGTTTCCTAGTGCAATTGATATGTTTGGCAACCCACAGCATTTACCATGAAATATAGTCACTATAACTGAACAGCTGAAGTGCAATTGTTATCTCGCAGTTCCTTTGGTGATCATGGTATTCAATTCGAGAACTTCCGCAAAGCCCCTTTTTAAAAACAAGGTTACGTTGTCTTCACTAATATAAACTAATTTTATGTTTTCAAGCAATCAGATTCACACATTTCGCCACATTCTGAAAGTGAGGGTTATGGCCCATCAGCACTCAACACCAGGCTCTTTTACTTGTGACACGAGGGCCTCTTGGGGTTAAACCGGCAAAAGAGCAAATCCCGAGATGAATCTTTACAAGTATAAACTCACGATACAGACGATGTTTTTATCTGGAGTCTCTGCATTCCTGACTGTTCAAAAATGTAGTTACTGCAATAATGTATTTACGACTTCTGACTGATAAAAGGCCTCGACGGGTGATGGAGCACAGTGTGCGATGCGATATTACGCTGTGATTGGTTGACCTTGTGTCAAGATTGGAGAGATGTTCCCTCAAGGGTCCGCAGTCGCAAGTTCCCCTTTTATGTCTTGTGCCAGCATCCGCGCCTTCAGAATCCCTATTCCCGCCGACCTCTTGATGTTTTTTGAACGGTCTATTGGACTCTCATTTTGCACCAGGGTTAGCCTAAATGAGATACATCATCTTGTGGCTGTCCTCATAGGATTTTTCTGAAACGGTGGAGATATAGGTAAAGCTAGAGGCGAAGCGAATGTCTCTAGAAAACATGTACACAACATCGATCATCGTCCGCTCGGGCGCTACTTAATTCTCGTCTGTTCTTAATTAATTTCGTCCGCGGTTTCCTATCCTATTTTTTGCTTTTGCTTCCTCACAAACTTGCAATTGCTTTTCAAACACATTTTCTTCACTTGTTTGAGGTCGATCAAACATTGCCCTTAAACCTCAGTGTTCTGGCAGACTTGAAAACGCTTGGTTCGAATACGCGCGTACCCCCTGCTTGCCGTTCTAAGCAGCCGTGTCGAAGAAGCTCAGATAAAGATTAATCTGCAAGGGATTCTCTTTTATATAGGGATTTTTTCCCGATCTTTATGACCTTCAGCAAATAAGAAAGAAAGAAACCTCTAGAAACAAAGACAAAATAAAAAAAATTGTTCGCTCCGATTCTCCCGGGAGATCCTTCGGCCTTTGGATTCATGGCTTAGTGTTGAAAATAGCTTTTTGGACGTTTGTACTGATCACTCAGCAATGATTACTGTTTATTAGGAAATACCTTTTGCGGCACTTGCAAAGAATTATAACGTTCACCTAGAAAAACCCCACTATTTATATATATGATGCTTCATTGAATTGGTTTTAATCTCAAAATAAACGAAAGAGCCCGAAAATTCTTTTCATATTCAGTGAGTGACATCAACCAAAAAAATTAACAACACTGGTTCTTCCCCGGGTTTCTTCCTAGCTCGCTTCAAGGATTATCACGAGACGAGCTTTTTTATATGTAAATATATCCCTGTAACCTTGACCGAACCTTGAACAGATCACTGCTAGTACTGATCTAGGCTTGTTATAACATGACACGAACCCGTAATTGAGACCTAACAAACTAAATGGCAGTCGTCCCTAATTTTGGGTATGACTGCCATATTAATACACTAAAAATCTTTGTTTTCGCAAAACATTAGTAAGGATTGAGCTTAATTTCATCTTATTCCGGTTTACTTTGTTTGTTGCTATTAATAACTTCAAAATTTGGAAGCCACCTTATTACTTCGTCGAACTTCATAAATCAAATGAATTGGCACCGACAATAAATGGCTTTTAATTCCTTTTTGAGACCAATTTGAAGCATGAACTGCGCCTCTATGTTATAGATTTGCTTTCAAAAGTGTTGATACTGTAATTTTCCATGTTGGCGAATACAAAAGGTAGGACAAAGCCGGAGAAAAATGTTGTAAACAGAACGGCTTTCTTTTATTTTTTGCAATAACAAGCGCTCTTAGCTCAAGGGAACAAAAGAGAGCTCTGAAATATAAAGCAGGCTAAATAATGGCTCAATGATTAATTTCCAATTACGAGCCGTTAAGAACTTAATGCATTTACGGCACCGGCAGATCATAATAAAGTAAATTTGAGTGTTAACGGCGTTGACTCGGCAAGTTTGCTTTATCTAACTCTGCGCACCTAAACAGGGAGGCAAAAAATGGAGGTTAACGAAAAGTCAAACTCCTCCCTCACGGTAAAACAGAGAAATTGCGCTCAAAGAAACTCGCTTCTGAGACAAACAAATCAGAGGATAAGTGCTTCTATACAAAATGAACACAACCTGTTTGCAAAGAGCATGGAGTTCGAAGCTAAAAAACTGCGGCAAAAGTTGACCGTTCTGATTCCCTGTAGGACAAAGACAAATTCAACGAACAATGTGAGATCACCCACGAAAGAAGAAGAAACTTCGGAAGATAAGTTGAAGTTACCAGTAATCAGAAACGAGGTCAAATCTGCACCATGTTCTCCGAGCCAGGAGAGAAGAAGATCTACTTTTTCTTGGGACAACTTGAATGTCTCGTCTACTGGTAAAGACGTACTTCGAAGAGGTTCTTTCAATGACATTGCATTTGAATCGCAAAGAAGCTCCCCGATTCCAAGGCGCAAAACAAGTAGGTCGTTTTCTTCCCGCGGGGAACTTTGTCCCCAATTCTTAACACCCGTCCAGGTTTCGCCGAGTTCGGAAGATGGAAACCCGTCAAAAGTGTCACCACTAATGCCAAGGAACCTTAAACTAAGGGAACAAGCTCGGCGTGATAGTCTTCTCAAATTATTTCCTAATGAGGGCGATAAACCCCAAAGCCCAACTTTGGAAGATCAATTTAAAACTCTTGGATCTTGCCGATACCTCCGACGTGACACAGAAGGCGATTTGAAGATATTGGTTAAGGAGACCCCCGACTGACACATAACGAAGACATAACGAGTAACTGCTAAGGTAGCCATTTTCGCCCAAAAGGCGTTAATCACCTAACTGAGACAAAACAATCATGAAATTACGAATAATGTCCAAGGTCTTTAGTCTCCTTTCAATCTCATGCGACTAATTTATATACACGCACAATATATTCTAAATGTGATTTTCAGTAATGACGTGCTTTGAACATTATTTGAGGTGCGCACTGAACTAAGCTCACTGTGCCTACAATCCTGTTCGTTAGCGAAATGACAACTTTTCTTTGCAGTACTGCATGCCTAAATGACACCATCGCACGAAGCGCGTTTGATGCTGGTTTGTTTGTCCATAGAATGGACTTAAGTAAAGTGCTGATTCATTTTATGCACAATTTGGGCATAAAATAAGTTGTTAATTTTTTGTTGCGCGCTGCTGCCTTTGTCGTTCTTATAGAATGCATCGCTTTTGTGATGCAGAGTATTCATGCAGTCTGAATATTTAAAGTTTGTTTCTTCTTCTTTGTGTTTTCGCAGCAGAGAACCGCACTTTCTAGTCGTGTAGAAAGTAACTTAAAAATCTTATTGGCTACGGGTCGAATGTCTTCTTCATTCTACAGCCAAAACATGTTTTATTTTTCGGTAAAGCACTTACATTACTCTCCACAAAGCGAAACAGTAATTATCATAGCATTTTAATCTAAACTGTCCATAACTCCATAATTAAATGTTAAGTGATTTAATTAAATGTGATTCGCATCTTAAAGCTTCGAGTTAATTGTACAATAGCGCGCGCGGTGTACATTCCTGTCTAACAAAGTAACTCAGAGAGCTATAAATGTACGTTCTAAACATAAAGCTTCCTATGCATGCTTTAATTTGTTTGTAACAGGGTGGATTCATTTGCAACATACGCGTATAGCTGTCGCATTTGCCTACTGGAATTTTTGATAGTTTGTAAGCTAAAAGCAATAAAAAAAAATAGTGATGGAAGGTGATGGGCTCCTGTCCGGCTGAATTTAATAAATATAGGTGTTGTGGTTTAATTTTATCCTTGGTTTAAATTTTATTATCTTTTGTTTTTGGGTACGGTAATGTACGATAATGATTTTGAAACAAAAGAAAAGAAAATTTAAACCAACGATAAAATTAAACGACAACATAGGCATTACCCCTCCCTCCCCCGGTATTCGCTCCGCACAGGCGGCATCACATGATTCAGTGAATGTACTGTTATGTAAGCCGGGTACTATCAATTGTCCTCTTGCCAAGTGCGGAAAACGAAATCACATCCCGTCATTCTATAGTTTTTACGTTCAAGGATGGAGGCTTAATACAGGTAAGACTAACAAAGAAAGATTGACCCTGCTACGCTGCTTGAATGCATAGAAAATCGGGCCAGTAGCCGCCAAGAATTAAGGTAGCCGGGTGAACCGTGAAATACTATACAGATTATTGCTCTGTCACAGTGGCTGTCAATAGATGATGTTCAGAATCTGGGAAATGAAATAAGATGAATATGCAAATAACCAAGTCAAGAGACAGGTCCGTGCGATATGCATATGCGAGATACTCATGCCAGAGAAAGAATTTATCCAAATTCATGGAGCTGATCAGACCTTGTATGAAGATGTCGAAGATATCGATGCCGGAAGCTTTTGAGCACGCTGAGCCACAAGCGGCCTAAACTCGAAATATAACCACCGGCATTGTTGCGTAACCTTCAAAATACAGTCGCCTCCCGTGTCAAACCTTTCAGGGAAAACGTAAACTGCAAAACAGTCGGTTTTTTTTCTCAAAATCAGTAAAGCAATCGGTAAAGCGTGGCGTAAGAGTCTTACGCGCGCGAAGTGCGAGAGTGTGAGGCGAGAGTCTCGCTCTCCGTTTTCAGCCTCGTTCCAGACCTTTTGTTTGACTGCTCGCGCGTTCTTTAATTTACGCAAAAATACGGACTGTTTTGCAGTCTAGGGAAAATGAAAAAAGTTCGAGTCATGCATGGGGAGTTCGAGTTATCGGAAGCTCAAAGCAAAGCAAATGGGTGGGGATAGCCTGTTCCAGGCGTTCAGGTAGTGGGGAGCGGTGCGAAGTAAAAAGGAGCGCGAAAAAATAAAAGCGAGGGAGGGGGAGAGGTGAGAGAGGGAACCGCACCTCTCTCTCTCCAGTCCCCCTCTACTTTTCATCGCTTTCTTTACTTCGCACCGCTCTCCACTATCTGAACGCTTGGAACAGGCTAGGGTGGGGAGGGAATGCAACTCAGCTATCATGGGTGATGGGCTCCTGGTAAAGACAAAGAATCGAAGTGAAACGGTTGTTTTGAAATCAATTCAAAGTTTCGGACACCGTTACATTGTTTTTTTTTTTTTCAAACTTGTCAGGCGATTTCGGATTACAGAATGGTCGAGCCGTATTAATTGAGGCAAAAAATATATAGAAATGATCTAAAGGGAAACAAAAGTTACTTCGAGTACTAGAGGGAGGTTCGAGTTGTCAAAGGTTTGAGTTACCGACGGTAAAATTGCAGTATGAAGGAAATCCAGGGGAAATCGACTTGGTTCGAGTTAGCGCAAGGTTCGAGTTAGCGAGGGTTTGAGTTATCGGGAGTTAGCTGTTTTAGGATTTGTATGGTGATTGAAGCCGCCTCACTTGGGTTTGGGTTGTGTGCTTCCCTTTTGTGTTTTATCCCAACCGATTCATGGCCATTTTATGGATTTTGTTGGAGCAGGTTTGAGAATAAACAGGTTCCAATAATGGCCATAAATCGGCTCGGGAACCTTACAGGAAAGTAGAAACACACAACTTATTTAAATGCTTTCTCATTCGTAGGCTACAAATACAATCCGAGTTTTTCTCCCATTCGAATCCTTATACTATTTTATTTCGAACGTTCCGCAACAGTGCTGCTGGTCATAATTCTAGGTCGCTTGCCGTTCGTCCGTGACTTCCCATATCCTTCAATATCTGTCACTGAGTTTTGCCACAAAAGCACGATTTCATCTCTCAGCTGATCTCTCGAGATCTTAAGATTAAAGTGATGCCCATTCTATACATAGACTGTTTGGATTGCAAAATGACAACTTTAAATGCCCCTTTGCACTTAAGAGGCGGTCCGTGTAAGAACCGACCACTCGAATTTCCGCGGAAAACAGAATTCCTTCATTTTTTTTCTGCAACATAATTAGCCCATTCCATTAACAAAAATCGAATTTGTTTGGCTCATAGTGCTTTTTTAAAAAAATTTGGGCGGCGATTTGCCTGGACGGTCCAAAGCTGTCATGATCGTCTTTTTGAAGGTCAAATTTAGCGTTTTGTTCAAAGCTCGCAAAAATTTCGCATTTATCAAAATAGCATAAAACAAAAGTGTGATTTTAATTCATGCTTCCTTTATTCAAAAAAGGCAAAATATTTAAATTCTGACTTTAAAAAAACGAGTTATGATGTTTTGAAAATACCACGTAAAGCGTCCTTGAAAAAAATGCGCGGTTATCCTAGTTTTAAAATAAGCTTTTTTCAAAAGTCTGACGTTATCTGGAGTCTTGGTCACCCTCCCTGTTCAGTAATAGGGCTAGTGTATCGAAATCAAGAAAAACATTTTTGGGCACTGTTGATTCCGAAGCACAAGAGTTCGATAAAGTTGGGTAATATTTTACTGTAATTGTGCGTATGACGTAATTTACGCATTTTGGTGATTCCGAACTTTCCCACAGAAAATCAAACCGAGAGAGGAAATGTATTTAAAAGTGGCCTTTATTGTTCGAGATAAACTGTGAACAGCTAACAACTTACCAAATGCTCCACGAAACTAGGAATTGCGAAGTTTAATAGTCGAAATTATCGATTCCGGGGTAAGTTGTCAGTCGTCTAAGTTTACTTCTAAAAGCCGTTTACAAAATTTCATTCAATTAAATTGGTCGTAGGTTTTCCTGATCAACAAAAAAAGAAAAAGCTTTTCATTCAGGTTAAGCATATAATTACTTGACGAAAGTGAGTCCTGTTTAAAAGAATTACACATTTTATTAAAAACACCCGGCACATTACAGCCGAAATTCAAATCATCTGAACAGTGTTAATTTCCCGTCACGCTGGCTACGCGTGAATGTCAGTCTTTTAGCTTGTCACGCGTATGTACCTTTTTAGTACGGTTGACAAAAAAACATGTTCTTTTCTAATTCGACTTTTCAAAATGTATAAAGGTCTTAAAACGTCTTTTCAAGTTTTCGAAAAATAACTGCCTCCACGATCTTTTTGAACTCGAGGTCGAAAAACCCTGTTGGTTACTATATTAAATAGCGGTTTGTGCCTTAATGCGGCTGGTTACAGTCACAGCCTTCAAGAAATTCGGATAAGTTCGCTACAAGAATTTTTTTCTATCGCGAGAACTAAAAGGAATTTCAGAAAGTATAAAGGTCTTAAAACGTCTTTTCAAGTGTTTGAAAAATAACTGCCTCCACGATCTTCTTGAACTCGAGGTTGGAAAACCTGTTGGTTACTATAATAGCGGTTTGTGCCTTAACGTGGCTGGTTACAGTCACAGCCTTCAAGAAATTCCGATAGGTTCGCTACAAGAATTTTTTTTCTATCGCGAGAACTAAAAGGAATTTCAAAGTATTTCAACATGTCCTTGAGCATAGCAACGCTAAATGTTTCAAGTTTCTTCTCGTGTGAAAGGTCACATAAACAGTATGAATCATAGCAGATCGGATGCTTAGGACCAAGGTGGGTGGCTACCTCTTCCACGGTGGCTCGTCTTTCCTGCTCTTCCTGTTCCGCCTCTACGTCTTCATTGAGCGCTTCTCGATGTGCTTTGCTTCTTCGCGAGGCCGCTAGCCTCGAAAAAAATCCCTGTACTTGACCCTTTGTGAGCCAATGTTTCCTCTCAAACATCCGAGAACTGTCTGGGTTTCTTGCAGTTCGCATATCTGCTGCCACTTTTGCGGGATCTGACTTGATGCCAGTTCTTTCTCCAAGATCAAATTTCGTTGTTAGGTACTGTTTAACCTCGGTAGGAAAACGCACAGCTTCGTTTCGGGGCTTGTGTAGAGCCCATCCAGTCTGCAAGTCACTGCACTCGGGAGAGCGGCCAGTTTTATTCTTTTCGTGATGCTCCTCTACAACTGCTTCAGGCACGCTTCTGATTTCTTCGTCCTTATCAACAGTACGAAATTTCTCCGCCCAGTCTCTTCTGAGCTTGTCATACACCGTATCAGAGTTTCCGCGAACTTGGCTGTGCTCACCAACATCAAGGTGATTTTCGAGTTCACTGAATTTCTTGAAAACCATGTTGCACCCGGACTCAGAACAAGAGAAAAGACCGTTGCATTGTTCATTTTCACTGTTTGTCTCTCTCTTATACACTCGAGCTTCTTTGAGAGGAAAGAAGTTTTCATGCACAATGAGACCAGTAGGACCTTGAGGTTCAGTTATGACCTCTCGGTAAGGAATAAACTTGCCTAGTCCAACACCATAAGCTCTCCATGCTCTAATTCCTTTCACTTCAAACTTGAAATTGTGATACTTGCTGAAACCTTCTATCTTATGTACTTCGAGTGTCTTTTGAGTCTCATTCATTGCGCACACGGAGGCAGTTGTACCTTGAACAGGACGTTCTGAAAGCGCTACACGCATGTCTTTCGCAGAAACGACATCGTGTCCTTCATTGCAATATCGTCGGATGGATTCTTTCATTGGGCAAAGGATTCTATCACAGATATCTTTTCCATACTGCGGCTCGGAAAAGTCATACCGTGCTACTTCAATGCCTACTCGTCTTCCGGCATCTCTAACGGCGGCTAAGAGAAAGTTATTGTGGTAACAGCCTGCTTCGTCACTCCCTAGGTTCACTTGGGTAATCTGGGGATGTTCTTTCTTTACAACCTCAAGTGTGTTTTCGATGATCGTGCATACTGCGTACCAGTCTTGCTGGCAAGAGTCGAAGATATGAGCATACGATTGCAGCTCAATTTTTCCAGAGTCAACATTCTTAGTTATAAAGGTGGAAATATGCCAGCTGAGCCCCCGTTTGCCGAACCATTCAGACTGTTTCTCACGAAATTTTATTTGGAGGAACTTCATGGCCCAGTCCATGATCAGAATGGCTGACCGTGGGTCTTCTGATTTCAGTGCATCCGGTTTCGCCTCCTCCTGATTTATTGAGCGTACAATGTGCGCTTTCCACAGCAAGATGTCTGACTGTGCACGGTCAAAGTCGTAAAGGACATCTTCTCGTTGTTCGCAACTGTAAGGCTTCCATGACGACCCTTCAATCGCTAGTCTCACTTCCTTTAGAACATCCTTCAGCCCTTGGCATTGCTCGCAAGTCGATTGATGCTGATGCGGACAAGGATGCTGGAGCTCGGGATCAACAGGATCACTAAGCGCAAACTTTCTACAGTGGTCAGCACAAGTAGAGTAATGCTGTTGACAGTGTACACGGTAGTCAGTTTTGAGATAGCGTTTAGCATCGCGTAGGTTTTGGCAAATACGTAAACACCGCTGTTTCTCCATTCCTCCCTTCTCAAGAGTTTCAACCAGCGTCTCAATAGTCTGAAAGCCCGCAGCACCATCTGCAGCCGTATTGTCCAATCCCTGGAGCGATTTACGCTGAGACGCTTCTCGAACCTCCAATATTTTAAACAGAGAAGACCTAATAAGTGGCTCGTGACATTGCTCTTTGCAATACTCCAAGTATTGCTCAATCATTGTAGACCTGGTCAGGATCCTTACAACGTTAGGCATCTCAATTCTGTCACCATTATCTAGGGTGAGTACCTTGTTACCATATGAAACATCCTGATAAAAGTACGGTCTATTAATGAACTCTACAAAGTGGTCGACCTTCCCCATATCAAGGCGTACGCGATGCTTCGTCTTGATTTCAGGGATGGTCCCAGGACCGTGCATTTTAGCATGAGAACGTGCTTGCTTTATTTCCCATGTAGAGAGACTTCCGTAAGGTTGGTGAATTTTCTTCAGTTTGGTCATAGGGTATCTTTGAGCGTAAAGGCTCAGAATCTGTTTCTTTAAATTCCTGGTCTTTGCGTTCTTATAAGCAGTCATGAGTACCACAAGATCATCGGGGACTGCGCCATCAAATAATTCTCTTTGTACAGACATCATTGACTCGAAGAGCTCCTCTCCGTTACCTGGGGCAATTACATTACATATGTGCAAGCAGTCCTCTTTAGCCTTTTTTACAAATTTCAGCTGTTCCCCATCGCTTAAGTTTTGGAATGGAGTTTTAAGCTGATATTTAAGAGGTTCGCGTTCTACTTGTTCTTGTGTAGTAAGACTCGCAATTGTATCCATCGCCTCGTTATACCTGCCGACTGCATCGGTTACCACGGGTGAAGTTAAAGAGGCCTCCTCTGACCCTGGAGTCCAGCATGGTGTTATCGGATTCCAGGAAGCTGGCGTTGATTGGTCTTCAAGAAATGGAGTTGAAGTGACCATGCGACCGATGGCTCCCACAGCAGCCCTCTTTAGCATGTCTGCGGAGAATAAAAATGGAAAGGTTGCTACTTAGTTGCCTTGCGATAGGATAACCTGACAGGACAACCGTGTGTGTTTTTTTTATAAAACAACAACCAAACGACTACCCTCCCGACAGTACCTTTGAAGGAGCACATCTCCCTCAGTTTCCTCAGGGTATAGCCAGTCTGATTTCCGATCTACTTCTTCACTGTGTTTCTTTCTGCACGTTGTGCAAATAGCTATAATAACAAAAAGAAACAAAAAAAGTTTTCCAACCTGGAAAGACTTGTTAAAAAAATACTGAATTTACTACTAAGTTGATAATAGAAGCTATATCTTTATATCCCATCTTGGAAATTATGTTATATAGGCTATAAATCAGCGACCGAATTTATGGATGATGCACAGCAAAGAACTATTGCTGTAATGAACTATAAAAACCAAATTATGATCATTTGATATGTTATTTTTTTGGAAATGATTTTCTGGCTCCAAAATACTATCAAATACGGGATCGATCGTTTATCGTTCAGAAAATATATAGAATGGGACTTCCCCTAAGTCTACAGCTCGCTTTTAAGTAATTACGAACGAAAGTATTTAGTTGAAATGTTAAGGAAGACAAAACCCTTTAATTGTGATGTGTTAATTATAAAATGAAAGCATAAAACAGTTATAGTTGCTAGTCTGATAGTACTTACGCGAGCCAACGGGAACGGCTTCTCCAAAGATATTTTTTATTTCCCTTGCAGTCTTGAAATTAATAACATGTGTTCCGGCTATTGCCATTTTCTTCCCGTGATGTTTTGGATACTGGCAGGTCTTTGGAGCTTGCCAGTATTTTCCCAAAGTGTAACGATGGACTGGACCAACCGTCATATTCTTGATCTGATCATCAGTGAGTTCTAACAGACCTGCCCTTGCCAGTATCAGATCCATTTCACAAACATTTTCCCTTGACAGGTGGTGATTCATTAGGTGTGAACTAATGTCAGCGTTGCAACTATTCAAGCACACAAAATCGACACATCCTCGATTACTTCCGCATTTTCCGCCTGTTACTGCGGAAAAAGAACAAAATGCAGCCATTCTATCTGCGAAGGTTATCTCGGCACACTGTAAATACGCTCTACGTTTTGTGTTGCAAATTTGCATACGATATTAAATTAAGTGAACGACGCCAGAAAAATTAACTTAAATTGAATTAAAAACTTGAAGAAATTTTTAGTAAACCAGCAAAACATTTTTATTCTTAAAAGTAGCCAGTTTTTTTGTACCTTGTTTATTTTACCTCGTTAAGCCTGATAAGTAGTTTCAGCTTCGATAAAATAACATCCAACATGTTTTGCACTGCAAACTGAAGTCTGAAATTGACATCCTCAGACACAATGTAAATGATGTCGTCTGCACGCAAAAACTTGTGGCTAGAAAATTTGGTACATTTTGGTAAACTATTTCTTTGCTGGATCGTGTCATAACTTTTGAGGTGGTAATTACACGGTGAATCTATTCACAATGTGTTTTAAATTTTTTTACCGTTCTAGCTCCTTTATTTCAACGAAATTTCTTAACTGTTTAGCCACCACTTGACATAGCAACATTCACCGGAGCTGCTACGTTTTTTTGGAACATCCCAATTTTAATTTAGGACAATATGTAGTGGATTTTAAGATATTCACTGTTTGTCCCCAGCATTAAGTTAGTTTTGAAAATAGTTGCTCCCTGACAGTAATGATTTTTAGTTTTATAGTAGGAAAGTTCGGAATCAAGAAAATGCGTAAATTACGTCATACGCACAATTACAGTAGATTGTTACCCAACTTT
Organism: Porites lobata; assembly: GCA_942486035.1. NCBI lineage: Eukaryota > Metazoa > Cnidaria > Anthozoa > Scleractinia > Poritidae > Porites > Porites lobata. Next base: position 1,571,561 of record CALNXK010000082.1, read on the forward strand.
ATCGAACTCTTGTGCTTCGGAATCAACAGTGCCCAAAAATGTTTTTCTTGATTTCGATACACTAGCCCTATTACTGAACAGGGATCGTGACCAAGACTCCAGATAACGTCAGACTTTTAAAAAAAGCTCATTTCAAAACTAGGATAACCGCGCATTTTTTTCAAGGACGCTTTACGTGGTATTTTCAAAAACATCATAATTCCTTTTTTGGGGGGTCAGAATTTAAATATTTTACCTTGTTTGAATAAAGGAAGCATGAATTAAAATCATACTTTTGTTTTATGCTATTTGGATAAATGCGAAATTTTTGCGAGCCTTGAACAAAACGCTTAAATTTGACCTTAAAAAAGACGATCATGACAGCTTTGGACCGTCCAGGCGAATCGCCGCCCAATTTTTTTTTAAAAAAGCACTATGAGCCAAACAAATTCGATATTTGTTAATGGAATGGGCTAATTATGTTGCAGAAAAAAAATGAAGGAATTCGGTTTCCCACGGAAATTCGAGTGGTCGGTTCTTACACGGACCGCCTCTTAAACGCTTATAACTTCAGCAAAAGAATTTATAATCTTTACCTACAAGTTTGATGACATCAAGTGAAAACCGGCTGGCTCGGAGAGCGGGCACGATGAAGCGAATTCTGCGTTTTGATTAGCTACCAGGTTTGCTATAGTCTAGCCTCTTCACTATGCAGCCCCCCCGCCCCGGGGATACTCCTGGGAATTCTAGGTGGAGGTGTGCCGCCAGGTTCTCCAAATCTTGACTCTATTTCAGACCATTAAAATGTCATTTTTCAAGCCGGTTTTCAGACGTGGCCTCTACAATCCATCCCCGTTTTCACAGCTGGAGGTGGTCACAAAACGCAACATTACATGTTTATATAAGACTAAGACAGAAATTATGTCATCATTGCTAAGATTAAAACCGTAACATAAAGATTTCTTAAAATCCATTTCAAATTCGCATATTACACTTTCCTTTTTATTCATTTCGAATTGAAACGACGAATACATTGATACACAATCGTAGTTCCTTCGTAAACCATACTCGATTCCAGATCAAAATGGACAAACTCTATACCCGTTTTCAGACCAAAACGGCACAAAAACCCTACCCTTTAAGGCGGTACATACCTATATGGCTTATATAAAGGAGTACCCCTCCCCCCGGTCGCAGCCGGCCCACTCATCATCTAGACGATTGGTATATGTTGTAGTTAACTATTTATTTCAGTTAATTTTTGTTTTTCTTTTGTTTCAAATTCAAAAAAAACAAAGGAAAAATAAAAACTAACTGAAATCAAAAATAACTACAACATAATCGCTTTCTTTTGGTCACGTGAGTCATTGCCGGATCCAGATCTTGAGATAAGTGGGGGGGCCGGTCATCCAGACCCTTAGATAAGAAGGGGGGAGGGGGGCGGTCTCCAAAAATAATTTTTTGGCCCTTCGGGCCTCCGTTTGGTCGTAAAATAAGGGGAGGCCCGGCGCCCCCGTGCCTTTCCCTGGATCTGCCACTGTGAGTGAACACTCTACAGTGTATTGAAAAACAGAAAGAATCTCTGCCCTCTCCACTCCTAAAATACCTGCTCACACTGACCTTCTCTTTTGCACAGTTCTTCATGACATTTTGACGTCGCCAATGCACTAAAAGAAGGCTTCAAGATGTCTAACGATAAACTTGAAACGATAACAGCTAAATATTGGCAGAAACGTTGGAGTCAAAATGAAATCGGATGGCAAAGAGACGCAGTGCACAAGTTCCTTGTCAAATATGTTGATGAGCTGACTGATTACAGGTCGAACTTGAGAGTGTTCGTTCCATTGTGCGGGAAATCTCTAGATATGTTGTGGTTAGCGGACCAAGGGCACCATGTTGTTGGAGTAGACTTTGTAAAGCATCCCATCGAAAGCTTTTTTGAAGAAAACAACTTGACTTTTAGTAAGCTTTTTAAAGTTAAATTGGCTGCTGCATGTGAGCAAATCGATGTATACAAGTGCGAGGAGAAACAAATAACCATTTTTTGCTGCGATTTATTTGCTCTCACGGTGGAGGACGTTGGTGGAAAATTTGATGCGATATGGGACCGTTCATCCTTATCTGCAGTACTGCCTCAAGTAGGAGACCGAGGCAAAAGATACACGAAGCATATGCGCTCTTTTCTGACCGATAATGGAGGCTACATGGTGGAAAGTCATCGATACAACGTGGACTGTGGTGGCTTACCACCTGCTTGCATTCCTGAGGAGTTAATGAAGGAAATTTATGGAGATCACTTCATTATCAAGGAACTAGATGTAGAGAAATTTGCAAAAGATCCAAAAAGGTCATCGTTTGCTTTTGAATATAGCTTGCACTACCATCTCCTGAAACCTAAAACTAACTAAGCCCTTATATGCAGGGGCGACTTGTTGAATTTTTTTTTAATTTTTTGGATTTTATTTACTCCCCAAGTACGTGGGGGAGAAGTGAATGCGTGACCGAACGAACCCCAAAGGACGTCTGCGGGGAGGCTAAATTTTAGCAGGCTTTATGAGGTTCTTATATATCCTCTGGTGACACTTTGCTTATCGGAATCAGTATACCAAGCTTCGAAATGAAATTCGTCTTCTTTGATTTTAATCACTCGTTCTAGCTCTTTCTTTGTTATGCACGTTAGTGTAGACATTAGAAATGATGTCGAAAAAGACTCGACTTTGTTGTTGTTTTTTTCCTCTAAAAGCCCGGCTGGCCATGCGATTTCCCGCCAAGAACACTCCGAGTTAGCTGTGGTGTCATACCTGTTAATTGAGTTATTTTACATTGGTATGCCTGTGGTGAGGGCGGACTTTCGGTTGGACGGGCGTACGGTCACTTGATTACCAAAATTTCTCGAATGGATGGATTACCAAATTTTATTAGGGATGGGGCTCTTCTCAAGCGCGCTTCGCGCTCGCGTGGAGCTCCGCTGTAATTAATAGAGACCTCTCGTAATCGACCACCTATCATAAATAAGCAACCACGACCACTTTTTTACCTGACTGTACTATACCATTCAGTATTTGAACAGCTTTCATTATAACAACGTGGAACTACACCAATACGTAACTTAAAAGTTACGTGCAGTCAGGAGCCAGCTATGTGATTGTGATGTAATAAACTCTCCGCGAAAAAGGAATATGTGATATGTGTCTCGACTTCTTCTGGGAAAAGAACCTTTGTCCATGGTTCGCGATAGTAGAGACCACCTCAGGCTAGTGATCACTAAACCCGGGAGGGAGGGGGGGAAACTGCCATATATGGGCTATATAGGTATGTGCCCTGTGAAGGGTATGGTTTTCAAGCAGTTTACTCTAGGATAGGGTATATGAATCAGAGCGTTTGGGTCTAGAATAGGGCATCATTTTTAAGGAAACTGATCAGTTGGTTGACTAGGGATTGTGGTATAAGGTTTTGTTTTGGCTAGACCACTGTGCTAGTGACCTCGGTAGTTTCTGGAAAACAGCTTCTATAGGACAGGGGGGATTTGGGGAGTTTACTCTAGTACACGGTAGCAAAATTCAGCTGAACTAGCTCTGGTATAGGTTAAGGGTTCCAGGGTACCAGCGGCACATCCCCACCCAGAAATTCCTAAAGTACCGCCCCGGGTCACTAGCCGGTCACTAAATTAACTTATCTTCCCATTTTGGGAGCTCACTAACAGAGGGTTCGACTATTTCTATAAATTACACGTCTTAAATGTAGGAGCGGAATGAGCCGCGAGTTTTTTATACACAATACTCGTCACCTTTATTAAAACGCTTATCATGTTACGCCCTTCCCAACGTCTTTTGACGGCAGAGGAACCCCAAACTCAAAAGTGCGAATCGTTGTCCACGTGACAGAGATTTCATTTATATGGGAATTTCAGAAATTGTTATTTAGGTGTCAAAATTAGCAACAAAATTATATCAGAATCTTCTTCTTGTGTCCTTGTTTTATTTTTCCTGTATTTTTTTGCGCGAGGAGAATCGGAAGGGACTGGGGAAGTGTGGATGGACAGTTTGTGATATATTATATAAAATGTTTATAGTAGAGGTCGTCGGCCGGCCGTGAATGCACGTGAAAGCATTCTCTTGTTTTTCTCTCGAATTTGTCATGTGAAAAACTAAAAATCTTGCCTCAATGATGTCTGAAGAAGTGGAGACAACAACACCTGAGTATTGGTTGAAGCGTTGGGAGGATAATCAAATAGGATGGCACAAAGACACCGTGAATAGGTTTCTCATCAAGTACGCCGATGAGCTGACTCAAGGGCGATCCAGCTCTCGAGTGTTCGTTCCATTGTGCGGAAAAAGTCTGGATATCTTGTGGTTAGCGGACCAACAGCACAATGTGGTGGGTGTAGAGCTAGCAAAGCAGGGAATTGAGGAGTTCTTTAACGAAAACAAGCTGACTTTCAAGCTGGAGAAAGTTAAAATCGCCTCTGCAACGTTAACAGATCCCATCGATGTTTACAAGTGCGTGGAGAGGCAAATAACCATTTTCTGCTGCGATTTATTTACTCTGACAGCTGAGGACCTTGGTGGAGAATTCGATGCGATATGGGATCGTGGCTCCTTATCTGCAGTGCAACCTGGAGTAGGAGATCGAGGCAAAAGATACGCGAAACATATGCGATCTTTTCTGGCAGCTAATGGAAGGTATATGCTTGACAGTCTCCACTATGAAATTGATCGCGGAAACAGACCACCTGCCAGCATTTCCAAAGAGCTAAGGAACGACATTTACGGAGAAGATTTTTTCATTAAAGAACTAGAGGTTGAAAGTATTGGAAACGATCCAAATAGTCCTGCGCCCTTTACTATGGACAATTACTGCCATTTGTTCACTCCAAAGGCTAATTAAAAATTTCACTTTATATTTAGCTTGTTAATATTTCAAGAATGGATGCAGGCGTCTGGAAGTGGGGTTCATGAACCCACATTCCCACTTGTGTTGCACAAGAATTCGTAATTCTGCACTTTTTTTATAGACTGTTCAGAGTCCTCTATTTTTCTGTAAGATCATTTAGATCAAGCGTTTTGTGTTATGTGCTGCCATCTTGCATGAGTGTCAAAACTACTTAGGGGGCAGGGGCGGTTTGGAAGGAAGCGAGAAAAATAGAGGGACTGTAATAACATCACTGCAGCTCGCGTTCAGGAGGCATGACAGGAATTTCACGCCTTTCACAATTAATTAATTAAGAAACTCTGCAGGTGATGAAAAACATGCCAGACACATTTAGCATCCATTACGTGTGTTTTCAAATATCTCCTTGCGAAACAGTGATTTTATAATATTCCTGGGCCATTCCTTGAAATAAAGTCAGCAAACATGCACAAGAAAACATTTTCCTTATCAAAATACCAAAAATCCTTTGTGTGTTTGTGCAAGATGTGCCTTATGGTATGAAAGCGTACTTTTATGGAAACGTCGACTTGTCAATGTTGGCAAAATGCAAATTAAAACTATTGTCTAATGACCAATCAATCCATGCGAAAATTTGTGAGCGGCAAACTCCGATAGCTCAGTTGGAATGATGAGATTGAAGGAGCAGAATATATCTTCATAGGACTATGAATAACATTCTGATGACTTTTTCAAAGCCGGTCGGCAAAAGTCGATCCTGCAAATATCCACAAGAGTGGTTAATAACCAAACTCTCCTGCTGCCTGCTTGGTTGCTGCTCACAACATTAACGTCATCTTTGAATTTCAAAAAGTATTATGCACGCATGCGCATTCTGTTTTTGTCTAGGTGTTTCTTGCCCGTTCACCTCGGATACGTCACCGAAACGAATTGACCGAGAGGGACTGGGAAAACGCCGTATAGGGACTAGGCAAAGCTGCAGTGATGTTATTACAGCCCCTCTATTTTTGTTGCCCCTCCCCCCCCCCAGAGGTATAATCCCCGACGCCCGCCCCCTCGGTACATTTGAAAATCAAAATACCCTTGACGGTAAGATGCGGTATATCTAAACGACCTCACGAAAAAATAGGGCACTGTGAACAGTCTATTTTTTTTATCACAATCCCTACTCCATTTTTTCCCAAAAAATACATTAAAAAAGGCTAATTTCAGCCAGAACTAATCATGTAATAATAAATATGCAGTGTAGAATGGCCCTTTGAGATGTTAAAATGACATTTTCATGTGTTTCAGACTCAAACTCAAATTTATTGTGGAACTTATAGTGCCAGTCATCTTGTGTTGTTATGGAGAAAGCGTCAACACCATAGTCTGCTTTTTCCACTTTAGTGTACATTGCCTAGCAGAACTGTGCATTTTTCTTTGTGGTGTGGTATGGGGAAGCCTTGGTTGTGGCTGCCTGAAAGAGCAACACCAAAACTTTGACCAGACTTGTCAAGTCTCACTACTTTGTCATGATTCTTACAATTTCGTGACCTATCTCATGCTCTCATGAATTTGCAAATGATTTCTCAAGCTTCGTGGAAAAGTCAAACTCCAAAAACTTTTTGGAGCTGCAGGGTTATTTTTTAAGTTAGATGTCAATAGATAGCCAACTGAATCCAAAAACAAAGGCTTAGTGGTCACGTTTGATAACATTCTTTTAGCCTCCTGTGACTTGCTGCGGCCACCAAATGTGCAGACTCACTGTTTCCCTTTTTTCAAGATTGCCGCCAACAAACATGGCCATGTTGTCTCTTCAGCAGTGACAAATAGGAAAGTGATATATTATTATTATTATTACTATTAATAATTAATATTATTATCATTATTATTATTCAGGAAATATTTCTGTTAATTGGTTCACTTCAAGTATCTATCTGTGAGAGTCCAAAGATGAGGTAGTGTCATGAGTGTTGTTGAGACTAATCAACAACACCCCCTCCCCACAAAAGTCAAATTATCATCCACTTAGGAAAGGAGGGTTGGGTGATGGGAGGGGGAGAGGTTTGTTTTTTGTGATGGAGAATCAAGGACCAAAATCTCAAATAGACTTTGTCACAGGCATCCCATGAATTTCAAGCAAAATCCAGGCGTGGATCTAGGATAAATACTGACCGATTAACTAAACGAGCGCCGAAGGTGCAAGCTTCTCGCTGGGTATGGGGGCGGGCTTCCCCAGGGAATTGTTTAGATCACATCCCTGGAAATGCCATTAGGGAGTGCAACCCTAGGGGGTCTATGAGCAAAATTTTTGGCATAAAAACAAGCATGTAAACTAACAACGATCAAGCTTTTCATGAAAATCACTTTTATTTCAAGCTGGCTCTTTCTTTCCTAAATAACAATGTGCCTTTATGTTAATACTTTGTGTATCCGATATGTCAATCCATATACTCTATAGTCCCATTTAATGTTGATGTGATGCCCATCTACCATCCTGATGCTCATGCATGACAACTTCTTGAGTCTATTTTGTTGATTGGAGATTTGAGGCCAAACTTAAAATGACAAAGCAAAATCGTGCCGAGTGAAAAACTTTACCTGTACTAGCACCCGGGGGGGGCACTTGGGTATTTTTTGGGTGGGTATGTGCAATACAATACAATACAATACAATGTTCTTTATTTTGAGAGGGTAGATATACATGATTAACCCAGTTAAGAGTTTTCTAACACATGGCCCTCTGGGACTCCAAATTGACTCCACATGTGCCGCCCGGGACTCCAAATTGGCACCCCGTTCTAGAAATAATTTCCCCTAAAATTGATACCCCGTTCTAGAAATAGGCCAATTTTTTATACCCCGTTCTAGAATTCGCCCTAAAACTAACACCCCGTTCTAGAAATGGGCCAATTTTTTATACTCCGTTCTAGGGTGCAACAAGACAGAACAAGAGTACAACGGTTTGCTTGTCAACGCACTGAACCGTATTTTTAAAAGCAATCTGTCCTTGAATGCTTTCAAATGGCTGCTTACAAAAGTGGAGAGCTTTCGTGCGTTCGAAATATTATACCCCGTTCTAGAAACCGCGTCTGAAATGGATACCCCGTTCTAAACCAGGAGCTTCAAAATCACGACCCCTTTGGGCGGCACATACCCGTATAGTTAATGTATGGGAGTATACCCCCGGGACTAGCACCAACTAGCACTAATTAAGTCCACAGTGCTCTCGACGAGAGGTTTGGGTACGAGATTATCAGTGAATGGACAGTTTGGACCGCTACATCGGCACGCCACTATTTACGTAGCATCATTGGAAGTAAAGAATTTGCAAATTGTCCAAGGTGATGTCTGTAGAGGAGGAAACAACCAAACCTGACTATTGGGAGAAACTCTGGAAGGATGATGACATCGGGTGGCATGCAGACACCGTTCATAAGTTTCTCATAAAATACGCGGATGAGTTGACTCGGGGGCGGTCGAACCTGCGAGTGTTCGTTCCATTGTGCGGAAAAACCGTGGATATGTTATGGTTAGCGGATCAAGGCCACAATGTCGTGGGTGTAGAGTTAGCCAAGCAGGCAGTCGAGGATTTCTTTCAAGAGAACAAGCTGACCTTCAAGCTGGAAAAAGTTAAAATCGTCGCAGCAACGGATCCAATCGACGTATACAAATGCGTGGAGAAGCAAATAACCATTTTTTGCTGCGATTTATTTGCTCTCACAGTGGACGCTGTCGGTGGAGAATTCGATGCGATATGGGATCGTGGTTCTTTAGTCGCAATGCAGCCTGCAGTTGGTAATGGAGGCAAAAAGTACACGAAACACATGCGATCCCTTCTAGCCGCCGATGGAAGGTACATGTTGGAGAGCCACCACTATGAACTTGACCGGGGGAACAAACCACCTGCCAGCATTTCCGAAGAGCTCAGAAACGCAATTTATGGAGAAGACTTTATAATAAAAGAATTGGAGGTGGAGAGTTTTGCAGAAGATCCAAATAGGCAGGGATTTGGTTTTGCTTTCAACATGCACTACCATTTGTTAACCCCAAAGGCAAATTAACAACCAAATTTGGCCCGGGAGGGGGGCGGAGGGGAGGGGGCAGTGGGTGGGTGGGGAATGGGATAGTTTCTTGAGCATGAGGGGAAGGGCGCGTTGTTTTGAAAGTCCCTGGTTTGGCTTTAAAAATCTTTGGCTGGCCCCGCAGTTGTCCCTTTCGTAAACGGTCACTGCCATTTTTAAGACACTTAGAAAATTTTTGACCTGTTATTGAAATCATTTCTATTGAAAAAGAAAGAAAATCGCAACCCAGGATCGAACCTGGACATCAAACCCGGACCTTTCGTATCCTAATCTCTCCCTTACTACTACATTACCATACCGACGTACCAAAATTCCAAAAAAAATAAGTACATATACTAGCAAACTGTCTTTCTTAACTATTACATCAATAACAGGTGACTCTAGCCCTTTCCATAATTTTGTAACGTAAACTCAACTTGGGCTTCAACTTCGTTCTTTCCAAGACTATTCAAAAATGTATTATTTGCCTTATTGTAACTTAATCCAGGGAATATATTACACCCATCATGACCAAAGGCTTGGTTACTAATGGTGGCATCAGACCGTTAAAAATGGCTATGATGGCAACAACTGTTTGCCAAAGGGAAATAGGCGCTGGCGCCTGCTAGTCTTTTTCGGTTAGAGCTATGCACGAGGGGACCTGCACAAGCTATAAAACTATTAGTTAACTAGAAATACAATTATCGCAACACCTTGTGGAGCTGTAACGCAGCAGCAGTATGACTCCATTGAATGCAGTCAATTAGTAAAAAATATATATGGTTAAAAAAAAAACAAACAAACAAAAACCTGAAACAAACATAGACTGGTGAGGGTTGTTCTTTATATTGGATGTTGATTTTAAAATTTAGCCTTTACCCTTAAAAAGTTACCAGGACTTTTGAAAAAAGCAAAAGAAGAGAAGAGAAGAGAAATTTTGCTTTCTTGCGCATGCACCAACTTTGGAACTTTGGGCATGTGTGTGCTTGGGGAGATGGGACAGAAGTATGGATGATGAAATATAGGGTCATGGCAGGGGGGGGGGGGGGGAGTAAATCATGTTGAACAATAGTAAAACCATTCTCTTGTATACAAACAAGTAACAACTCTATTAATACCTTGCATATCTAATATTAGGTACATTGGTTGTTGATTCTCTCTTGTATAAGAGCATAAATATAAAATCTCAATTTGATTGAACTTGTCTGTTTCGACATTACAAATATTAAATTTTCTATTTTTAAAACTTCATTTCTTCCAAGAGGCTACATTATTGATTTGACACAGATTATTATCCTATTCGTGGTTCAACAGCTTTGTTTTTCTCCTTTTTTTTTACTTTTGCATTCAGAAATATATGTGAATTAAACTGGTTTCCCTGATCTCTTGCAGCTACTCACAATAGAACTGCCAAATATAGCAAGTAGTAGAATCATTTTTAAAGATTTTTTGTGGTGACCTCTGACCTCTCCGCGGAGGCCTCTTTTTGTTACAGGGAGGCTACTTTTATTACTTCAATTTCATTGGACAATTTAGAAATGAGAAAAAGACTGGGTCGAGTTAACTATCGCAAAGGCTTCTGGGACTGTTACAAAGGACAGGGAAAAATTAGCCAATGCCACGACGGGGACGATAACGAGATCGCCAAAAAAACAATAGTCTGCAAGTGCATCCAGCTTTTCTATATATATTTTTTCCCGTTACTGTATGACTACGACGGAAAAATGCGTAATTTCACATTTTATGGAGGACGTAAACAAGCAACGGCTAAATTTTCGTTCTCTTTCTGAACTTGAATATGGTCCTTAGGAATATGGCGCAAAAAGAGTTCGCTTGTATTTGACAAAGAGATTGAAAGAACGCAAATTCACTTTTCAAGCGACGTTTTCGTGGCCGTCGAGGTATGTTACACTCCCCAATAGTTGACCAGCTCATCCCCAATGCCCTCAGAAACAATTGCGGGGCGCATTTCGGCTCCAGGTTCCTCCTCGTTTCTCAAGGCGTGAATTGGAATACCCAGAAGCCAGCGGGGGGATTGTTATGCTGGGAGTACGTACCTCCCAATCTTCACGCGGCGGACAAAAAAAAAAGCACTCGCCCGCTACTCCCCGCCAGCTACTCGGGCTAGCCTCTGCGAAGAAGAGAGACTTTTAAGTTATTTGTTTTATTAAAATTAACTATAACAGGGTCGTTCCCAGGGAGGGGGCTCAAGGGGTCCTGGAATCCCCCTATTCCCCCTTGTTTGTTAAAACACTTACCATGTTACGCCCTTCCCAACGTCTTTTGACGGCATGCACAGGAACCCCAAACTCAAATGAGAATCGTTGTAACACAGATTTTATTTTATGAGGGTTTACATGAGAATTTCAGTAATCGTTATTTAGGTGTCAAAATTAGCAATAAAATTATATCAGAATCTTCTTCTTATCTCCTTTTTTATTTTCCTGTTTTTTTTTTTTGCGCGAGGAGCTCTGTCTCTCGTTGATAGGAAGGGACTGGGGAAGTGTGGATGGACAGTTTGTGATGTATTATATAAAACATTTATAGTGGAGGTCGCCGGCCGGCCGTGCATGCACATTATAGCATTCTCTCGTTTTTCTCTCGAATCTGTTTTGTGAAAAACTAAAAATCTTGCCTAAATGATGTCTGAAGAAGTGGAGACAACAACACCTGAGTATTGGTTGAAGCGTTGGGAGGATAATCAAATAGGATGGCACAAAGACACCGTGAATAGGTTTCTCATCAAGTACGCCGATGAGCTGACTCAAGGGCGATCCAGCTTGCGAGTGTTCGTTCCATTGTGCGGAAAAAGTCTGGATATGTTGTGGTTAGCGGATCAAGGCCACAATGTAGTGGGTGTAGAGTTAGCCAAGCAGGCAGTCGAGGATTTCTTTCAAGAGAACAAGCTGACTTTCAAGCTGGAAAAAGTTAAAATCGTCGCAGCAACCGATCCAATCGACGTATACAAATGCGTGGAGAAGCAAATAACAATTTTTTGCTGCGATTTATTTGCTCTCACAGTGGACGCTGTCGGTGGAGAATTCGATGCGATATGGGATCGTGCTTCTTTAGTCGCAATGCAGCCTGCAGTTGGTAATGGAGGCAAAAAGTACACGAAACACATGCGATCCCTTCTAGCCGCCGATGGAAGGTACATGTTGGAGAGCCACCACTATGAACTTGACCGCGGGAACAAACCACCTGCCAGCATCTCCGAAGAGCTCAGAAAAGAAATTTATGGAGAAGACTTTATAATGAAAGAATTGGAGGTGGAGAGTTTTGCAGAAGATCCAAATAGGCAGGGCCTTAATTCTGCTTACAACATGCACTACCATTTGTTAACCCCGAAGGCAAATTAACAACCCAATTTGGCCCGGGAGGCGGGGGGGGGGTTGGGTTGGGGATGGGATAGTTTCTTGAGCATGAGGGGAAGGGCGTGTTGTTTTGAAAGTCCCTGGTTTGGCTTTGAAAATCTTTGGCTGGCCCGGCAGTTGTCCCTTTCGTTAACAGTAAGTGCCATTTTTTGACCTGTTATTGACATCATTTGTATTCAGTAAAAAAGAAAGAAAATCGCAACCCAGGGTCGAACCTGGACCTCGAACCCGGACCTTTCGTATCCTAATCTCTTCCTTACTACCACATTACCACACCAACGTACCAAAATTCAGAAAAAATTAAGTACATACACTAGCAATTTGCCTTTCTTAATTGTTACATCAATAACAGGTGACCCTAGCGCTTTCCATAATTTTGTAACGTAAATTCAACTTGGGCTTCAACTTCGTTCTTTCTAAGACTATTCAAAAACGTATTATTTGCCTTATTGTAACTTAATCCAGGGAATATATTACACCCATCATGACTAAAGGCTTGGTTACCAATGGTGGCATCGGACCATTAAAAATGGCTGTGATGGCAACAACTGTTTACGAAAGGGAAATAGGCGCTGGTGCCGGTTAGTCTTTGTCAGTTATAGCTATGCGTGAGGGGACCTGTGCAAGCTATAAAACTATTAGTTAACTAGGAATACGATTATCGCAATACCTTGTGGAGCTGTAACGCAGCAGCAGTATGACTCCATTGAATCCAGTCAATAGGTAAAAAAATATATATGGTTAAAAAAACCAGGCAAACAAAAACAAAACAAACATAGACTGGTTAGGGTTGTTCTTTATATTGGATGTTGATTTTACAGTCAAACCCGGTCAAGCGTACCCCCCAAGAATCCATTAATGAATTTATTATTCAAAAGTTGAATCCGTTGCTAGTTGTAGATTTCAGATTGATCTCTGCATTCTTGTATGTGTAAAGAGCCGTGAATTCACACACGGGGCAGTTATTAAATTTCTACCAGCTCCATTTTCCTGAAATTGATGTAAATGTCTTCTAAGAAGCTTAATCCATTCAAAGATTTCCAATCTGACCAAATGCAGAGAAGTTCTCGTAAAATACTCACTGCTCATTACGCTTGCAGAAATGCCGCTTTGAATTTGACACCAGTTACGGGAACGACTAACGGATTCATTTTTCAAATAATCAATTCACTGATAGAATCTTGGGGGGTACGCGTGACTTGGTTTGACTGTAAAATGTAGCCTTTACCCTTAAAAAGTTACCAGGACTTTTGAAAAAAGCAAAAGAAGAGAAGAGAAGAGAAATTTTGCTTTCTTGCGCATGCACCAACTTTGGAACTTTAGGCATGTGTGTGCTTGGGGAGGTGAGACAGAGGTAGGGATGATGAAATATAGGGTAAATCATGTTTAACAATAGTGAAACCATTCTATTGTATACAAACAAGTAACAACTCTTTTAATACCTTGCATATCTAATATCAGCTACATTGGTTGTTAATTCTCTCTTGTATAAGAGCATAAATATAAAATCTCAATTTGATTGAACTTATCTGTTTCGCCATTACTAATATTAAATTTTCTATTTTAAAACTTCATTTCTTCCAAGAGGCTACATTATTGATTCGACACTGATTACTATCCTATTCGTGGTTCAACAACTTTTGTTTTCTACTTTTTTTTTACTTTTGCATTCAGAAATATATGTGAATTAAACTTGTTTCCCTGATCTCTTGCAGCTACTCACAATAGAACTGCCAAATATAGCAAGTACTAGAATCATTTTTAAAGATTTTTTGTGGTGACCTCTGACCTCTCCGCAGAGGCCTCTTTTTGTTACAGGGAGGCTACTTTTATTTCATTGAATAATTTAGAAATGGGAAAAAGACTGGTTCGAGTTGACTTTCGCAAAGGCTTCTGGGACTGTTACAAAGGACAGGGGAAAAAATGGCCAATGCCACGACGGGGACGATAACGAGAACGTCAAAAAAAAAAACAATAGTCTGCAAGTGCATCACTCTCTTCTGTACGTTTCTTTGCCGTTACTGTACGACCACGACGGAAAAATGACTAATTTCACATTTTGTGGAGGACATAAACAAGCGACGGCTAAATTTTCGTTCTCTTTCTGAACTTGAATATGGTTCGCGATAGAGATTGAAAGAACGCAAATTCACCTTTTAAGCGACGTTTTCCTGGCCGTCGAGGTATATTAAACTCCCCAGTAATGCCCTCAGAAACAATTGCGGGGCGCATTTCGGCTCCAGGTTCCTCCTCGTTTCTCAAGTGGTGAATTGGAATACCCAGAACCCAGCGGAGGGATTATTATGCCGGGGTACGTACCTCCCAATCTTCACGCGGCGGCCAAAAAAACAGCACTCGCCCGCTAATCCCGCCACCTACGCGGGCTAGCCTCTGCGAAGAAGAGAGTCTTCCGAGTTATTTGTTTTATTAAAATTAACTATAACAGGGTTGTACCCAGGGAGAGGGTTCAAGGGGTCCTGGAATCCTCCTTTTCTCTTTCTGCAGAAATGGCTCTATTCATTTGACTTTTCAAATGTCAATACCGGAAAATGTTGCTGTGCCAGGCTGCTCTATAGTTTTCTTCAACCTTCCAGGCATCTGCAGCATCACAGGGTAGTACCATTTCTTGAACCCCCTCTCGGAAAAAGACTGGGTACGTCCTTAAATAATCAGCATGACTTGGCCGCATGCGTTTTCCCGCGATTTTCCTCAGCTTCATGCACTTGACTGGATTTTGATTGGTTCATTGCCTGCCTATGACATCACTGCTAAATTGACTAGGATTATAGCTAACTCCATACTGGAGACCACTTCAGCAATGATAAGCTGTACTGAGCATCCAGGAAAACAACAACGGCCAAAGCGTTACCGGCGTGCTGATCATGGGCTTTCATTGTTTTCCAATTTCTCTAAGTATGTTCTGAGGTATGCAATACACAGAGGCTGGCGGCGAGCGATTAGGTTAACCAGTCTGACGGGAAGAGCACCCCCAAAATCAACCTGCGGAAAGCAAAGTAAAGCACACACAGATTACCTTAAAAACCTGATAATGGAGACATCGTGTTGATGTACCAAGTGCGTCTAATTTTTCCCTTTAAAAATGATGGAGCCGTCACTTTCGATCGCAGAGTCGCCATGTTGGGTAAACGTACATTCGATTAAACGCAGCGGCAGCTTTAATTCAAGGGCGGCGTTTAGTCAAGGGCCCTTTTTATTTAAAAATAACACTTCTGAACTACTGACAACAATTACGATAAATCATGTGTCAATAAAAGGACAGATGTTTTGAGTTCTAACCTCTTGTATTTTTGCTGAGATAGAATCGTAATTGTCTGGATGGTGTAGATTACCAAGTTGTGCCGGACTTTCTTTTCTCACAATCATGGAATGAAGGCCTTAAATTATTTTCCTGTTTGAGTGCCGCGTTTATTGGTAATTTTGCTTCCACCTGAGGCGTTTATTTGAGGGCGGTGCTTAATCAGTAAATACGGTGCATAATGGGCACTGCAACTCGCTCTGGATGTGGTGCACTTGTCAACCAAAACAGCAAAGGAGGAGGAGGAGGAGGAGGATGGTAAAGGCGAGAAAACGTCGCGTATTTTCTTACTTAACGCTCTTCGTTTTTTCTGCCTAATGCTAAACCTAGTTGATCGCACTTTCTACTTCCTCTAATATTTCTTTGTTCTCGTAATTAGTAAGCCCTGCCACATTATAACAAAAGTTCTTCTTATTATAATTGTATCACAGCTTCCACCAAGTTAAAAAACGTCCTTTAAAAGCCCGCCCGACGAGATACACTATTTTCCCATATAACTTAAAATTACCTGCGAAAGATAAGACACCATTGAATACAGCTGACCATTTTGTAGCACGGGCTCAATTATCCAGCCACTGGAGAAAATCTTTAAAAAAGTTTGGTGGAAAAAAAAAGATAAAATCTTTAAAAAAAGATATCACAATGCTCTGGCATTACAAAGGAAGAGACACACTCTGAAACGCTGATGAGGCTAAGGACAACTCCTCCGATCTACAGTTTAAAACCTTCGTGGATAGCATTACTTATCCTTTCCGAAGTCACGAACACTACTTTTTATGGACTTCATTCTTTTAGATATTTATCGGCAAAACTATATATTCTGTACCCAATTTCAAGACGTGAATTTAAATAGAAGATACTTGGCCTAGAGAATTTTAGTGTTCGATAAAGATTTAATTTTTTTTTTTACTACTACATGAGAAATTTCTGCAATTTGATTGGCTTAGAGCAGTGGTATTTCAACTTAATTTGAAATACCTACATGTGAAAATTACAAACCTTTTGTGGGTAGTAGTATAAACAAATAAAAGCATGATTTGTATCGCGATTTGTACGTGATATTTGGCATAAATACCACTCGTAATATTTCAAAATTGTCTCAAATTTCACTCGCCTAACGGCTCGTGAAATTACGTATAACAATTTTGAAATATCACTCGTGTATTTATGCCAAATATCACTACAAATCATGCTATTACCTATACTAATTCTTGTAATTTCCGCTAAGAGACATAAGCTAGTCACACACCTACCCTTTAATTCAAGTTAAAATAAAGTTTACGGACGAAAGTTTAAAGAGACAAAAATGAAAAAAACAACAGACTGCCGATCAAAAAACGAGATCTGTAAGAAAGCGACGATACCCCTTTCGCAAGACGAGTGAGAAATACTACAATTCTCTAAACTTTTACAATGGGGAGCACATTACCTTGCCTCTGGTAATATCCTTGGTTGGTGGCAGCTCCGGGATATCAACTGACAGCGCCGCCAATACGTATCTCTCAGGCTACAACAAGAATATAAGTACGGTCATTAAAAATAATCTTGATATCTTTACTAGCCTGAGAAAACCAGTAATGTAGGAGCTGCTCGTAAGGCGTGTCCTCATTGGTCGCAGAAAACAATAACATCATTAGGGCCATTTATACGAGGAAAAATAAGACGCGTCTTACATAAGACGCTTCTAAAATAAGACGCGAACTGTACCATTTATACGAGCATGTCTTATCTAATAAGACGCGTCTTAGCTAAGCCACGTCTTATTTTAGACGAAATGTGCCGTTTATACCGAAAGTTCGCGTCTTATGTAAGACGCGTCTTATTTTTCCTCGTATAAATGGCCCTATTGTTTATCATGATTTCCCATTGTTTCAAGGTTAGGGTATCGAACCAATTGGCTTTTAGGGTTAGGAGAGCTGTTACGTGACTGAGAAAACAGCCGACATTTCGCAACGCCTCCTCCGGTTTTCCCGCGAAATGACGTCTGAGAAACGAACACAGTGCAGAAATTCCATACTGATGACGTGTCACTACCCAGATCTGGGTAGTGCTTCTGATTGCTTCAGAACGTGCACCAATGTCAAGTTACGGACACCTCATTATTATGGACAGTTTGTTCTGCCCCCCCCCCCGGGGGGTACTCCCTTATATAAGCCATAGGGGTATGTTCCGCCGCAAAGGGTATGGTTTTTGCGCCGTTTTGGTCTGAAAACGGGTTGAGACTCTGCCCATTTTGGTCTGGAAACGGTATGGATTTCAAGGAAACTACAGGAGTGTACGAAAGTATTTATCATTTCAAATGAGTAGGGAAGAAAGAGAAATATGCGAATTCGAAATGGATTTTAAGAAATCTTTCCTGTTGGCGTTCTAATCTGAGTAATGATGACATAATTTCTTAGAGGACAGGTCTGAGAACGGGTGTAAACATGACTTTTTCAAGTGTGAAATAGGGTCAGGAGTTGGAGAACTGGGTGGCACACCTCCGCCAAGAATTCCAAGGAGTTCCCACGGAGGTTTTGTCCCAATACGGACACTTTCTATGGTCCCCTCAGTGTCCGTATTACTGTACATAAAGTTACAAACGATGATAAGACTTGTTTAGAACAAGTCGCGAGTTACAGTTGACGGTAACTGCAGCAAGAAGGGACGCAAGAATTCAACTGCACGCACACAAGACATTACGTTGAAAGTCAGTAAAACGACGACTCGAAATCGGAGTCGGGGTCTTTTGGTTTCACATACTGGTTAGGATAAAACATTAAATAAGATAAAAAAACAAATGGATCTCGACCCTGAGTCGGCATTTTCCTTTCGACTCACTTTTGTACAGAATAGCGGTTCTTAGCCGACGCGGCATCATGGTGGTTCGTGTGGCTCCACCGCGGGGGTGATGTCATAGACAATGATAAGTTAATATATAGAGAGCCCAGCTTGTGACGTCATGGAGGAGAGGAAAAGGAAAGAAACTGAAGAGAGCTTTGATTTCAGTCCTAATTTAAGGTTGGTGTCCACATGACCTCTCCTTTCGTTACGTTTGCGTGACTTTTTATAGCGATCGTAACGATGCCAGGTGATCATGGAAATGGGAACTAGTCTTAACTTGCGGAGGACTCTAGGGTTTGGTAGCCAAACTCACCTCAACTCGCTCAGACGTTAACAAAACAAAATCGCGCGATTGCTTTACGAAGCACTGTGTCGTTTCATGATGAAGGTACACTGAAACACAAAAAAAACATATACACAGAAGAAATCATGGGAAATTGATACCGATTTCCAAATCGCTTTTATTACTCATTTTAAACTTTTAGTATTTTCTGCTTACGTATTTTTGTTTGTTCGTCAATTTGCCTCACTAATCTAGTTTTCTGTTGAGAAATAAAAGCCAACACAGGTGTCAAATAAACATTTACAGACGCCCCACATCGCCAAAGACCTCAGGCGTCAACTAACAATGCAGAAATGTAATTAAGTTAAAACCCGCCATTGCGACCATGCTACAGGGAATAAAAACCAATTACAGCAGTCGTATTAACGAGGCTGAGACAAGCAGATGACTCATTTTTTTAGGACATTTGAGCAGGGAGAATCTCGTCGCATGCAACAACCAGGTGGTCGCAAAAACGCGATGATCCTACGGTGGGGTTTCACTCTCAGCCCTTTTTACTCTGAATATTGTCAATAACAAAGTGACTATCATGAGCTGATGATGAACGGCGAGGCCTATCGTACACAAACAAAGGTGATTATACAGTCGAACCTCGCTTTACAGACATCTCGTCATTAGGGACTTTAAGATCCAACGACGCGCGGGCAACGAGAACGTCGCTTAAAAAGTTAATTTGCGTGCTTTCAGTCTTTATCGCAATTATTCCTAACCACTTCCTACGTCAAATGTAGGCGAACCCTCCTGGAATGGAATTCCTAGGGGCCATATCCAAGTTCGGAAACAGAAATAAAATTCGCCGTTGCTCGTACTCTATAAAACGCGAAATTAGGCATTTTCACGTCGTAGTCGTACAAAAACGGGCAAAGAAATGTACAAAAAAACGTGACGCACGTGCAAAGTTGTTGTTTTGCTTGTAAAACCTACTGTTTTTTTGACGTTCTCTTTGCCGTCCGCGTCGTTGGATCTTAAAGTCCCTAATGTCGACAGTTTTCTTTGCCCTTTGGGAAAGCCCTTACATTTTCTCTCATTTCAAACCGCGTAATACTCACACCCGTAAATGCGGACAACGGGCACTTGTTTCTTACCTAAGGGCCTGTTTACATGGAAGTGGGGGACCCCAGGTAAGTGAGGTAACCCGCTTAGGTGGGGTAAAACAATAACGCTCCTTTCCATGCAATCTTACAACCCGCCATCCCGGGTTGTACTTTCTCAAGATTATTGAAAGGTCGTTAAGCACGTAAACAAGAAATATGCTGGCAAACCACGTGTTTTGGCGAAAATGCTCTTCAACACTCACTTGCTGCTCTTGCTGCAACCTTCAGTGCTGTGGCTTTCTATTGTTTCCTTTAATAATGATGCAAAACCACCGCCAAAGTGAATTTTGCGCGAATTTGATGTATCACGAATCAGACCCCGGCTAGGTGGGTTACCCTACCTTGAACGTTTACATGGCAAAATTTGACCCCGGCTGAGAGGGTAACTCGGTCTGGTAGACCAGGCTACCCGCCTTGGCGGGCCACTCCACCTATCATGTAAACGTGATCAAATTAAAATGAGAGATCACATGGACAGGCGGGTTACCTCACCTACCTGGGGTTCCCCACCTCCACGTAAACAGGCCCTAATAAACAGATTCTTTCATGGAAAGTCAAGCCCCCGCTAATGCCGACACTTTGTTATTAACTGTGTTTTAACGATACCAGTATTAAAACGATGTAACCAATTTCCAAAAAAAGTATTTTACGAGTCTATTCTCACCCAGACGATCATCATAAATGCTCACAATTCAAAATGCAACAATTGTGTTCGAAAAAAGAATAAAACAAAAACAATAGAAAGACTAGTCTGCTACACAGCCGTTTTTAGTGTCGTCACGCAACGCTCCTCCCGCGTTGCGTGACGACACTAAAAACGGCTGTGTGGCAGACTATAGAAAGACCCTCTCAAAAAAAACCCAGTGGTTTATACCTTGAGCATCTTGTCGTACATGTGACGAGTCGTGTGATTCCGGATTGCTTGCCACACTGCAGGCGGCTTCACTTTGATCATTCCTTTGCCTAAGAAACTAAAGAGAAAAGAATTGAAAAATGGTAGAAATATGGGCAAAGACTTAGAAAATTGCCAGTTAATGTAAATATGTTTTCATTTGTATAAAAGAAAGGAAGTTCGTTGGGTTGAAAATGCCCCTTAAAGGCAGAAAAAAAAATTAAAAAACAAAATAAAAAATCCTTTTTACTGAAGGCCATATGTCAATTGCACGCCCAAAGTTACACAAACAGAAAGTTATTACCTGTGAATTTTCTCTCCTGGACTGATCTTTCGCAAAATAACGACGTCTTTTTCGATACTTTGATAACTGAAAAGAAGGAAGAGAGAAAGGATTAAGTTTATAACGATTACACTAACCGGGGCAATCTAGTCACCAGGCAACCTGGTCACCAGGAGCGTCCGTTTAAGCTAGCAGAAGATGGGCGAAACAGAGTCATTACGTCACGTTGCCATGGTAGCAAAATGTCTGGATCGTTGAGCTTCAAAATTTTGCTACCATGCTAACGTGACGTCACACTTCTCCTCTCAATATAATGAGAAGCTTACAATGCAGCCCGCTTGATTTAAGACGACTGATTCAAACGGCGAAGTCAGGCCGAACGAAGGAAAGATATCATTCAAATTATGTCAGTTTGAATTGTGAAAAATGATTAAAATATATATTTCTTTCAGTATTTTGATCGGCGCCTGAGAAAAACGTGCTAACAATCAGATGACACTACAGTCTTTCCTGACCCTAAGCTTGAATAAGCTACCGAACCGAACTACCAAACCAAAGAGATTCACATCCTTCTGTCGCAGCCAGTTAGGTTTTGTGTTACTAATATGACTGCGACGCGTTTGCCAGAGCCGGGCCATGTCTGTCACATACTTGTTTAATACTCCGACAAATTTACGCATGGCTTTGTTAAATTTCTCATTGTTTTGCTTCGTTCTTTATTGTTATGCTTTTGCACAGTATTGTAATGTGAAGACAATAAAATACAATGCCATGCCTAAATTTGTCGTAGTATTGGACAACCCTCGTCTGTCGCGGTTTATCTGGAAACGCAAGATAATTCGGAACAGTTATAATCGCAGACTAACTCAGACGACGGCTTATAACAGTGGACCTTCCGATCGTTTCAAAAGTGGGTTGTTTGAAACAGATAAAGGCAATTCTGAGGGTCTCCAATAAGTTTTTCGGGATGCGGGATTTCCCTTATTTGAGGCTCGGGATTCGGGATTTTAAAGCGAAATCGGGGCGTGATTCGGGATTGAAAGTATGCGCGGGAGGTGGGATGCCAAAAGTAACCCTTGGGATTACGGGATTGCCCGAAATTTTGGGTCGGGATTACGGGATAGAAAAACCCTATTGGGGACCCTCAATTCTCTTCTGCTTTTTATGCACACTCGACACTATTCACAATGAACACCTTTGATATACTAGGATTGGACAATTGAGGAGGAAACTGGGCCGAGATAACTTTCCCAAAGACGTCTGGGACTGTTACTAGTGACAAGGAAAACAATTGGCCAATAGCTGACCAGCGTGTCCCTAGGTACGATCCCAGACACAATTGCGGGACACATTTCGACCCCAGTTCCCTTGTTACTTCGGCGTAGTGCGAAGTAAAGCCACCCATCTGGCTGCAAAGAAGGTATGTACCTCCATTCTTGCTCTGAAGATCCCAATTCACTCAACTCCTCTGACATTGAAATTTCCACTTTGGAAGCTAACAGTACCTTCAAACATCAAGGAAAAAGTGTTGAACTTTGGGAGAAACATAAAATCAAACAAATTTACATTTGGAACCCCATGACTACCGGATTTGTTATGTAAACATTGATTACTGTCACCAGTATGGAATTTCTGTTCTCGCTTCTTGGACGTCATTTTGAGGAGAAACTAGTGGTAACGTCGCGAGATATTAGCAGTTTTCTCAGGCTAAAACATGAATAAGCACATACACCTCTGCAAACAAAATTTTATGCAATCAGAGTAAAATAAACGCCAGAATTGACCGAAAACAGTGGACCATTAAACAAGCGAGCAGCTTCCAATCCTCGTGAACAATCCTACGTCAAAAGGGCACTACTTGCAATCTAACTCCCCTACTAAACCTGCAGGGCGATCATAAAAAGGTAAAAGATGTTTACAGAACAGTAGCACCTTTTTGCTAAGGTTCAGCACCAAAGACTATGTCACGCAATTTCCACAGAAGAAATGGACAGAAACTGGGAAAAAAAAAATAAAAATAAAACTAAACTCTGCTACTTACCTCTCCTAATAAATTAGCTGCTGCTTGGCTACCAAGTGTTTTAAAATCTATGTTATGTCTGTCCACTAAAACAAGTACAAAACAAATAAGATGTATCGGATTATTACATAATAATGTTCCAATGACAGTGGTTTTCGAACAGTTGCGCAAATAGTAGCAATCAATCAATCTCTAATCAGTCATGTCCAATCAATGGGCCCTTTTCAGCTGGTCAGTCATGTGATACAAAAAGCAGGACAAGCTAAGACCTTACGCCATTTTAAATGGTTATAATTTTTTGTTTGTTTTTTTTTTCCCTAGTGTTTCTTGCGCCCCCGCGTGCCACGTGACCAGCTTCAGAGGGTCCATTGGTTAATCAATCAAGAGTGGACAGTCTAAACGACCAATCACAACGGAAGTTTGGAACAAGTTTCCATAGCTCACGTATAAAGATGAAGTCACGTTTTGGCCTCACAAATGTAATTGGCTGAGAAAGTGACACGTGACTTTTAACCCAATCATAAAGCGTAAATACTCTTTGGACTCAATAATCATTAGAATCGGTTTACTGTAACATAAACAATATAAACTCACAAATTCAGCGTCACGTCCGCAATTTATATTCGTTTAAGTCTACTTAGTGAAGGTCACGGCAGAAGTGTCTGTTATAGCTTTTTTTTGATAACGGTTGTTGTAGTGACAACGGTTTCCTTTTCTACCAGACGTGGCCCGGCTGCTTTAATGCTAGTCATGAATATCAAAACACTACTGATAAACTATAACAAATTTATAAATCGATTCTAGTAAAGCCTACTTACAGAATGGTAGTTGCATATTCTCATCTGTGGCTGGGAACATTTCTCCCGAGTCCTGTAAGAAAGTTGACAACTATAGTCAAATTAAATCTGCTGATTTCAGACACCAAAGTGACAAAGCCAAGTGTGCGCATTACGAACGCGAGGGGCGATATTCATTTCCCTGTATTTTACATCATAGAATTTAGCAATTTTTTTAAACTTCGGGTTTCTGCTTATGGCAGCATTTAGAATGAAAAAGTAAGTGACAAATATTTGGGCTGCCAAATATGGATCCTATCGATCCTAGGAAACACTAGTTTTGAGCCCCGTTTCCCTGGAGCCAGTGTTGGGCAGCTGTTGGACATTTTAAAGTTGCGCTAGACGGCTAGAAGTTCCTCAGGATGATCGCGTGGGCAAGGATGTTACGTGCGTGCGAGCGAGAGAAAGGCGCGAGGAAGACATCTGAAACGAGCTTTCCTTTCTTCTTGTCCCTCGCGCGTTTGCCTCGCTCGCTCGCACGTGAAATGCTCGCCCGCGCGAGACACCTTAGAAACTGCTATCAGTCTAAGGTTGCACATGGGCTTGTGTCGCAATAAATAGAGAGAAGTGTGACGTCACGTTACTATGGTAAAAAAATTTCTGGATCACAATAATAGGGAGTTTTTACAACAGCAAAAACGCAATAGGTTTAGACTGGCAAAAGAACAACTTTGCACGTGCATCACGCTTTTATGCACATTTCCTTACCCGTTTTTTGCACGACTGCGAGATGAAACTTTCTAATTTCACTCGCCCGCTTTATCGAGTAGGTGAGCACAACACAAAAAATTTCTTTTTCTTTTTCTAAACTTAGATACGGTCCTTTCGGATTCAACCTAGAAAATTCCACCAACGTTTGACAAATTAAATGAAATTAAATGAGATCGATGAAGTTTGAAACAGTGCGAATCCACTTTTTAAGTGACGTTTTGATTTGTTGTCATTCAGAAATTTTGCTAACATGGCAACGTGACGTAACGACTTCTCCTCTTTATTACGGGGCCGTTTTTTGGGGACGCCATTCGGCCCAGTTTCCCGCGCACCCTCTTAAAGGCCGATAAAAAAAGCGGCAGCGTCTCCAAAACAGTCCCATAATGCAGTACGACATAACAAGGACCCAGTCTCACGCCACGACTTCAAAACAGTCAGGTCTTACCGTAAAATTACTTGGTTCTCGTCTACTGTCCATATCACTAGAAGACACGTCATCTTCAAAATGTTTTTCTACTAAGCTCCACTCCAGGACTGATTCCTTCTCTTCGCGTTCAGCCGCCTCGCCCGCGCGCGGGAGTCGAGCTTCCTTGGCTTTCATTAACTCTGTCCATAAATCAACGCCTAACTTTTGGATCTCTGACATTTCTCCACTGTTAGACGCTACATCTCCTTGGTAAAGAGCTTCCAGTTTGTCGCGTAAAATCGCAACAGCCTCGGGCTGAGATGACGTCACTTTGTTCACGAGTCTAACTGGAAGTTTTCCTGTACAATAAAGTAAATTTAGTTATACTCATTTTTTACCTACTTATTTCTATTTTTTTTAAAATATGAATATAGTTGTGAAGGTAAGTAAAACTAACCTACCATTATAAAAGAGCCATTGCGCTTACAGAAATGGCGCTATACAAATTTTGCGTTATCACTATCACTAATCAGTTACAACGCATGGCTAAGAAGGAACTTTAAAAAAAATTTCCGGGTTGAAAATGTGTCAAAACAGGAAAAAAATTGGACAACTGAAATACCAAAATTGTCCAGAAAAACCCTGAAATGCTCAGGCATATAAACGACGAAAAATTGGGCAAGAGGAGAGCATACGTGTGCAGTACTATACACGCATGACGTATGAATCATCAGCGAAAGGGGAAACTTACCTTTTAAGTCGACTCGTGTGATGTAGGTAACAAGACAGCTGGGGGGATCAGAACTAAGTTCCTTTACCACAAAACCACCAATAATGACCTCAGCTCTGAATAATAAAAAAAACACAAGCCAGATAATGAAAAAAATGTTCGTAAAATCATCTAGTGGGTTTAAAATTTTTCGTACCTTACGAGATCTTTCACTTCTGGACAATTCTCATGCTCCACCTACAAAAGATAATTGAAATACAGTCTCGAAGCTCTCCTTGCGACCACTGTCGTGAGCGACCAGCTCCAGTTACAACTACCTTTTGTGAAACCCCGTTTAAACTGTCACTTAAACTCTGTAATGAAAAGTTCTAGGAAGCGACCACTTTTGGGATTACCAAACGGTACTTTTCCTTTGTTTCTAAGCGACTATGAAGACTATGAAAGATAAACATTTAGGGGAATGTGAACGCTTAACGTCTTGAGACGTTTAAAATAGCCATACATACTGCTTCATACGCTTGGCAAAAAACACCCTCTGCCAGCTCCCTGAGAACAACAAAATTACAAAAGTCACGACCACTGGCCGGCCATACTGGTTTGAACTGTGTCCGAGCAACCTGAAAGAAAGGCATAATATCAATAACAGAGACCTTAAGATAGAATGTTTCTGCCTACAGGTAAGGGGTAGAGAAGTGTATTTGCCACTCTGTTACATAAAAGGCGACCGAGTTTTCCTGGATGACGGCTTGAAACGCAACACTCACATTTAGAGTCTTTACTGCCAATAACATAATGGCTTAAAGGAGCTGTGTCACGTACTTCAGCCAAATTAGGAAATTACAAAATACCCGTTAAATTAAGAGAAACATAAAAATAACCGCTTAAAACTTTAAAGAAAGGTTAAAATAACATGACAGAAACAACAGATAACACGGATGGGCAAAACTCAAGAATATTGAAACGGATTGAAATTAGGGTTTTTGAAAACTGTTCAGCCTAACAGTTTTTCAAAGTTGATCCCTGCTGCTTGCAACTTCAAAAATAATGCTCAGGAGACATATTTGTTTGTCTCTGATCTCTGATTTTGTCATTTACCCATAATTTCTTTGCTTACGTTAAGTTCCATAGCGATTGAGGGCGGATAATTGGCAAAATTAAACAAAATGAACTGGACTGCCGTAAAAAAGCCCTTTTAACTGACAGAAAACCAATAACAACGTAGCTTGCGAGCAAGCTCTATGGGGCTGTCGCGTCTCCTCTCGCGAGCCGCTCTCGCGTGCCGCTCTCGCGTTTTCCTTTTTAAGATATCCCCCAAATAGGGAGCTTGCTCACAGGCTGGGAAGATCTGGGGTCGGCATCATGACGTCACTGATAACAACGCAAGTTACCGGCAATTGACCACTCAGGTCAAAAGAGAGAAATCGTTACGTCACGTTGCCATCGTAGCAAAATTTCTGGAGGACAACAAACCGAAAACAGCACTTTGTGAATTCGTACTGCTTTAAACTTCATCGATCTTTTTTCAATTTCATTTAATTTGTCAAATGCTAGCGAAAATTTCTGGATTGGACCCGAAAGACAGTATCTATCTTGGGTCGGGATGACGGAATTAACCCATTATACCCTAAGATCAAAATGTGAATCCTCATTTGTTACTCCTTTTCGTTTCACTTAGAAGTAGTGGGGAGAAGTTGATAAATTATCAAGCAAATTCATCCTGTGTGATCATGTTCGTAATTCTCATGACCACTCTGTTTCACAAAACATTAATATTACAAGGAGAAATTTGATGCTGATCACTCTTAGAGCTTAAAGGGTCAAATAACTCTATTATAGAGGCCCTCACTTATATATAGCTGGTATGAGATGTACTGTGTGTTGATGTTTTTGTTGTATCGCTACCATGAACGAGATTGATGTATTTTTCGGCAGGTACCATTTAACAAAAATAGTGACGTTAAATAGGAGACACGCTGAAACATAATGGTCCAATGAAAATTAAAAAATAAAGGACCAAAAAGGGAGTTTTACTAGGATCGCCCAATAACATGTGAAGCCGATTATAAATACCTTTGTAATTGGGTCATATTGCTCTACTGTTTCACCTGTGAAAAAAAAAAATAATAATAACAATATTTCCAAAAAAAAAAACAGTTAAATGCAATTTAAAGGAGTTAACAACTAAGAGCTCCTTAAGTGCCTGAGGTCAGCGGTCTTTGGCAAGCTCATGCCCAGTAGCTGGCTACATCGATCATGTGATTCTTTAGCGCGTTCAGTTTTCCTTTGTGCTAGGTTCTGTCAGCCATTTTCTTCCCCTCCCCCCCCTCCCCCTAGGCTTTGTTGGTTTTTCTCCACTGATGTTTTCAGTGTGACTGGTGCTTTTTCCTTTCCTTTCGTGTGGGGGCTCATGGCTGGGTTGCGCTGTTGTGCCAGTCCTGGGAGCATTACTTCAATCTAGGGGCTGGCTGCCAATAGTGGAAGCCCCTGGATACGCCAGGCACCCAACCTCCATTTTAGCAATTGCAGTTGTTAAAAGTCCTCGTGGAAGGGGGTCTCGCGGAGCCGCCTTAACTAAATACCTAAGAAAACGAGCACAAACTAGGTGCGAGTATTTTTCTTTCGGTCTACTAGCGCAAGAAGGTTATTAAGCAACCAAGTTACCAAGCAACACAAAAGTACTCCATTTAAATCAAGCCAATCACGGCGGAGGCAAATAATCCAAGCAACCAATAAGAAATCAGAGCAAAGAATGTGAACTGAAACGTGCGGGAAAACATAAAAGCGAAAAAACAATGGAATTTAGCACACTTACGATTGGCTGAGGAAAAGGCGAGAGATTTTCTAAGCCAACCACAAAGCAAAGTAACGCAAGAGCACTCTACTGAAACTAGTTCTGTTTCGTCAAGTGAAGTAATATATCAAACATGAGACGCAGTGTTTCATCATCGATGAAACACCGAGAAGAGAGTTGAAAATACGACGCGCAGCGGAGTATTTTTGGCGAACTTCGAGGTGTTTCATCTGGTGATGAAACACTGTGTCGAATGTTTGATATTTCTTCTCAAACAAAATCATTTTTGAAGGAGAAATTAAGAATGCAAAAATGAGCAGTTTTTCATCTGATATCCAAACATTCATTAAACATTAATTTCCTTTGAATTTTCTTTATGAATTATTAATGAGTTTGAGAATTACCTTTCACAAACATGTCATCCCACTCTCCTCTGTAATCCAGTGACTCAACATACGCTAAAATATAATGGATTGGTGCACAAATCACTGAAGTTCCTTTTAAACAATCCCATGGTCTCTCAACAGCTCTAGGAGGTCGTTTCATAATGTCGACACCTCTACAAAAACAAACCTGTGTTAGTTGATAGAGCGATTCTGAGTATTTCCTCCCAGGGTGAATTTAAAGAGACGTGACGCGTTTGAGTAGGGACCTTACGAAACTACGACAGCAATGGCAACGAAAACGACTAAAACAAGTTTTATCACATGTTTGTTTGTTTTATCACGTGTTTACTCACGTGACATTGCTTTTATCGCACTTTATTTATTTGAGTGTCAATGTATTTAGCACGAAAGTGCTAACTGGGGACAACATTTTTACGTCTCCTAATGGAGACGGGACCGCCATTTTACGTGGTCATCCGAGCCACGCGAAAGTCTAGCCGCTTGCAGAACAAACGGAGTACCTTCATTTCTCAGTTATTTTAAGACCCTGAGTATTGGTCCGGCCCCGGGAATCGAACCCGCGACCTTCCGCTCAGCAGTCAAGCGCTCTACCGACTGAGCTAATCCTGCCGCGGTTAAATCAATCCTAAAGCGCGTGCAAAGACGGCGGGTATCCTTAATATTGTCCACTTAAAATAACTTACTTAACATTTCCGACTGTAATCCAGCCATCGGTTCCTTCTGTTCCCTCGTACACTTCATTGAGTTTTTGAAGCAAATTGTCTACCCTTTGAATGTTGCATGAAACCAAATACAACAACTGTCAGTAGTGTTAC
Source organism: Porites lobata (assembly GCA_942486035.1). Classification (NCBI taxonomy): domain Eukaryota; kingdom Metazoa; phylum Cnidaria; class Anthozoa; order Scleractinia; family Poritidae; genus Porites; species Porites lobata. The sequence continues at coordinate 1,601,317 of CALNXK010000082.1, forward strand.
CTAGAGGAAGCTGCAGCGCTTATTACATTTTAGATTTTTTTGATCGGGTACTACAGTAATTCGGGAGAGTGGTACTTGTCAAAACAGACAAATGGCACAAAAATAATAATTTCATCAATTAAATAATTATATAAACATTGTGAGATTCTACAACAAAGAAAGAATAACATTTGACTCCAAGCATAAATAAACTTCTGTGAGAAAGATTACGTTTCTACGCTTCTTCTTCTGCGATCAATAATTATTTCCACCGTTAAATCCATTAAAGTGCTGGCATTTTCTTGTTGAGGGATCTGGCTATTAATTGAATTCGCCCCATGTGAGGGAATCTGGATTTCGGAATCTGATCAATTTTTGCTTGTGGAATCTAGAATTCGGGAAATTTAAGTTGTGGAATACGGAATCCTGGGCTTTGGAACCCGGAATACACTTTAAGAAATCTGAAATCCATTAATGATTGGAATTTGGAATCCAAGTTCCACAGACAAAGATTCCAGAATCCATTTCCTGGAAATTTCTGGAATCTGAGGTGCAGAATCCAGATTCCAAGACTGTCTTGGATTCCCTTACACAGGCCGATTGATTACTGGTTTTTCAAATTTCCTTTTTCAAAACAGTACCTGCTGACAACGCCTGGAACTTGAGAGTCATCAGGAACAGATAAGCTAGCCCCCTATAAGACAAATCATAAGAGAGTCAAAAAAAAAACACCATCAAATCTCTATGTGTCCTCTTTACATTAAATTGATTAACATATTAACAGTAATCTCGGGCGTTAGCGAAGGCAGTGTTGGCAGTCTACTTTACCTTGGTATTTTTCCTGGACGGTTTCTCATCCTCTTGGCTACCTGACATACATTGAAATGCAAAAATAAGCAGAGACTAATTGTTGTAAAATAATAATGAATGTGATGTAAATGAAATAAGTCAGTTATGAACTGCAGATTAAGTCGTGTGAAGTGTTTCAAAGGAGTAATTAGGTAGTGTATTGTAACACGTATTGCATTGTGGCCCTTGTGTTGTGGTCTGTATGGTATTGAGGGAAAATGCATCATTGCATCCAGATTAATACAGGCAAGATTAGCTCAGTCAATAGAGTGCTTGATTGTTAAGCAGGAGGGCTTGGGTTTGATTCCTGGGGCTGGAGCAATAGTCAGGGTCTTAAAATAACTGAGAAATGAAGGGAGTTCTTTTGCATGCCCTGCAAACAGCTAGACCCTCAAGTGCCTTGGATGACCATGTGTAAAACGACAGTCCTGTCTCCAGCAGAGACGTGAAATTAGTGCTCTTAATAAGTACATTAATTCTATATACAATGACTCTCAAATAAAGTGAACCTGTAACCCTAACTACTATACAGCACTTTTCGCCAGAATGTTAAACTCAGTTTCACTGTGGATGCTTTATTTCATTAAAATATTAACTACAGTGAAACCCCGCCTTATGTTCACCTTGGTAATACAGTCACCTCGTTATTATGGCCACTTTTGTTGGCTGCCTGGCAAAAACCGCCATACATTTTCTTGTTAAAAAAACCCTTGTTAATACGGCCAAATTTTTTTGGACCACTGGTGACCATATTAACCCTTTAAGTCCCAATGGTGACCAACATCAATTTTCTTCTAACAATATCTATACGTTGCCAAAAGAAATGGTTATGAGAGTTAACAAAATGATCACAACAGAGAAAACACTTTGATCTGTTATCAAACTCTCCCAACTGAAGATCAGTATGGAGAATTTATATGTGGATATTGGGGCTTAAAGGGTTAAGGGGTCCCACTGTATAACGCCTACCTGATGGCTTTGCAATTAGACGTGGCACCAAATCCTTTGTAAGATCATCACTTGTTGATGATAAAGATGTTGAGGCTACACTGGCCGTCTTGTTAGGAGATGCATCAGGCTTGTAGTGAGTAAAGAAATCCTGGAGTCCAGCTACTCTTGATGCTGTTAATGTTGGTATGGATGCAAACCATGGTGAAACGGGTGCAGCAACCAAAGTTACCAGACTCTCCAACTGTTCATCTTCACCTGGCAAAATTTTTGACATCCTTATTAGCAGTCATTTTGCAACAAAATCATTTCGCTACAAGTCATTTCGCGGCATATTGAAGTCCTTTCACAACACAGCCTTTTTGCATCAATTAGAAAAAAAATAAAGAAAACTTTGATATTAAACTTTGGGGTTCTTATAAGAGCGGTTAGTTTTTACCTGCCCATCACTGAATTTCCTAAGTCTGAGACTACAGTGAGACGAAAAATGCTTTGCAGAGAATCAACTTCATGGTGAATTGAAATGACTTGACAGCGAAATGACTGGACACCTTACTAACCTCTTTCGCTGCTAGACCTAGCCTGCAAGCAAGGTCTCGGGGGTGGGGATGGGGGAAGACAGAAGATTCTCATTTCCCACCCTCCCCAACCCCTGCCAACAAAGAAGTTCACAGACTATGCTGGAAAAAATGCAGTGGTTGTTATTCAAATGAAACCTTTTAGGCAGAACTTTTTGGGTATCCAAGTTTATACTATGTACTGTACATGTATTTATTCAGTTATTCAAGTTATAGTTCAAATACATGCACTATTTTTTTTACAATTTGTAAAAAAAAGTTTTTTTAAGAACTGATTCTTTGGCCTTTAATATTAGAAGGGAAATTGAAGTTATTGTTTTTCTCAGAGAATGACTGTTCAAAAAGCCAATCTCCTTTGATATTTGGTATTAAAACTAACTAGCTGCTTACTAACTGTAATCACAGGGTGACAAGGTGCAGGGATGAGATTCCAATAATTATTGTTATTTTTCTTGTGTAGACAAAATCCTATATACGACTTGTTGTTGCCACTTAAATGAACCTTTCTGGCAGAGCTTTCACATGATGCCATTTCTTTTTTTCTATTTTACAAAATGAAATCTGGAAATCTGGAAATTTTTTGCTGAATTTTTACTTTGGACACTTTTGGGAGTGAGAAGGTGTTACGAAAAATTGTATTGCGTGACTAGCATGACTTTCTAGAAGCTTCGCGAGAGTTCGTAGTTTGTTTATTTTAGGATCTTGTGTAAGCCTTTCTAAAAGCGGTATATTTTGTAATCTTTCTTTAATTAGACTATTTGGACAGTCCTAGAATGTTATTGTGAAAGTATATAAGTAGGCGAGTCCGAGTTAAGTTTTAACTAGTTTTCACAAGCGAGGAGAGTTCAACGTTAGTCGTGTTTAGTCAAGTGTGACGAAAGCAGTGTTTATTCAAGTTGGCAGAGGCCGTGTAAGTTTAGTAAGTAAGTAAGTAAGTAAAGCCTTTATTTAAAGAGGGTAGCACCAAATAGCCAAAGGCTAATAAACTTGTGGCCCTCAAGTTTATCAAGTTAATTGAAGTTGGCGGAGGCCGTGTAAGTTTAACGAGTTAAGTGCTGTTGTGGAGTTTTACTCAGTGGAAACTACGTTCATTTTTGGAATAAATCTTCTAGTTACTGTTCCGACAACCCTGCGTTCAGTTTGGTTTGCAAGCTAACCATCCTCTAAAAGATTACCCGCGTAACAGAAGGTTATAACTAAAGATAGATACAATGTAAGGCTATGCTTTGGCGGTGCCTAGTGACCCCTGGCACCTTTGGAACTTTTACTCCAGGGTGACAAGAAAATCTTACGTTTTTTCATAGAAATCATATGCTGGGCACCCTGGAGTTCACAGGTTCAGAGCACCAGGGCTCCCTTCAATTTCTCTCAGAGCACAGCTTTGCAATATATTAGCTGCCCATACCATTGTCTATTGAGGAGACTAAAAAGCAGGACCACAGAGTTCCTTCTGCCGGGATGACTTGTTCAACAAAATAGCTCAAGAACCACGCATCAGTGTTTGAACTAGGATCTACTTCCCAGTGCCTGAAAGATGGATTTAAAGAAAGCACAGTCAAGTTAGTTTATTGAAAAGTGAGGAAGGACTTCAGTGATACAAACATGGCATGCCCACATAAGATTTTCAAGAACAGACGGAAAGATTTTGGGCACTTTCCATTTGTCAGAACTGAGAAGCCAGACCATTCCCATCATATTGGGAATTTCTCTTTTAATCAAGAGTATCCACACAGCCAGATCAGTCAAATCCTGAAATTAATAGTTTGTATGGAGGAGATGGTTTTCCAGCAAAATCTCTTAGAAAGCTTATTTCTTTGTCAAAATGACTGGTCAGGCCATGGTTTGGCTGGCCAGTTCTGACTTTTAGAAATTAGTGCCCTTAGTCTCTTATTCAGTACTACATGTACTGATGTACATGTACAGTTGAACCTAGCTCTCTTCATGGTCTAAAAAATACATGTACCAAGCTTCTATGTCTATAACATGGACACTTCTGTAATACAAACACTTACTGTAGCTCTGGTCCCCCAAAAAACCAAACTCTACACCATTTCCGCCACAGTCTACATATGTACTTATAATATGGACACCTAGACTGCAAAGCTGACTATCAGCTCTATTCGTTTGGCACTAGTAATTTATTAAAGAGGTTTAGTAATAAAATTGTAGTTTAATACACGTGTACTTACCTTGAATAAACAGCATTTATTTCCCCACCAAAACTTTCCCGTATTTGATGTACAACTCGTGCAATGAGACTTGTGCAGTTAAATGACACTGATATGACATCACTTTCAGTTGCCATGGTAACCTTTGATATATTCTTTACTGCTGGATCCCATTCCATCATCAAGTCAGGTTGCTTCAGAATGTTAATTACTTCCTGTCAAAGGTAAATGATGGAGAAAGTTAATGATCATCGCAGTGGTAATTGCAATTTAAGCAATATTATTGCAAATTAACCCCGCCCCTCCCCCCCCCCCAAAAAAACCCCGGGATTCAAAATGGCCTCTGTGTTAGCACTGCAGTGCTCTAACCAACTGAGCTATGAAGACCCATACAGAGGGAGCAGGCTAATTTGTTGAGTTCATCTTGACCCATGAAGTTGTCACAAATAGGCTAATGACCGATAAAAAATACCAGATTTATTCAGCTATAAGCCGAGCGGTTTTTACACAACTTAATTAAAAGCTAAAGTTCAGTGCAATTTGAGATCAAGAGGGGTCTTGGCTTATAGCCAAGAGTTTTTGACAAAAAACGTTATTCAGTGCATTGAGACTTTACTTAATGGGGAAGTATTCACTTATAAGCCTAGCAAATAGCACTGGCAAAAGATCAAATCGATCAACATAACTATGAATCTGAATGTTAAGTTAGCTAGGCACAGAAATTCAGTCCCAAATTGTCAAAATATCAGACAAAAAAGTAGTTAAAAGTCTTGTAACGAATGGATCTCGGCTTATAGCTGCAATGACAAAAGTGTTAACAGACCTCCCTAAAACAGCCCCTTTTTGCATAGTGGATATACTTATCCCTTTCCCCTGTCTACCCCAACCCCTTCCCCCCAAAATCAATGTTGTATTTTGGACCCTCAAGTCTTTTTTTTTACTTCAGACGTACAACATTGATTCGGGGGGTGAGAGGATTTACGGTGTTTAGTAGGAATGAAATAATAAATGAATTAAATGTTTGTTAAGAGCACCCATTTTAAACAAAAAAGTCAACTACTTTTGTCCCTGATTGTGAGTGTTTTGGACTTACCTTTTGTTCATGGTTATGCTGACTCTAAGAGTTTAAAATTTAGGGTCTCGATTTATAGCCGAATGTGGAGTGCATACAGATTAAGTTTATTTAATGTACATGTATTAACACATTCACCACGGCTTGAAAAAAGCCCCATGCGGTAGTCCAGGAGCTGAGCCAGCGACTTTTATAGCTAACTTGACCAATGGGCAATTAAGGGTCCAGGAAAGTCATCCTCTAACAATATCATAAGATGAGCAGGAAGTTGTCCCAGGCAAGCAAAATGTAAGAGCTGCTTGCCCAAAGGACAAGCTTGAACTCACACTGGGCTAGTTTTTTTTCCATACCCTGTTTACCCCTGGGGATTTTGCCCTAAAACACCTTTTGAAGCTTCAATGTAGTTAAAGCTGTTTTCAGGTCACTGCCTGGTTATGAAGAACAATTACCAATACCCATGTCCAAAATGAAATGTAGTTCAAGCACTTTAAGCCCTCCCTCAATGTCATCTTCAGAAGTTCAGGCATACACGGAAAACAAAATTTTTAGAAAGTGCTGCTGTTACAGCTTAAACCTGTGGAACTGCCCTTCAGAAGTGAGGGATTTAGGATCAGGGCATTCTATTCTAACCTTCTGTGATGCTGGAATGATTCCAAAACAAGCATAAATTGTTCTGGGCATCCATGAAGGTTTGTTTTCCACATTTTTCTGCCATACTCGTAATCCACTGTCTACTGCCATAAGCTTCCATCTCGTGGAGCAGATGGGAAGAATGTGCTTCAACAAAAAAAAGAAAATAATAATTAAATGCTTATTTAGTGAAGACCTCATTAGCTCTACCAAAATACATTAAATTTAACCTAGCCGGTGTACAGACATCCCTTCCTCAAAAAAAATTGGGGAGAGATACGTCTGTGTCATGCAGATATTAATAGTGTTCCTGTTTCCCCAAAATATGGGGGAAACACTGATTGGTTGCAATAATATTGTTAATGCCGTGACCTAAGTAATTTCTGGTGTTGTCTTTGGTGGATGAATCTCAGAATTTCCCGAGGGAAACCTCAGCCTTTGTGCACAGCTTACCAAAACATTGATTAAATGTTTTTCGACTTTCTGGAAATAAGCATGTGAAGTTAGATCACTGAAGTTTGCTGCACCTGTTGTGGGCCGGTGCACGTGTTCTCTGCCAAGAACAACAAAAAGAATTCCATTGCTTCATCACTGAGAGATATTATATCTGGATTTCAGCATAGACATTGTAAGGAAGTTAATTTTAACTTTTTAAATTTGAGAATAGAAGAGCTCTTATTTCAAAAGAAGAGAAGCAAACTATTCGATTCTTTACATGAAACCTAACTGCATAAAACTCTCACATATGTGACCCTCCACAGGAATTTGATGTTAAAGGTGAAAGCACGCTCACGACACGCTTGCACAACACGCTTAGTGTGCCGTCAATCATGGATATGCGCATATTAAATTGAAAAAACAAAAACGGACACACTTGCCTTTGTTTTGGTAAATTTAACACGCTAGACATTTTGTTTTTTTATTGCGTGCCATATGTCACGGTAAGTGTACGAATTATAGCACGCTTAGCGTGCAATTTGGGTAAGACACGCTGAACACGCTTGATTACTAAAAGTGCTACTTGATGATAAAATGGCTCGGGTTTTCAGCAGATTTAATCAGCATACCAATATAGACTGTTTTGGAGTTTGATCATAACTGTATCCATTTGAAAATCACGACTTAATGGTGGTCTAGCCTGGAATTAACGCGAGATCAGTGTAAACCAATTAATTCCTCCGGCTGTCGGCTGTTGACCGGAATCGCAAAGAGGCCAGCTATCACATGCGAGGCACTGAAGTTAAGCTATGCCACCAGAATATTTAATAGCAGTAATGCTCAGAGAAATGAAGTTGAATAAATTAGTTTAATATATTTCTTTATAAGCCCTGTTGAGACGAATGGAGGTAATTAAATTGGAAAAACAAAAACTGCCTAGAATTTTCTATAGGTTGAGGAAGGCTAACCATTTCTAGATGACCGTTCCATGCATGTACAATTTTCGAAGCTTATCTAATAAATTCCTTACGATTTTCTGAAGTTTAATTTTTTCCATTTCACTCCCCAAGATAAGCTATTTTTCGTAGAGAATTAAGGAATCCTAAAATTTTCCGAACCGAAAATACCATAAAATTCTCACTTTCCTAAAACTTTCAATTGGAAGCTAAATTTTTCGGGAAATAATGTTGAAGCCCTTGTAATTTCGAAACGACTGAAGTTGTCCTAGGATGCTAGGATGCATTTAGGAGGAAATCGCCGTCAGGTGCCCCTGACGGACGAAGGGCCGTCAATCATAATAAATTTATGTGAAGATATCTCGTTATGCTACGCTAAGACAAATCAAGCGCTGTAAACGTGTACTATATCTCGTTCTTCACAGGACGAAAAAAACAAGAATCTGTAAACTAAAAACACTGTAGAATGAGGGAAGATTGGTTGTAAATATAAAAGCGACTGTTTTTTTTTACGTCTTATCTTAAATTCCGCTTTGTTTTAATTTAGTCCTCAAGGCACTACCAAGTTTCAGGAGGGGTGACAAATCCACTCATGCATCAGAATAGGCATTTGAAAGACGCAGTAAACTAGCGCGACATAATAAAAAATTATTTTCGCGCCGCTTAAATAATAGTCTGCTACGCGGCCGTTTTCAGTGGATGGAGCGTTGTGTGACGACACTAAAACGGCTGTGTGGCAGACTATTTAAGACACTTATATAACTGTAGGCCGTAATACTTCTGATGACGCTAAATCAGTCACCGAAACTTCATACGCGATTGTTTGTTTAGATGGTTGTAAAACAGATGGCTGCAACCACAAGAAAGACAACAGGATGATTACGGAATTTGGACAATAAGACTGAAGCATACGCGATGTAATATTTCAAGAAGAACAAATTTGGATACATTGTTTAAATACCGGTTTCGCTTTTTGAAACCGTTTTGGAATTTTGGTACATCTAGAAAAGCAGGCTGGTCTTCATTTGATCACTACAATCCTTGCAATCGCTAAAAAAGAAGTACAATTTAGCGATCCTGGCACTTGATGATTTCTATTTGATCGCGATTGCTGCGATCGGAAAGAAAGTGACTTAAGTCCGAAAGATCACTGTTTCTGAGAAAATTGCAAATGTGTTTTAAATTAAGGAAAGTTAAGATAACCCTTGCACAGCTTCATCAGTAAACATTTCTGCAAAGAACTATGATTTTGCAATGCTAATATAGTTCTACCCATAAATCCAGTAGGTCCCACCGTTCACTGTTTATACTTTTCAAGCGACAACGTTTTTTCAATCAGATACTATCGCTGCGATCGCGGAGGTATAACTTTTTCTTTCTCGATAGTTACCAAAAAGGGTGCCGTTAATAATCACTTACGGTTCCTTTTTGTAGAGAAAATTTATTTAGCTTATAGATAACACGCCTTGCGTGCTTTTGCACACACTGAAAGCGTGTTGTGCTTTTTTGCACGGAGCTTTTGTTTGAAAACTTTAACACGCTCTTTTGTTCAACTTGCTCACGCTTAATTGTCTCAAACATGTCCTCTGAAACAAAAGAAATTGCTAATGAGGCAAGACTGAAAGCGTGCTAAAGCGAGTTAAAATAAATTCTTTTGCTTTAAAGTGAAAACGTGTTGTGCGCGTGCTTTCACCTTAAGCATTAAAATCCTGTGGAGGGTCACATATAACACTTGATTGGAAATGTAAACTTCGATAAACTGCTTCCAGATCAAAATTCTGTACCGTTTTAAGACTGTGACATGCGGAAAGCATTCTATTAAGTATCTTGGACTGACACTAGTGGCACCTACCTACCTTTTCAACTGTCAGAGGAAAAACAAAAAAACTTAATAATTTGTGCAAATATATACCGGAACACGATTAACGTCCACATAACATGAAGCAACTTAACTGTTCTATGAAAACAAATAATGTGAGGCTTAGTTTCAAATGTGTAAGAGATACCAGACTATTATAAGGGTTGCTTTGTTTCCCTAATGGTCCTAATGGTTCACGGGAGGAAAAAAATGAGAGTCTGTCCCTACCAAATGCCATTTTTGGGTAAGCATTGATAAAAAAAAATAATAAAATAATAATAATAATAATAATAATGGAAACTTTATTTGTGTTTTTGAATGCGCAATTGTAAATCTCGCTACATATAGGCAATTTACAAATGCTGTTTGAGATTGAATTATTCCAAAAAAAAACAAAAACAAAAACAAAAACAAAACACAACAAAAAAAAAAAGAAAAAAAAAGAAAAGAAAGGAAAAGAAAAGACATCAAACTGCATTAAGTCTGGGCTATCCCAATTTCTAGTTCTAAAACAAGAGATGTAATATGTTGCTCTAATGGCTATAGTTATCATTTTCTTGATTATATAAGGTTGCTGCTTTTTGTCAATGCCAATGTCATTCATCATGTCTAAGAACATTGAGCATTCATTGGAGAAAACGCCAAGGGAGCTCATGGAGAGATTTACAAATTTCACACATCTGTAATTTCTACTCATTTCCTTGATCAAGTTCAGATATTTTTCTTTTCTACGCATTGCATTGTTGTTGTTAACAATGATAATAATAACAATTATAATAAAAACTAATAGCATCTCTCAGTTGAGTGATCTCCATAATCATTAATTTAAGTCTTCATAATCATACTACACTCGTGCTGTTTCTCTTATTGCAAGGAGCTGACCAACACAAAAAATTCAAAGAACTAAAGAAAAAATTGAAACCGAAGGGTTAGGTGATGTTCAGCACTTGTAAAGGTACAAGCCCTGTTGGAAAGCAATTGACCCTTTAAGCCCAGATACGTACTTGTACAAGTCATACATATTCGGGTCTCCATAAATTCCTTAAATAATTGACTGGGAACTTTTGATAAATGATCAAAGCAGATTACATTAGGTGATCATCTAAATAATTCCCATAATCTTTTCTCTTGACTAATTATTGACATAATAAATGTTAGGTGAAAATTGATGTTATTAAGGGTTAATAAGTATTATAAGAAACGAATAATATTTATCAGTGGGACAACAACTTTCTGCTAAATACATAAATAACAAATTAAGTGAAATAACTAAAACTAGAGGTATTGCAAAGTTCTTTTGTTTTTATTTTGGGATTTTTTAAACCTCGTAACTTGACCTTCAATGACCTAAGAAAGAACTTTAAACTGTTTGATTTAAGGTTATCAAAACACAATTTGAAATGATCATTGTATAGTAAAATAAAGTCACAAGTTATTAATAATTAAGTCATAATGAAATCGGCATGCTAGGTACATTGCAGTCAAGCATTCTCAGGTTTCTTTCATGGTGTACCTACTGTAAGCGAATGCATATTATGTAAATCTCATGGGTAAAAAAAATATTTCTGAAGATTACACATCACGGTTAAATCCAAAGTTCGCTTGAATCTATACGCTTAAAAGGGCGAGAGTTTAGTCTATATTTTTATACTACCATTGTGACATAGCTATAATAGAAAGGGATTACTAAATTCAGTTTATTTTCATAGCTATTTCAGATCATACGTAACACGTGGAAATCAGTGGGTTTGATCAGAAGTTCATCATAATTAATGCAAAAGTGTACATAGTCTCCAGCATTATATTCGTGGCAAAATAGGAAATAAAATTTCACGTTTTCGAAGTAAGATTACCTTCTTGAGGTATTTTACTTTGTCCTGTGCTGGAGTTGAATCGTGAAGTCTTCCCTGGAAACAAAAGGCATTATTTGAACATCTCTCAGCTGATCTTTGATCGGTCGATGTGCAAAGTTACCCACCGCAAACAAAATGATTCTTGCCTTACCTTTCGAAAAAATATTGCATAGGTGAAAAATGCCAGTAGCACACTGACCAGCAAAAGATATAACAGCCACAAAACAGAAATCATTGTGTTTTAGAGGGCATTCCTGCACATCTTCACCATATGACAGATCACACTACATCTGTTTGTTACTCTGGTTCACAGTCCACGGGCTTATCGGTCAGCGGGATAATCAGGGGGTCACGTGCTGTCGTAGATGGGGTGGGAAAATAGTGGGGGGGATGATCATCTTCGGAAGTTCGCTTACTGGAATTTGCCATTTTTTTTAACATAACTGAGAAACTTGAGTGGAGGGCGAGAGAGAAACTGTGTCGCTCGTGACGTTTCATGATTGATTCCTCACTGCTAAGCGTCCCCTTCAGTCGCTCGCGATCACTGGGGGAAACTTGAGTTAATTAATAGGGAAAGAGGGGACGAAGGGAGTGATGGGAACAGGAGAGAAAGAGAAAAAGCACTCGCGCTCTACGCTTGTTCCCAGGGCGGATAAAGTTCCCCCATCATCCCTCTCTCGCGCTTCTCGCTTGTCTCGCGTGCTCGCGAGTTCGTCCCCATCACTCATCAGGACTCTTTTCGAAAATTTCCCACCACCGAGGAATCTTTTTTTTGTAGGGTAGTCCCGTCGAAATATTTGTCATGCAAATTCCCAAGCCCTTTTTACCACCACCATCAGTTATAAAATCTCGGGTGTGGTTGAGGAAATCACAGCGCAAAAACTGCCTTCAAAACTGAACGCTTACCAAGCAAATAATAATAGGAAATTGGTGGTGAGATATAAGGAGCGTTATGCTCTGTTGACTCCATGAAATCCCGAAGTTTGACCTGTATTGTAACGCGTAGAATCGAAGCCAATTTTAGAAAGATTTGTATTGAGTCATCCGAGCCTCATGTCTCTTTTATTTCACCACCAATTTGATTTTTGGTAAGTACACATTTTTCATTTTGTTATTTCAATTTACCCCACCTAATCCAACAATTTCTTGAATTTCGTTTTTGTGTGATCATCACCATTCAACTCTATTACCTGCAGTGGAGTGCAACTTCCTTTTTTTCTGCGTATTCATCTAAATCTGAGATTCATCACACTATTGTAAAACCATTTTATTAAGGCTGATTTCTTCATAATAAACGTTCAATTTTAATATAAAACTTTAATCTTCCTCATTGATGTTGATAACGTGGTAATCTACGTATGGTTTCCTGAAGAGACAAATTATTTTAATAATAATAATAATAATAATAATAATAATAATAAAGTCTTTTTTCATCAAAAGATAAAAATACATATCTTTTGTTGCAAGTGTAAGAAATTTTAAAATGGTAAAAAGCAAGAATTAAAAAATCTAGTATATTACATAGCTAGTTCACATTCAAAAACTAAACGATTAATAAAAGAGTTTTTAAAAGGCAAAGGGTTAATCTTAGGTTTAAAACAAAATTCTTTCCTAAGATTGTAACTGGACGGTTTAATACGAGGCATAATAGAAAAAAGAGGATGTCCTTTAGCATTAGAAACTTTTCTGAAAATTTTACGGTCTTGCCTCTCTAAGAAATCATAAACACTTACAGGCTTAGACGTATATTTCCTTTTAAAACACCGGTCTAAGAAACATTGTACAGGTATTAGATCGGACTCGGACGCGGCGTGGACAGATAATGCGTAATTAATATTAGGTAGAACTATTGTACTAAAGAGAAGATCTATTTCTGACTGATTGTAACCCTCTTTGCGCAGCGTTCTATGGATATGTAGGGATTTGTTAGCTTCAATAGGTTTGCTCAAATTACATATTAGATAATCGCTTTATCAAAAATGTAATCAAGGCAACTGACAAAACGTTTACGGCTTTCACGACTGTTGTTTCAAGAAATACTCAGACACTTTGCTTTCTGAGATCACTCATCTGCACTCAGTCTTCAGTTAGCCTGTAATTTTGTTCTTACCGATGACTATGAGGGACTGTTTACCGAATTTTAAGAAAAGTTTGAGCCTTTCCAGTCTCCCTCTATGATGGCATTTGTTGAAGTCTTTCAACATGTCATCCAGCCGCTCGACAATAAAGACCAGCCTTTCAAATTCCAATGCCAGCCTTTTATTTGGAGCATCTCTTGAGATGCTCAGAACCATTGCTAGGCCCTCTACGGCAAGAACAGCCTGGAATTTAAAACTGAACACCTCTCGCAAGACATCCAACGAGTTGTTCTCGAGCATATGATTTAGCTCTTTTTTGGGCCGTCCACTCTTTCCTGTGTCTCGTCTGACCTCAGCTGGTAGCTTTCTGTAACTATTAAGTCCTCTGTCAAGTTTTCCCAGTTTCTCGTTGATTCTTCGTATCACACTGGTTGACCTAGCCATACGACTTGTTACTGCTAAGTGTTCATAAGACCTCAAATGCTTTGTATCGACTGACAACTCCACTTCATTGTGCCCCACCTTTTCTTTGCAGATATGATCCCATGACCACTTTTCAAGGCAAAACCAACAGAACTCCTTACTGCACAGACCACACATCATATGATTACAACCAGGACCTTTTTGTATTGGATAATGACAAAATGGGCAGTTTTTGATCTGCACGCTTGTAATCAGTGGTGAAGTTTGATTTCTTGCGACCATTTTGGCATATCCTTTGGTGTTCTCTCTAAATGTTTTGGCTTCTTCACAGGTCGCTGGCCAGTGGGCATCTTCCTGGCACTTGAAGCACCACATGCTGCCGCAGACACACACCACTGGGACTGGCTGGGGAGAGCCTACATGCTCATCACACAAGTCTGTCGTACTCAGAGGTGTTGTTGCCTTGACAACCAAAGTGCACCGGTCTTCAGGGCACCACTTCCATTCAGGGTGAATTTCCAGGATCTTATCCAACTTTTTAGTCACAAACTTGCCATACCATGTTGGCAAGAGGGACATCAAGGTGACATCATCGACTGCAACAGTACACTTGTATCCAGGGCAACTTATATTCGTGTGGCCTTGCTGTAACTGAGTCTTTACGTGCCCTCTCCAGCAGTCATCACAGAACTTGTGCCCACAACTGATCAGAAAGGTATAGGAGAGAGTATCAATAGGATCTGAAATCACAAGAAAAGAAGAATCAGAACCACACTTTAAGATTCAGTTTTACACTAGAAGCTCTGCATTCATCCACCTTTTGACACAATAAGGCTGTGCATGTATATATGTGACCAGGCCAGTTCAATCATCACTGGTTTTTTCTGATAAGCACCAAGATGAAACACTCATAACACTCATATATATTATTAAATATTATTATTATCATCATTGTCATCATCATCATCATTATTTGTGCCTCCGCTTCTCGTTCATATTTCACTTGGGCATGACGTGATTGACAGCTAGTACTAATTTTAAAGCCTAATTATTTTAAAGGCTAATTATTGTGTCTGTTACTGTTATGTGTTTGGGTTGAGTTGAGTTGATCTTACCGCATGTGAAACTTTTTACTAAAAATTTGACAGATGATTCATTTACATTATTATTAATTATCATCCTCCTCATTATTATTATTATTTTTAAAAAATTCTGTCTTGAATCTGTTGCTGAATCCCCTTGTGTGATTACTTTTATAAGGGAACATGTTCATCATTTGTAATTATTGACAGGCCCACAAAAAGCTTGTTAAACTTTCAGTCCTAGTAACCACAAAAGTCATAAATTCTCCAGACAGAACAAGATACATTTCCTTAAAGAATTAGATAGGAGGATTTGATAAAAGATCAATTACTGATTTCCATTCGATATCAATTTTATTCTTATAACAAGTATGGACGTGTTAAGAGGAAATGGGTGGTTGTTAGTCTTTGATTGTACTTAAAGATCAAATGAACCAAAATTTCGACATTTTTTATTTTCGTTTACTTCTAGTGAAATGTGTTTAATACGAACCAAATAAACATACTATGAAGTTTCAGCTCAATTGAAGCAAGTATCTCTGAGATATTCGCAATTAAAAATTGCTATTTTTTTGGCCCTTATCTTCGTAGAGCGGTCGGAAAAATTGTCGGAAAAAACAGCTTGTGAAGTCAATGTTGGTCAGGTGAAAAAAAGCGGGAAATTCAAAACAGAGTTTTTCAAGTCGACTTGGTGCAGAAGTGGTTTGTGTGGCCATAAACCTGGAAAGAACAGGCAATTTGTCTTCCAAAGTTACAAGCTGTGGTTATGACCTTCTTATTATCTAATTTTCTCGAAGAATACTCATAGTAAAACAGACTTTAACGACATTTACTAATTTCCTTGAGTTGTACTGGAAATGTGCGTGCGTAAGTCCGATTTTTTTCAAGATGCATTCGCAAAATGTGTTCATATAAGGAAGTTCCTGGATATATAAGGTCTGGAGCTCCATCATGGACACAAAACAAAATATCTTTGTATAATAATCTGCCCTAAGAAATTCAAGTTTGCCCACAATGTGTTTGAAGTCACTGAACTTTGTCGCACTTGAGCTGATATTTTAAAACCCATACTCGATCGTACACTTCTAGCTTCGCAGATCACTAAAATATAAACAAAATCCTCAATGTATAAGTTTTGGCGTGGGCAGAAAAAGAGTTAATCTTTAGCTAGTAAATCTTCCCCAAGATCGCATTCAAAGCAACCATAGTTTTTTAAACTTGATCATTTCGCCAAGATTAATTTTGCTTTGTGTTGTCATGTCCATGTTCACGTCTTCATTCAAGCTAATTAAACTCAGCAAACTGAATCATTAGAAAATACAGAAAACTGCACATAAGGATTTGTTTTGCTCGCTTCACCGGTCAAATCCAGCTGCAGGAATTGTTTACGGGCAAAGAGTCGATTGTTTTGGAGTCACTCGCATGCGTTAGCCATTACGGGTCTTTGACTGAAGACAAGGATAAAGCTGGTTCTGCAAACGTAAATAAATCTGGGCATGAAAAACAAGTAACCATAACTACTAATAACAGAATACAAGAAGGTTTTAATT
Source organism: Porites lobata (assembly GCA_942486035.1). Classification (NCBI taxonomy): domain Eukaryota; kingdom Metazoa; phylum Cnidaria; class Anthozoa; order Scleractinia; family Poritidae; genus Porites; species Porites lobata. Next base: position 1,617,779 of record CALNXK010000082.1, read on the forward strand.
CAACCCGACGAAAGAAGGCGAAGCACTAGAGACAAAATCAACTCACAAATCGAATGCACGATTATCAGAAAAATACAAACCTGTTTGGAAATGTTCAAAACGTTTTATTCCACCTCAGACTGACGGAATGATCTGTTTTTACTCTAACATTGGTTGTGCTGAATCCAAAGTAATTTTCAAGTGACGAAAAAACAACAACAACAAAAAGCCTTTACAAGGAACAAACGTTCGCACCTCGTGCCTCGAGACAAACAAACGCAGGCGATAAAGGATGCGCAGAAGCTTGCGCAGAACGTTTTCCCGCCGTGAAAGACCAACATTGACGTCACGTAGTCTCCAGTCTAGCTATCACGCGGCCATTTCAGAAACGTTTTCGTGAAGTCTTCGGAAATGCTCGGATTTTGATCTTTTATCTTTCTATAAAGGCTTGGGAAGAAAAATCTTTACCCAAATCTCACTTAGCATGGTTCTTTTTAGTGTTTGGTGAAGGTAAAGCAACAAAAGAAAATATGTCAATTTTTTGGTTCATTTGACCTTTAATATGGCCACATTGACAAGGTTTTCATTGAGAAAATGATAAGATAAACTGTTTCCTGAAAAACTTTCCTCGATGATAAATTGTCTTGATTTTAATCATGTCCTCCTTGTTACTGTCAGAAAATTGAACTATTACAGTTATTATTACTTTAGCGGAAAACAGTGTAAAGGTGATACAGAGGAACCTCGATAAAACAAAAGGCCAAGGGATTGGCAAAATATGTTAACTACATTAAGGGAGGTTTCATTACATCGAGGTACTTTTCCATATATTTTATCATTACTGGGGTGAAGAAACTCATCCGTTATACCAAGGACTTTGTTATATAGTGGTTCCACTGTATTAGAACTTAGAGGGTTCAAACAGAAATAACTTACAGGGAAAAGCCAAATAATTACCTTCACATTCAAAAGGCATGAAGCATATTCCACACTCTGTCTGATGCTGAGAGTCAGCTGTTGCCATAGTGACCAGTTTGTCCAACTTATTAGTCTTTTCAATGCAAGACTTTTTTATCTCTTTCTGTGCAGCCTCCAATGACAAAGCTTCTGATTTCCATCCAAACAGTTCTGTGAATACTCCAAGAGAAAAACTGGATTTCCTAAAAGTAGGTTCCTTAGGTTCAGTTTCATCAGTAATGCTTTTCAGGAAACAAGTTTTAGCAACATTCACTATGTCCTTAAGAGACCAGATCTCTGTCTTGCTAGTCTTTGCTTTGATGTGAGAAATGAACTCTTTCTGAACTAGTCCACTGGTATATTCATCATTAGAAATACCTACAAGGTATATGTTGGCTCCCACTCCTGCTGCAACATTTTCTGAGACACCCTTGGCCAGTCGTAACAAGACAAAAAGTTCTTTGGTACTAGAACTGAGGATCTGAGGTGTCACATTGACAAAAAATGCCCTTGGGAAACAACCAGCTTCCTTGTACATACTTCCCCATGTCTCCTGCAAAAATTCAGGATTGATGTCTTGGTGTTGAAGAACAAGAGACACCCACTGAGAAGAAATTTTAACAGGTTTAACAGGTTGGACTGGCTCAACTGGGGTCACAAAAGGGTCTGCAGAGTCTGTAGACCAGCGTAAGGATGAAAATGTCTCATCATCAACTATTCTACCATCTTGATATCCATTGTAACCTCCTCGGCCTCGGCCTTGGCCTCTGCCTCTACCTCTGCCACGTCCCCTTTCATGCCTTCTAATTCTCCGTCGCTCTGGTACTGGCTGATAGTGATAATGCCAGTCATCCATATGAGTTGGCTGCGTTTCCTCTGCCATGGCCAAAAAACTTTGGTGGGCGTCATGCATTCCATCTCCACTCTCTCTATATATGGCCTCTCCTTTGCCAAATTTTGTCCTTTTACATTCTTCATCGCTCTTAACTTGCATAGAGCCATTTTCCACCTTCAGTGAGTTTTTGCTTTTCTTTGGAGAATTACAGATAAGTGATTTTAAGTCAAATGTGAGAGGAACACCCATTTTGCTGTAATGTGGTTGGTCATCATCTCGCAAGTCATCCATATCAACGTGGAAAAGTGTCTCTGTGTTACTGAGTTCACTTAAGTCTTCTTCAATGGTCCTGTTGAGAAAAGTATCTTTCTTCCTGCCTCCAAGACGAGTTCTATGTTTCCTGGTACTTGATTCTCTCTCATGTGGCCATGATCCCGCGGGATGCGGGTAAGATACTTCGTATTTTGTTTTCATTGATTTGATATCACTGAGAAGGTCTTCTGCACGAGCCAACCTACGTTTGGATTTGCGAGTACTGCTGTTACTTGAGTCGAATACAGAAAAACAGTCTGGTCGGCGACGTTTTTCGTTTCCCGCGTTCGAGAACCGCTCAACTAAAACGACTTCGTCTCCGTGGCCGAGGAATTCTCTCTCTTCCAGATCAAACGAAGTTGTCTTAATAATTTCAGGAAGAAGCCAACGATTTTGCTTACCAAGCGAGTAAGTGATGCTTTCTCCTTCATCCTGCTCTTCTTTGCGGCAAGCGTTCTCCACTGTAGTTTGGATAAGAAGGCCTTCAGATCTTTTTGGATGGGACCTTCTTGAGCGCACTGTTTTTCCACTGTGAACGCCGAATTTTCCAGTTTTCCACACCATCGTTGCGAGTCTTGTTCTCAACCGTTGTCAGTAAACAAATGATAGTTCTGAACAACAAGGAGCTGGCTTTTATGACCCTGAAAAGCCATTATTTCAGCAAAAGTCCCTGCAACCATGATAGACGCTGATGCAATTACGAACCCCAAGCCCGCAAAAAAACAATTTGTTTTGATAGAAGCTCGTGCCTGATTGGCCATAATTTATTTCGTCCAATCAGAAACCTTGAAAGTATCGAGCAAGGATTTATTTTTAGCTTCCATGATTTTTGGACAGAACCAACTCGTTCCGGCTCGTTCCCCCAGTACAGTGGAACCCCGGTAATACGGGGCGCTTTCCATTTAGGAAAAAAACCCGGAAATTTCGGTGGTAGCAAAAGTGGAATTTCCGATTGGTAAAAAGTTGTTCCATTTGGTCGTAAACCCTGGTACGTGGCGGTGCCCGACCGTGGACCTGGAACTGGTACAAACTACGAGAAACGTAAATGGAACACGACATTCCGTTCGGAAATTCCAACCGGGAAAACGGGACCACCTTTTTAGATTTTCTACTTTTCTGGGAATTTTCCAGTGGGACGAGCCGACGAAACGTGTTCCATTTACCGCCGAACCGGAAATTCCGGAAATTTTGACTAAATGCAAAGCGCCCACGGTCACCAATGGGCCAAGAGAATTTAGTAGTATTAACGGGTGACCGTATTAACGAAGGTTTTTAAACAAGAAAATGTGTGGCCGTTTTGCCAGGAGGCCAAAATAAGTGCCTATAATAACGAGGTGACGTATTACCGGGGTTACCGGCGACATCTAGCGTTACCTTGACGTTTAAATGATTGTCACGAAAGTACTGTTTGCGTCTGTACTAAAAATAGCTAGTAAATATGGTACCCACTTTTTAATTGGATGAAGAAACACATAGCCAATCACAAATCTCCTTATAAATGTTCGTCGAGTTGCACCATCAGCTGAAACATGGCGGCGAGCGGTTATAAAAATAGAATTTGTTCGTTTTCTAACAATCTCTTCTTTATTACGACAAGTTCCAAACAAAAACGGTTTTTGGATAAAGGTTGAGAAGTGAAATTTCCAGTTATGGAGTGGAAAAAGGGAAAAGCCATGGCTTATGCTGGTCGTACGGTTCGTTCTCGCTTTGCACAAACTCGAGGGAAAAGATCAGAAGGTCTTTTAGTAAGATCAAAAATCACCAACCCTTCGCATGTCAGTAACGAAGACGAGGCAGATATAGTTAGCTACTCGCTTGGCAAGCAGAATCGTTGGCTTCTCCCCGAGGTGATTAAGACAAATTCTGTTGAATTCGAAGGTGAAGTTGTGTTGATAGAGCGGTATAATGAACACAACAAAAATCGTCGCCAAGGCACCCTCTCTGTTTTTAACTCCAAAAAGAATAACTCCACAAACGACACAAGCAAAAAAGCCAAACGAAAACGCACACGGTGTAAACAATCTCCCACGGTGGTCGAGGAAAACGCTTTGAAGACACAGTACGAGGTGACCTACCCGAATCCCTCGGGATGGATGTCAAAGAGTAACAAACGACCCGCAGTGCATCAAGGAAAGAGGAAGAAAAATACATGCAAAAACTGGATGTCTGAAGATGATTTTGGTGGCAAGAGTGACACTGAATGCTGTTACAGCGAAGATGAAAATTGCTTCAGCGAGGATATTTTTGACAGGACATCAAGCTGTCTGTTTGACTTTGACTTACTTGTAGATTTGTCAACTCGGTCAGTTCAGTCAAATGCAAGAAAGAGTGCAACACTGCACAGAGAAAAGGAGTCAAAATTGGCAGAGAAATGCATTTTTGTTGATAGTGACGATGAGATGCACAAAGAACATCTTGAAATCTTATCGCAAATGAATGCCGGGTGCTCACTTTTTGATGTCAGAATTCAGATGAAAAATGCTGATGTAACAAAGGGTCAAGTCCAAAGAAGACGCCAACGTAACCAGGGAACAAGAAGGCAACAAGAAAACAATAATTCACCAGTCAGTGAAGAGGCAGTTGCACCAGTTGTTAAACCTCTGTCATTTTATTCAAATGAAGTTGAAGGTGAGTTCATTATGCTGAGGAAACAGGACATTGTGCCAATAGCCTTGAAGCAGCATTGGGGGCAGATGTACAAAGAAGGAGCTTGCCATCCCAGAGCATTTGTTCTGAATGTGACACCACTACTGTCCATCCATAACAGTAAAGATGTTTTTATTGTCTTCAGAGTCTTTGAAGAGCAATGTCTTACACTTCATTCCAGTGAAGCTAAAGCCGTGGTTACCATAGTAGTTTGTAATGATGATGCTTGTTACAGCAGAGTGCCGAAGGAGTTTGCTACTAATATTGAAGCTAAAAGTGCAGATCAAAAATTCTGGACCCTAGAGGACATTGTCAGTGTTGCATCAATTTGTTTCCGCTCAGATGCAATAAGTTGCTCCAAAGAAGGAATGCAGTTCAGGGAGCCACGACAACCCAGGATGTCTTTAGATGTGTTTTCTGACCTGTTTGGGTGGAAGTCTAAGACCTTCTCAGCACAGGGTGCAAAGCAAGAGATCAAAGAATCGACCCTCATGGCTATAAAGGACTTAAACACAGCGTCTTCATTGGTGGCTTCAAGTGGTCAAGAGCAGTGGCTGGAATGTGAGATTTGTTTCAAGGAAACGCAGGATTTGGGAATAGGTGAGGAAAAAACAATTTGTTGAGTATATGAGTTATACAGTATGTAGTGCAACAATGTTATATTAGCGCAATTAATTGTGCAGATGCAGTGTGTATTGTTACAGGTCAAAATTAAATTCAGGTTAAGAGTTTTTTAACCTACAGTGTAGGTTGATTCTCAATTTCCTTAATGTCTCCTAGCCCTAATTCATTAATATTCAGGGATTAGGATAGGAGGCAAAGGAAGTAGAGAACCAACCTACACTGTAGGTTAAAAAATCTTAACCTGAATTTAATTTTCACGTATGACATATATGCCTGATGAAACATTGTAGATCATCTTGTTGTGGCAAATTAGGCAAAAATACACATGTATAGTTTATACCATTCATGCACATAAATTATCTTGAAGTTCTCTCTCTCTCTCTCTCTCTCTCTCCTGGCTTGGTGTTGGGGGATGCAATCTATTTTATTGTGAGCCAAGCTGATGTGTTTATTCTCAGGTTTCTGTGAAAATAATCAGAATTTTGCATTTAAAATCATGAAAATTACTTGTACATGTAGTAATTCACTTTTATCATCTCAATCGGTCAGTAACAGCTGAGTGTTCCAGTAGTGATGAGGATGAGTTTAGATCTGATGGGAAAGAGTCCCCTTAACTAATCAAGGACACCTAAAATTTAATTAACTGTCTTAAAGCTCTAATAATGAATCTTGAGTTACAGGATACAAAAATTGAATCTTCATCTAAAATTTATGGTGAATAATATGACCCTTTTAGTTTGTATGTTTTGTTTTCCCAATTCAGACTACATGATGTTCTCAAGAAGGGAATTTGTTGTTTGTCTTTTTATTAGTCATGCATGTGGATGCATGGCACAAAATTTGAAAGAAAGAATTCTCTGAGGTTATTAAAAACATCACGTGGTCTGCAATGGGAAAAGAAAATGTACGAGCTAAAAAGGTCTATTATTTACACTGCTGTCATTTTTAATTTTACTTCATATAATGACAGTGAATCAGTTCTATGTGGAACGTAACTTACAATGTAGCATTAACAAGATCTATTGCTCATTAAAATTTGTAGGATTTGATGTGAATAACTCATTCACATCGTTAGGAGGTTGTGGTCACAAGTTCTGTGATGACTGTTGGAGAGCTCACTTGAAGACCCAGATTCAGCTTGGTCGCACAGATCTGAGGTGCCCTGGGCCTGACTGTACTGCTGCAGTGGACGATGTCACCCTGATGTCACTTGTGCCGTCATGGTATGGCAGGCATCTAACAAAGAGGCTGGATACATTTCTGGAGATTGACCCTAAATGGAAGTGGTGTCCTGCTGACCAATGCAATTTGGTTGTCAAGGCAACAATTCCACAGAGTCCCTCATCAGTGTCTGATGAGTGTGAAGATGGTCCCCAGCCAGTGCCGGTGGCTTGTGTGTGCGGTAGCATGTGGTGTTTCAAGTGTCAGGAAGATGCCCACTGGCCAGCAACCTGTGAGGAGGCTAGAGTGTTCAGAGAGAAGAATGCTTCTTATGCTCGTTTAACAACTTCTAAAGACAGAAAGCTGGTCACAAACGTTCAAGTGAAGCATTGCCCCTTTTGCCACTACCCTATAGAGAAGGGAACCGGATGCGATCACATGAGATGTGTTATGTGCTTTAAAGAGTTCTGCTGGGCATGTCTGGAGAAGTGGTCTGATTATGGTCATGGCTGCAAAAAGTTTGTGAATCTACGCACAGTTACTCTGCAATCAAAACTAGTTCATGTGATGAGTTACAAGCTTGTTGCAGTTACAAGCCGAGTTGCCAGAACATCATTTCTGATATGCAAAGTCCATCGGAAGCTGGATAGGATTAGGAAAGAACTGAACATTTATGCAAAATGTTTCCCTCTGAAGCCAGGTTCAAGTCGCACTGAGAAGAGATTGAACCAGCTGTGTGAAAATAATTCCATCCACGAATTAAAAGAAGTGTTTAATTTCAAATTCCAAGCCCTGTTAGTTCTGGAAGGCGCAGCAATGAGGCTGTCATTTGCTAAGGACACTTCTTGCAGCAAGAAGCTGGCCATGGCATTTGGTAGACTGTTTTTCATTGTGGAAAGGATGGATGAGATCCTCAAAGATTTCAACAGTTGTCTTAAAGATAAGGACTGCCTCTTCAAGCTCAAACATTTTGTCAAGTGTGGCAAGAGGTGTATTCATTTAATTGGCCATAATACAGCAGCGAATGTTGAACATTTTAAAGTCTAAGATGCGTTTCTTACAGGTACATGTCTTTAAGTGTATTCTGTTTATTTACAAAACACAGTAACTAACAGTATATTAAGTATAATTATTAATAATATTGAGATAACTATTTTGATTGCAAATTTTCTTTTCAAACTTCGTTTAAAATGACAAAAGATCTGTAGTTACTTTAAACTCTAAAGACTGTCTCTTGAAAACTCGCCTTTATTAAGTTTAGTAGGAATGCATCATATTCTTGTCAAATTAGTCGTCTTGAATTGCAGGGGTAAAGAATGGTAAATTGGAAACTTCGCGAGACCCTGGTTTCAAAATTCGAGACCAAGACTTAAAAATCGAGCCTCCGAGACGCAAAATCAGCCGAAAACGAGACTTCGAGAATCATTGCAAACGCTTCCAAGATTTCAAGATCGGGTCAAAATTTTCCGAGACCCACATTTTTCAAGGAACCATTCTATACCCCTAATTACATATCCAGAGCAAGTAATGAACTTTTTTTTGGCTTCTTTAGTAAATATAATAAATTTGTCACTGTCACCAACAAAATGAACTCTTTCCAAGCCAATGCTGTTCAGTTTTAGGAAGTGTCAGTGTTGGCTCTGGATAAATGGGGATAGTGCAATAATTATTGTTTATTTATTTTTTTATTCAATCACTTCCACTACCAGAATGTCTTTCAATTTGTGTTTCTGTTACAAAAAATAGAGCTATTTTTAACCTTAACCCTGGGACTACTGGCTTAAAGCTGAAGGAGAAACTCAGTGAGTTTAAATAGTTTTTAGTCTAGGTTGGTGTTTTGAAAGCGTTTTTTTAAGGTGCTATTTTTTTCATGTTGATAAATCATGAAGATTATCAACCCCTGTAAGTTTGTACCGTGAAGTTTTTATCCTGAGGAAGTACAATGTGCATAGAACGAAGCTAGTGCTTTAAGTTTTCTTTTGTTTATTTTAATTTTTGTCTTGAATACCGTCAGTTTAAGACTTGTAAAGGAGTGAAATGTGTTTAAAAATTATAAATACATTTTATAATGTGATGCATCAATAAAACAGTTCTCTAAGAATTCTTATGATGAAGTGAGTGTTACTATTACTTGCGACTGATTCCTTTCTTAAGAGAATTAAGCTGCGATAAAAATAAATATAATATTTTGACAGACTTGCTCAAGAGGCCCTTTTATGATCCCTTGACATGCCATAGGAGGAGTAGACTGGAAAACAGCCCGTATATTATGGTTTGCGTTAGTGAAAACACGCGCATGAGCGGTCAATTGTAAGGACAAGTAGAAAAACAATATATTTCTAGTCATTTCATGCCATAGAAATAGGATTAGGCTCCGGCGTGATGGGCCACTTGACTCGTATGTAGACTTAACCTGCTTAGTTGCATCCTCCTGGTGGTACCATGAGGCTTTTGCGAAGGATAGAGACCTTAGGCGTCAACCTCGTGCGCAGGGCGTTTACCATAGAAAATGGGAAGGGAAAAGCCCTGGGTAGGCGTTGATGGTTTCCGCGTAATAAGCTTTTTTTTTTTTGCAATAGTTAGTCACGTGATCAACTTTGTGTAAACACGAAACTGGTTCGCTTTTGGAAAATTTTGTTAGCAGGAACTGGAAGAGCATATTAAAAGTAAAATTACATTTTCAGCCGTATACCGTAAAATTCCGAAAATAAGCCCCCAGGGCTTATATTTTTCAAAGGCCCTTTTTGAGGGGCTTATTTTTGGAGGGGCCTATATTCGGAGGGGCTTATTTACGGACGGAAATTTGCGTTTCAAAATCGATTGGGCTAGCCTTATAGTTGGAAGTAAATTTACCGTTTTTGCTTTGGTTACTACGTATTTTAAGGCAATTTTCCAGGTACAAGCCTCCGGGGGGCTTATATTTGGAAGGGCGATTTAACGGAGGACTTTTCGCGTTACCCGTTTGGGACTTTGGGGGGCTTATATTTGGAGGGGCATATACATGGAGGGGCTTATTTTCGGAATTTTACGGTATCTCAAAAGTAGCGATTGCAACGGCCGCCAAAAATTAAAAGGATTTGTATCAATGTACTCTATCAGTTCGTGCTAACAAAATTTTTCAAACGCCAACTGTTTTCGTGTTTACAGAAAGTTGATCACGTGATCAGCTCATGCAAAAGACCTATTTAGGTGAATAGACGGAAAACATGCAAAGGTTGGTTTTAACGAGTCTGGAGTTCGCTTCAGGATTTTAGATGAAGAGGGAGCGGCGCAAAGAGTGACCGATCGGAACTGATAGGTAAATGAAGGTCTCTTGATTTCGCTTTCTTTTTTTCCCCGATCTGCCCAAGTAGGAGGGGCAGACGTCTCCAAGGAAATCCCTGGTTTGACGTCCCGACGTGCTGGCCAGCGGAGTGCAGTGGGTCAAGAAACATAATCGGAAAACCAGGGGAAAACCGATAGTGTCGTCCCCCATGAACAACTGCAAAATCCTGGCCACGCCCTTCGCTAAATATAAAGTGAGGTACTGGAACCAAGTTTAACCCGTGGCTTCCTTCTTCTGAATTGTTCTTCTTCTGTGGTCTGCTTTCTATACTCTTTGTCAGTGGTCTCGACGCCACGCTCAGGAATCGTCAAAGTATACTCAGGCTTGTATTCCTGATTACAGGTTTGTGTCCACATATTTAGGTTATCTGTCGAGGAGCAATTTCTTTTAGCAAAAGTCGTATCCAATCTCATTTTGTTCAACAGACATGTCTACCGTTTCTCGATCAACATCTTTATTACACACTGTTCTTAAACGGATATTACCGGTATTTGTCACCTAAATTATCAATATTTGCAACAAACCTGGCACCAAATTTAAAATTCAGATTACGTTAGTTATGATTGCCTCGTCTGTGTTTTGTACGCGAAGTATTAGGGGAGATGTATGTCTAAACTAAACTGTTATGTTCCGATGAACAGTGTTAAGTGCTTCTTTGGGCACAGGCTTGTTAGAGACTTGTAATTAGCTTTTATTGCTGTTCCCTGAATACTATGATGGATTTCGTGGCCGGGTTTAAGATTCCAGTCCATTAATAAGTTCATTTCTTTTGTTTTTTATTCAACTTACCTAGTTGCGTGCCTATAAACACGTCGGCGTGACATGTACATTCTCACATTCGCCCTTCATCAGATCATACGATTGTGCTGGATCCAATTGCATAAAACGCGGTGATTGGATTCCGAGGTCATAGCTTTATCATTACGTTGTCATCGCGTCGATTCCGGAATTTCATAATTTGTCATAATTTATGCGTTGTACTCTTCTTGGCGTGGTACTCGATTTGGCGCTTTACACATTATTATCTCTCTCTTTATCATTATCATCATTATCATCATCATCATCATCATCATCATTACCATTATCATAAGTCATTCTAATATCATGATCACTACAATCAATGCATCCAGTGAATCAAAACCCCAGCCCATCGACACCTGGGACATAGCAAGGAATCATTAATTGACCCGGTGTTAAAATACCCTTAATTTACCCGCCCCTGCTGTAAAGTAGCACCATAAACTGGTACTTATGAGACTTGGGCTTATTCATCTTGGTAAGGGGTTTTAGAAGGGTTTAGCCGCGGTACATTCCTCTCAATTTCATGGGGTTTGGATGGGGGTGGGGAGGGTACGATTTCAATTGACTGATGCATACACCCTCTTAGACTGATTACACTCTTGATTACGCCCAACACAATGTGCATTTTAAAGAGATGGCCCAGGGGAGGATCAGGGATTTTTCTTAGGAGGGGTACACCAATAAGGAATGGCATAACTGACTGGTGACAATTAAACAAATAATTAAAAGCAAATGCAAAGAAGAAGGCTTTTGACTAGGCAATAACATAATGTGAACTGCTGACAATACCGATGTCAAACGATACAGCAGATTAACTTTATTAAGAAAGCTTCATGTCATCTCAGGGGCGGGGGGAGGGTGCCCACCCCCTTCATCCTCCCCCTAGATCTGCTCCCGTGTCCTTTAAGAAATTTGACTGTATTCAGTTAAGCCACACATACTGGGACTTCACCACCCTCCAGTATGAGGGGATATGTATAACAAGGACTTCTGACAAGAAAATTTTACTATTATTGTATCACTATTATAGGGTTCAAAGGTTTCTTCATTTTAACAGGATTTGAAAGGATTATTGTTGATGGCTTATGCAGCACCAGGGGTAGCTTCAACTAAGGAAACGACTAATTATGCTCGCCTCTGCCGTCTCCTGGTCGATATTGGAACCCAGGCCCTCAGGAACACGTTTGACACCATTCACCCTCCAGCAAATCTTTGCACTGTTTTATCAGCCAATAAAACCACATTGCAGTCTCTCAAAAACAAGAAAGTTATCAATCCAATACAATGGGGCAAACTCTTTCCTGTCATCTCGGCTGCTGTTTCTTCTAGGGACTTCGACACTACACTTTTGATGGTTTTGCTAAGGAATATATGCGGTCTTAGTCCACCGCTCGCTGGCTGGGACTCTTTACCTGATGCATTAGACCTGAGTCTTGAAGCTGATCTTGCTCGTATCAAGTATTACAGGAACACCATATACGGGCATGCTGAACAGGCATCTGTTGATGACGTCACATTCAATGACTTCTGGTGTGACATACGTGACACGCTGGTGAGATTGGGAGGCGTGACTTATGCAGCTGCTGTGGATAGTCTGAAGGATGAATGTATGGATCCGCAAGTTGAAGATCATTATAAGGAGCTGCTGAGGCAGTGGAAAAAGGACGAGGACAGTGTTAAAGAACAACTCGACCAGATCAAAGAGAAGCTGGAGATGCTGGAGTTTTTAGCAATATCAAAAGAAGATATTGGTAAGTAATTGCCCACTCATCAGTAAAAAATGAACAGAGGAAGGTCTTTTTGAAGTTAAGGTACGTAGGATTGATGGCCTTTAGCCACTTTGGCTGCATTTTTGCTGAAACCCCGGCTATTAAAAGGAATTTCAAAACCGATGATTTGAGCATAAAAGCTCAATCTTAAAATTTGTGTTTTCAAAATGAAGTGGATTCAAGGACCATTCTGCGATAACATTACAATAAAAGAACAGCAAAGCAATAAAGTCAACACTCTCTCCATCATTGGTACTTGTACTTAGAGTCTCTCTCAAGATGCTGTGTCATTGACAGCTAGTCAAAAAATTCCCTAAAGAAACTACAGGGACCAACTCCGTGTGTTCTTTTAAGGTGATTGTCTAAAAGTTTCTCTTAACTTTGAAAAAGTATCAGTAACTGCGTTAATTACAGTTAGTTCAGTCTGTGGCGCATTTTTAAGTAGTTAGTGTCTTCAGCCTTTGGTCGTAGAAGCCTTCTTCCCCTGTTTAAAGGTTTGGGCCTAGATTGATCTCTACTTCATTTTTGACATCATATCCTTTACTATAGCAACCATGTGGTACAGATTTGGCTAAAATTTGCCTAAGAAATAAATGAACAGCTGCTGAAGGAGAGAGCTTTTTGCTGACGATTTCAATAATTTAAAGGAAACGATAACTTGTGGTCGTCACTGTTCCCCCACACTCCTGAAAAAAATTGAGCAAATGCTTGGGCGATTTAGCTACCCAGCCAATGGCTTTGAAACCAAGTTGTAAGAGCTCGGAATTGGAACTTCAAATTGGTCGCTTACATTTATGCTAGAATGAGTTGGAGATAGTTATCAAGTACACTAATCGTAATTTATGTGCTTGTATTAAGGTGGTTCTCTCACCTCCTCCAAAGTGACTGACATTCGCGCCATATGCAAAGAACCCTTTCACGAGAATGAGCTACTTCATTATTACTGCAAAGAATGCAGCGTTTGCATCTGTCACAAATGTGGACAGACTCGTCATAATCAACACAGGAAAGTGGACATACATGAAGCAGCTAAAGAGAGGAAAGATCAGAGGAGGAAGGTCGTGGATCGAGCCAAGAGTGAAGTTTTCTATCTTGAAGAAAAGGTCGAAGAGCAAAGAAGGTTGATGAAGGCAAGTGAAGAAGAAATCGTTGCCACAAAGAATGAGGTGACGGAACAAGTGCAAGAAGCCATTAGACATTTGAAAAAACATGAAGATGAGATAAAGACGCGAATAACAGAACTTACCAAGATGCAACAGAAACAACATTTAACGCGTCTGGAGTACTTACAGTCACGCATAAATCACCTGAGTGCTTCTATTGAATATGACGAAGGGGTCTTGGAGAAAAGTGACTGCTTTGAAATCCTACAGGCTGAAAACGATGCCTTCAGTCTCCATGAAGGAAATCTGAATGTTCAGGGAATTGAAATTTACAGACCAGAGCATTCTTATTACGTTTTGAAACAAGAAAGTTTGAATGTGTCAAGACATTTGGAGCTGGGCAAAATAGTCGCAAGTCATACTGATCCTTCAAAGTCATGGGCCGACGGAAAAGGTCTCAAGGAAGCAAAACAAGGTTCTGAATCTGTCTTTACAATTTTCACTTGTGGTTCACAAGGAAGTCAGTATTATAGCGAAGAAGACGAAGTTTCTGTGAAAGTCTCTATTTCGGAGGAGAAAGACAAGAACAGCAGGGTATTTCGACTTTCTCGCGGTGAAGGTATTGATGATTGCAAAGATGGAAGTTACAGAGTTTGCTACAAACTAGGAACGGATGCTTTATGCCAAGTTACGATCGAGGTGAATGGATGCCCTCTCAATAATAGTCCCTGGAAGGTTGTAGTGATCCCACATCGTCTAGAATTCAAACGTTTACAATCTGGACAGGATTCATTCGGAATGCCTTGGAGTATTGCTTTGAACAAGAGTACAGGTGAGATCGCTGTAGCTAGTTATAGTGACAGTCGCATTCTTCTGTTTGACAAGCAATGGACGCACAGCCAAAAGATAGGGGGAAATAGGGTGAGCATTGGTCATCCTTTGTCACTTGCTTTCTTAAGGAATGATGACCTCGTATTTACTCACGAATGGAGTGCCCATGAAGAGCAAATGTCCGTGTTTACTGTAAGTGGGCTTTTCATTAGAGGCTTTAGTAAGCACCTTGTAAGGCCACTCAGCGTGTTCGTTAAAACTGAGGGTGACGGTCAGGTCATCGTATGTGATTTAGGTGACAACACAATCAAAGTCCTCTCCCCTGACGGAAAAATCTTACTGCAGTCCTTTAGTCCACCCAAATGTAACGACTCTCCCGAATTTGTTTTTCACAAAAATGGGACGTTTTTTGCTTCATATATTAGACAGCATTGCGTAAAAGTCTTTAACAATGAAGGAATGTTTCTGTATGACATAGGCAGTTATGGGTGTGGTGAAGGCCAGTTAAATAGCCCTGCTGGACTGGCCGTTGATGCTTACAACCAGTTGATTGTCTGTGACAGTGGCAACGGAAGGGTTCAAGTGTTTTCGTTGACTGGGAAATTTCTTTACACGATGCAGGGTAGTGTACCTAGAACAGCATGTGCTCTTCAAAAGCCCTGGTTTGTGGCTGTTTCAAGTGATAACGAAATACTGATTTCTGATGTATCTGGGCCTTGGGGTATTTTTTATTTTCGTTGATCATGCACTGCCACTAAATACCATGAATAAGGTGCGTCACGTGTCGACATCTCCGTGGTACTTTTGGAGAACAGAAAATGGCCAACCTCCCAAGTTCCCGTGTTGAACCCGCGCCACAGTTTTCATACTGTGCAGTGGACTACTTTGGTCCGTGGTATGTCAAAGAAGGCAGGAAAGAAGTTAAAAGGTACGGAGCCCTATTTACTTGTTTGGCCAGTCGTGCGGTACATATCGAAGTAGCCCACTCCCTGGAAACAGATTCATTCTTACAAGCATTACGGCGCTTTACCTGTCGTAGAGGACCAATAAGAGAACTTCGCAGTGACCAGGGGACTAATTTTGTTGGGGCCGAAAACGAGTTAAAGGCAGCACTTCAAGAAATGGATGATGAGAAAATTAAGGCAGAGTTGCTTAAGGAGAACATTGATTGGATCAGAAATCCTGCTACTGCAAGTAATTTCGGAGGCGTTTGGGAACGACAAATTCGGTCCGTGCAGAACATCATGGCAGCACTTATGAAACAGCATGGTCACAGCTTAAACGATGAATCGTTGCGAACTTTGTTATGTGAAGCTGAAGCTGTTGTCAACAGTCGTCCTCTGACTACCGAGACCTTAAGTGATCCGCTCTCACCGTTGCCACTATCGCCAAGTACCCTCCTCACTGGTAAAACCAAGCTCATTCTCCCTCCTCCAGGAAAGTTTCAACGAGAAGATACTTACTGCAAACGTCGCTGGAGACGCGTACAGCATATTGCTAACGAATTCTGGAGTAGATGGAGTAAAGAATATCTTCAGATCCTACAGTTGAGACAAAAGTGGACACACAAGAGAAGAAACTTCACGGAAGGCGACATTGTTCTATTAAAGGACAACAATTCTTGTAGGAATAAGTGGCCTATGGCTTAAGTGCTTACCACACGTCGTGATGATGAAGGCCAAGTCAGATCGGTGACTGTTCAAACCGGAACTGGATCAGTATTGGATCGACCAGTCAATAAACTTGTGCTGTTGCTAGAGTCACCTAAGGATAGACCGGGAATCCCCGACGAGGAGCCTGAGGAACTGTGATGTTACAGAAACAGGATGTCTAGAACGCTTAGCAATTCTAGTATTCTAAACGAGTTAGAGTAAGATTTGTTTTGGTTAAAATGACAAACATTTTAGGGGAGCCATGTAAATGCTAGGTGTCCTGTGCACTAGGCCCAGTCTGCGCCGAGGTGTTGTCATTCGACACTAGGTCAAACCTCGGCATACATGTGCTTTTATCGCTTGTTATTTTCGCCTTTATTTCTCGGATAAGGATCGTTTAACTAGACTCACATCGAAGGAATAGAACATTACGGAAGCATTACGGATATTTCAGCAGTTTTCAAGGTTACGGATAGAGACACTTGCTTGTTTGTAAGGATTTCTTGTACGGTATTGTATTCGAACGGTGTGCTGAGCGTAGTTGATCGGATCGAATAAAACGTGGAATTGACATCGAATTGACGGTTGTTACAAAGATAGTAATGCTGCGGCACATTCTGTTGATACTGGCATTATTTAGGCAGTGAGACTTAAAAGAATCAAAAATGACATTGAATGTCCTATTTACATGTTGGTAAGTACTAGAATAATTACTACCAGTCTATAGAAAGAACTCGTGGGAACGTTGTTTAGAAAATGATCAAGTGGCTATCAACTCTGGTTTTCCCACAGTAAATTGTAGGAAATAATAGAAATTGAGATTGTTTATCCAGATATTTAATATACAGTGCACGATATTTTCTCTGGAAACACAATACTTTTCTTGCTGTTTGTTGCACTTTATTAAGTAACAGTTATTTAGCTATATATTTATAGAAAACAAAAACACAAAAAACGGAAAAAAAAAGAAAGTAGGAATAAATAATTCGGTAGAACTCGAACCCGGCACCTTCAACTCGACGCCACTACACCTAACCACTACACCACAGAGGCTGATTACGTGGTTTTGGGAAAAGTGTTTCATTTTATTCCTTTTCTATGAAACTTCCGCCGGCAAGATGATCGCCAGCCGCATTAACCGAGCTATTAACAGTTAACAAACAATGTAAACGCGTATTCCATGGCAATGAATGAATGAAAGAACATAATTACGCTTTTCAAAACGGCGATACACGTCCTGGTCTGCAAAGTAGGTCACAAGACATATGTTTTGTTATCTCGATTTCCGCTGTTATTTTGAAGCGAATGGTCAAAATCACATCCATTTTCGGCTCATACAGTTTCTTAAGAATAGCATTGCATGACATTTTCTCACTTTCACATCACCTTCTAGCAAGCTGGAATTTGTATATCCCCCGTGTTGCGGGGTCGAAGAGCAAATGCTCATCTTCTCGTCAGGTTTAACACCTGGACGAGTCAAAGGGTCTTGAATTGACATCCACTGCCCAAGTTAACCATCGTACTCATCTGAAAGACTCCTGCGTGTCTTAAAACTTGGTAAGACCTCTAACCGTGCTTTAGAACTGAGCAGAGAACGATGCACTACTTCCCCGTGTTTTTATTTGAGTTGTTCGTGGCGCAATGCCCTCTGGTTAAATGCAATGCATTGTGGTAAAAAGTGATGAATTCGAGAATTCGTTGCCCCTTATATATTTCCTTTAAATCCTGATTATGTTGCTGCTCGCTCCCTTCGGTCGCTCCGCAGCAATCACTGTTCAGTGGATAAGTACTAAGGAAATAAATAGCGTTCTTTAGTGGATACTTTAAAAAGTGGATTATTCCTTTTGAACAACTGGGGCCTGGTCTGCAAAGGCAAAGGTTGACAGCAATCTAAACAGTAGCCTCCCACGCAGAAGTTCTTAGCGGTTCGTCACGCGTTCCTGCCCCACAAACGTCTGCTGAATCGAGCGGTAATAAACGTAGACCAATCACAGTACTCTTCCAGATCTGGGAAGTGCACTTTGGACTATGAAAATTTTCGCGTGAGACTCAGTTTCAGAAAAGATCAGAAAGGTCTTGAAAGGTGAAGACCTTGTATTAACCTTAACAACAAAACGTCTCAGTTAACACTCACGCCTAATTCGTACTGGAGACTGCCCTCACGATGTCATGGAAAAAATTACCTCGGAGGTTTAATTTGCTGAACGGAAATCGGCTTTACTACAAAACAGTTAGTTGTTCAGTTATAACGTACAATCCCGCCGTTGCTTCACCCACAGAATAACTTTATGAGCAAATGATATCTAATCCAGCCTGTACAAAGAGAAATATACAAAACGCCAACGCTTATCTCCTAAATATTCTTGTACGGAACTAAACTCTTTGGTCACGTATCGCACTCTACAAAGCCTCTACGTATGTGGTTGGCTCGTCAACACTTCAGCAACGCTGATTGGTTCTACGATAATCTGCACACGAGCTCCAGCTGATGTTTGCTAACAATGTGAAAGGAATTTAGCCACTCGATTCAGCAGACGTTCGTGGGCCAGGAACGTGTCACGAACCCCAAAGAACGTATGCGTGAAAGGTTATCTAAACAGCTTAGAAACATTACGGTTTCTCTTTCAGTGCAGGTTCACTGATGTGTCTTGCAACTGAATGTCTGTATTCGTCTTTTTTGAGCCACACGAGGACGAAAGGAAGAATCCCTGCACACTGCATCAAAATTCCAGCCACTATGAATGACCACCTATAGCAATTGAACTTGTCGGCTAAGAATCCTGCAAAATATGATGTTGATCGAGACCATTTTACATGAAATTTAGCTAACCAAGACATGTAGTTAACAGTAACTTAATAAAGGAATTAGTTGGTAAAGAAAGTGTCGTGCTGCTTAATTTAGTGGGAGGTTTAATGGCGGCTTATAAAACTTCGAAACTAGGCCGGCGGAGAGAGCTTTACTGATTTATATGGGATTGTCATTAGAGTACTTCAACGTTACATTCGCGACCTTTAGAATTGACCACTACCCCGCGTCACTACCCAGATCTGGGTAGTGCTTCTGATTGGTCGTGCCGCGTGGGAAATTTGCTTCGACCAATCAGAAGCGCTACCCAGATCTGGGTAGTGACACGTGATCAGTATGGAATTTCTACGCTCGTCTCTCAAACGTCCGTTCGCAGGGAAACCAGTGGTGGCACCGCGAAATGTTGGCTGTTTTTTCCAGGCTACTCAAAAGTCCCGGTAACTTTTCGGGCAAGAAAAATTGTTTTATGCTTGCCTTGTTTGAAATCAGAACAAAAGTTTTAACAATATTGAAAACGATACAATGATAGTTAAGTAGCAGAATTGACTGGTTTGCAAGCTAGTAACTGTGCTACTATTCAACGCGCGTACGGGTTTTGACTTTCCAATTTTCCTTCGGGCCCGAAAAGTCCCGGGCCTTTTGAGAAACGGGCCCCGGACTCGAGACAGCGGCGGAATTCGACCCGACTTAAAACACAGAGTTAAATAAAAGAATGTCTTGGATTAAAAAAATATTCTCACCGGCCAAAGGAGGCCCTCCGGCAATGCCCAGAGACAGTAAAAAATTTCCAAGTCCTAAGGCGGGTGCTCTGCGCTTCTCTTCAACCGTGAACACGAGAAGGGAGTTCATTGTTGTAATAAAAATGCCGTCACCGACTCCATATACTATTGCAAATATAACCATTCCTGTGTAGTCTCTAATCAGTAGGAGACAAATGGTAATTAGGCCTACAAGTAGATTACCAAACTGGTAAACAAAAATAATGTTTATCCAAGAAATGTCACACATTCTTCCCGTGACTACACGAGAAAATGATGACGCTAAACCGATAAAGATGAAAAGCGTGGATGCCGAGTCAGCGGAAATGCCCACCTCGATGCAGTATTTAACCTGCAAATGAAAAGAAAAAAGTTTTGACTTATACGTGTTGTTTATGTCACTGTAAGATAAAACTCGTCAACTCTTGTTAATATTACTTGAATAACAAGTTTACGCAGCAACGGCGACGACGACGGCAACAAGGAATAGGGTCATAAGATTATCAAAACAAAACTTTGCAGATGCATCATGTTTTTATTAATTTCATTACCGTCGTTGCATTTGACAAATAGGCCATTTTGAGTTAACCTTGTTTCGATTTGTTTTGATACAAACCTTCTATGGAAATCAAGTTATTCTTATACTCACTAGTATTTCTCAAGGACAATTTCCATAACAACGCAAAGAAGGTTTGTCAAAACAAGGTCAACCTCAGCCTCACATTCACTCGAAGGTTAGAGTACTAAGTTCACAACTGTAAAATGGTCTATTGAACGGCATGGAATACGAGCGATGAATTTTGAAACAGCGTGAATTCACTTTTAAAGATACGTTTTCGCCACTGTCGTCGTCGTGTTCGTCGTCGCCGTAACCTTTTCGCCACGCCCGTTGGGTCAACGGGGAAATTTCCCTTGTTTTGTTTTACCGCTGTACACTGGTAATATTAATACGGACCACTTTTTTCTCGCTTCTGTGTTAAATAACCGTGTGTAGTGCATTCATAGCGTGCACGTGGAATACGAAAAACAAACTCACCAAAAGCAATTGTGGCGTGTAATGTCCCAGGCACATTAATGTGAGACTTGTTACTACGACAGTAAAACGAGGTACTTTGAGACTGACAGGTCAATAAGTTTCCTTTTTTCCTTTCTATTTTCCACTTGATTCAAATGTATGCTTTCTGCACGTTTAACGTCTTTTGTGGTAATCAGATCTTCAGGAATGGTCTTATCATATTCATCGGTACAATTCTCATTTGTCGTCACATTTGCGTCTTCATAATCCGATCGTGGTTCACTAAACGAGACTGCGCAGATGCACACAAGGACGAACAAGGCACATGTGGCTCTGTAAGTGCCTCTCCAGCCCAATCTATCTATCAGGAACTGTAGGAGAGGGCCAAAAATGAGCACACCGACACTACCACCAAGAGAAACGATCCCTACAGCGAGATACTGAAATCTGCAAAAGTTCTTTGCCGTGATAAGAAAGGAAGCCGTAAATATCATGGATGCACCTAAACCATAAAGAAAGCTAACGGTGAAAAACATCAACCCAAAGCTTCGTGAATATGACGTCAGAATCAAGCCCACTGCGCATGTCAGTCCTCCAGCAATAGCGGTGAAACGACATGTAATAGCTTTGCAAAGAACTGATGCCAATGGCCCAAGAAGAAAGGTTAATGCAATCGCTAGAGATCCGATCCAAACTGGAAGACAGAAAAAAAAAAAACAAGAAAAGAGATTTGATATAGCTATGATTGTACCGTTTTCAAGATCTAAAAAGGGCTCCAACTCTCCACGTTAAAATTTTGAATATTTATGAGTTTTGATTAAAGCAAACAAACAGGATCGAGTTGTTCAAAGCTGAGTTAAGATTACCCAGGGTTAGTGCGAGATTTGAATTAAGATTTGAAAGCTTAAAAAGCATTTCAGTTTTAATTTTTTTGTATGCAAGTTGATGATTGGAAGCTCTAAAAATATCAGAGAAAATTATCCGAGAAAAAGCTTTTGAACACAAGAAAAAGAAACCTGGGTTAAATTTGACCCCGGTTAAGCGCTAATCGGCCTTCGAACAACTGAACAAAAAACATTTTTACAACGTAAATCTATTGTTAGTTCGGAAATGGTCTTGTATTTGGATTGTACGTGTTCTGATTCAAAGACGTCTCGACTTGTGATGATTGTAATAAGTTCGATATTATTGTTCGATGGAATCGCCCGAGCTTAAAAATGGGCTTCGTTTTTTGTCGTGGAACAAATCGCCCTCTGGCGCATACAGCGCGTGCGCAAGATAAAATAGTATGCGTAAAATAGGCCAGCGGATTAAACCAGAGCACATAGCCACTTCCTGCTGTGCCGTGAGCAAGGCCATCTGTATTTGGGTAACTACTTGATGTCGGCGTATTCGGTGATCCGATCCGCAAGAATGAAGACCAAGTAGTTACCCCGATTACAGATGGCTTTGCTCACCTCAGCAGGAAGTGGGCTTCCTTGTCATTTTCTTATACGCGAAATCTCTGAAATCTTTTTACCAAATGTACACGCTGTTTATCTCTAGACCTATAGTAAAAGATGGCGAGCAAACGGTTCAGTTCAAACAGTGTCTTACTTTACGCGAACAGATCACTAACAAACTCTTCTGTGTGAACCTTATCCGGGGGGGGGGGTACTCCCATACATTACCTATACGGGTATGTGCCGCCCAACGGGGTCGTGATTTTAAAGCTCCTGATTTAGAATGGGGTATCCATTTCAGAGGCGTTTTCTAGAACGGGGTATGATATTTCGAACGCATGAAAGCTCCAGTTTTGTAAGCAACCATTTGAAATTATGCAAGGACAAATTGCTTTTAAAAATACGGCTCAATGCGTTACTGAAGCAAACTGTTATACTCTTGTTGCAGCCTACAACGGAGTATAAAAAAATTGGCCCATTTCTAGAACGGGGTATCAATTTTAGGGGAATGTTTTTTTAGAACGGGGTGCGAATTTGGAGTCCCGGGCGGCACATACCCACCCAAAAAATACCCCAGTGCCCTCCCTCCCCCGGAACCTTATCAGGAAGTCCTTGTGGAGCAGAGAGCGATAAAGGGAAATAATGCCTCCGGTGATACAGCGCAACTTTAGGCCATTTCGGAGAAGAATTTCAAAGATCATAGGCTGTAAATGGGGTCCCACTTCCAGACAGTGATCAAAGACGGTACTTGAGAATTGGCCGTAGCACAGCAATCATACACTATCCTCATGTTTTGTCCGAGACTCTGCCTGGTCTCTCATTAATAATTGATGGCGAATGTAATGTATGGCTTCTCCGTTGGGTATTTCTGGCACCACTTCTAGGATCCCTTTCTCTAACTGCTGTTCCACAACTGTCTTCAAGTCTTTGCATCGTCTTTCTAGCGTTCTTATAGCCACAGCGTTACACCACACTCGAAATGCGACTCACCCGTTTTCTGCCTACTCTCGTCAAATTCTTCCATTAGGGCGGGCAACATAACTCCGAAGCTAACACTGAAACCAAGATTTGCGGCATTAAAGATTGAAGCGCAAATACAAACAAACCATGACGTTAAGCTGTCTCGGTGATGATTCGATCCGCAATATGGCATTTCTGTTCGAAAAGTAGTACTCGTCAGCTTGTTCTGTATGTTTGCAACTTTTTGTTTTCCCGGTGAAGGTTTCGGGAGAACTAGCCGTTTTTCTTTTCGCAAAATTGGTCATGCACATCTACGCATTAATATGCATGCAGTAACTAATAGGTAAGATGTGCATGACCTGCTTGGGCAAAACAAAACATACCATCAAACCCTTATTAAGCGGTCACCCTCGGTTCTAAAATTAAGCCCCGATGATAATGCGACAGAAGTTGATGCAGAGGGCAAACTTTATCCCTCTCTTTACAATTTGCTGTGCACAACAACGGTAACACGAAATATGATAAAAGTGTTTGGATGTTCTGAGATCTTCTGAGAAGTTCACGCCTAAACAACAAATTTTACAGTAATGTCGTGCCTGAGGCAAGCGTCTTAACAATCAAGCCAAAATTCCAAAACCTCAGTCAGAGAGAAGTGTATTTAGTATCCAGATTACAAATGCTATGTTGGGGTTTTTCTGATTTTGCGGAAGTTCGACCCATTTCAGTTAATTGATCCCATTACACTGAAAAGGTTACCTCTATTTTTTTGTTATAGGTAATTTTTTACGTAATGTCATTGTTTATGCAAAATATCTGGGTCATAAAGCGATTTATGAGCACAAACATGCTTAGTAAAATTGCGAGTACTTCAATTCGTATATTTTTTTAAAAAACAAGAGAAGACTCTCTTTGCAGCATTCGCGTCTAGCAGTCGCATTTGGCCGAACGCATACGCTGCAAATAAATTCAACCTCAGTGCTAACGGTTTTCTAAAGTCGTTTGGAAAAGATAAAGCATATACGCTAACAACGAAAAAAGTAAACAATCCTGCTTTTGTTTACTGTGATATCCTGGGCGGGGGATTGGGGGGGACAATCTCTCACGATATATTTTTCTTTATTAACTTGCGATCAGGCGGTTCTTACATGTAATCCCATTTTCTTTGGGAGCTCCACGCACGCGCGTTTGCGAGAGCGTAGCCCCATACTTAAGAAAATGCGGTGATCTTTAAATTTTGGTAACCACGTGACCGTACGCGCGCCCATCCGCCCTCCCGTCCGTCCGCACCAAAGTTGTACCAATGTTAAATAACTCAATCAACAGGTATGGCAACCCAAATGCAACTCGAGTTAATTTTGGCGGGAAATTGCATATCCCGTTTAGCCACCCGCGTCAATACAAAACGTAAATTGTTTCTGTATTCCCGTTGCCTAAAGTATTAAGCTTAGATTAATTGCCATGTCCAAAAATTTGGAATATAGATATAGAGAAAGACAGAGAAAAAGAGAAAGTAGGCGACAGTCCAGCGAAACTCAACACGAAAAAGAGCGACAGAGAGCTAGAGAGAGAAATAAAAAACAAGGGAGGCATTTTCTTAAGAGCTTGGCCGACCTAGAAATATGCAGTAGACATGAATAAAATTGCCTTTTCACGATTTCTATGTATGTATTACACGAATCGTGGTAAACGAAAAAGGTGTTTGTCATGAACATTCGCACCACACACCCAGGGGGATTACCCAGCTGTGAAATGACATTGTATTTGCGCAGGTTCGCTAACGTGTCTCGCGGTTGAATTTCTTTGTTTTCCTTTGTTGAGCCACACGAGGACGAAAGGAAGAATCCCTGCAAATTGCATCAAACTTCCAGCCACTATGAATGACCACCTATAGCAACTGAACTTGTCGGCTAAGAATCCTACAAAAAATAATGTGGAAATCGAAACCATTTTACATTACAGTCAAAGCAGGTCAAGCGTACCCCCCCAAGATTCTATTACTGAATTGATTATTTGAAAAATGAATCCGTTAGTGGTTCCCGTATCTTTTGTCAAATTCAAACCGGCATTTCCGCATGCGTAATAAACAGTGAATATCTAACGAGAACTTCTCTGTATTAGGTCAGATTGAAAATCTTTGAATGGATTATATTTCTTAGAAGACATTTTCATCAAATTCAGGGAAACAGAGGTGGTACAAATTTCGTAACTGCCTCGCGTGTGAATTCACTGATCATTACGCATTCAAGAATGCAGAGATGAATCTGACACCTACAACTACCAACGGATTCAACTTTCGAATAATAAATTCATCAGTGGGAGCTTGGGGGGTACGTTTGACCTGGCTTGACTGTAAATTTAGCTAAACAAAGACATGTAGTTAACAATAATTTAACAAAGGAATTCGTTGGTAAAGAAAGTGTCGTGCTGCTTAATTTAGTGGGAGGTAAAATGGCGACTTAAAACTACAAAACTAGGTAGAAAGAGCTTTAACTTATATGGGATTGCCTTCTGGGTACTTCAACGTTACATAAGCGAACTTAAGATTTGTCTACGGGAACAAAATCGAGTACGAGTTAGGGGGGTACTCCGGGAATTATTGGTGGGGGTGTACCGCCCAGTTCTCCCAATGCTGACCCTATTTCAGACCAAAAAATGTCATTTTTTTCACTCCCGTTTTTAGACCTGGCCTCTAAAATCCATACCCGTTTACAGACCTGGCCTCTAAGAAATAATTTCATCATTACTTAGATTAGAACAAGAACAAAAACGATTTCCTAAAATTTTTACTTTGAATGATTCCTGATACAAGTCTTTTCTCCGATCGATAACAAAAAGTAATTTTCTAACATTCTAATTGTTTGTTTCTTCGATTTCAAAATGTTAATCAAATTTAAGGGTAAAACAATAATTCTTTAACGTAACCAACTTTTCAGTTTCCCCAAAATACTCAGCTCGCTTTGCGGAAAACGCTTCGTATCCAAGGAAAATTATGCTGCCAAATGGCGCCCATAATAACATCAGTTTTATTCTTCATGCAAACACTTACATTGTAAGAGCTTTTTAAAATAAACTTTCGAACATATTAACAGTAAATTGGTTTCTCTCATTTGACCGCAGGTGCACACGCTAGGACGATAGGCGTCTAACCTCCTTTTAAACGTTTTAACGTGGAAGCAATTCCAAACTACATTAATGTAAGTGTTTTCACCACAAAACCGCATTAGCGTTGAAGATGTCTCAAAGAGCAAAACTATTGTGAGTCACCTAAAACATATAAGCTCGAATACCAGCAGCTATTCGAGAAATGAGCCCTCGCTCGTTCCGAACAAGACCCGGGACCCGTTTTTCAAAAGTCCGGGTAACGTTTGGGGCCTGGGAAGCTGTTTATGTTTGCCGTGTTTGCATTCCAGATAAAAGCCGGGTCAGTCAATAATATTGAAAACGATACAATGAAACTAGCAGTCAAAGAAGTAAAATTGACTGGTTTGTGAACGGATTTCGACTTTAAAATTGGGCCTGAATTAAAGTTCCCAGGCCTTTCGAGAAACGGGCCCCGTACCCGAGAGAGAGGCGGAATTGGAACCGACCTAAAACACAGATTTAGGGCCTTTTTACATGGGGGTGGGGGACCCCAGATAGGTAAGGTAACATGTGGCGGGTCACCTCACCCATCATGCAAACATGATCAAATTAAAATGAGAGATTATATGGACAGGCGGGTTACCTCACCTACCTGGGGTCCCCCCCTCTAAGTAAACAGGCCCTGATTTTTAAAAAGATATTCTCACCGGCCAACGGAGGTCCACCGGCAATGCCCAGAGACAATAAAAAATTTCCAAGTCCTAAGGCGGATGCTCTGCGCTTCTCGTCAACTGTAAACATGAGAAGGGAGTTCATTGTTGTGATAAAAATGCCGTCACCGACTCCATATACTATTGCAAATACAACCATTCCTGTGTAGTCTTTAATCAGTAGGAGACAAATGGTAATTAGGCCTACAAGTAGATTACCAAACTGGTAAACAAAAATAGTGTTTATCCAAGAAATGTCACACATTCTTCCAGTGACTACACGAGAAAATGATGACGATAAACCGATAAAGATAAAAAGCGTGGATGCCGAGTCAGCGGAAATGCCCACCTCGAGGCAGTATTTAACCTGTAAAAGACAAGAAAAAAAGTTTTGACTTATACATGTTGTTTACGTCATTGTCAGATAAAACTCGTCGACTGTTGTCGACCTTGTTTTGATTTGTTTTGATACTGCTTTACTAAGTAAATCAAGTTATTCTTCTGCTAACTAGTATTTTTCAAGGACAATTTCCATAACAAAGCAAAGAAGGTTTGTCAAAACAAGGTAAACCTCAGCCTCATATTCACTCGAAGGTTAGGGTACTAAGTTCACAACTGTAAAATGGTCTATTGAACGGCATGGAATAAGAGCGATGGAATTTGAAACAGCGTCAATTCACTTTTAAAGATACAATTTCGCCATTGTCGTCGTCGTCGCCGCCGCTTAAGCTCCCTATTTTGTAACCTCGCCTCGCCTGTTGCGTCAACGGGGAAATTTCCCTTGTTTTTTTTACCGCTGTACACTGGCAATATTAATACGGACCAATTTTTTCTCGCTTCTGCGTTAAATAACTGTGTGTAGTGCACTCATAGCGTGCACGTGGAATACGAAAAACAAACTCACCAAAAGCAACTGTGGCGTGTAATGTCCCAGGCACATTAATGTGAGACTTGTTACTACGACAGTAAAACGAGGTACTTTGAAGACTGACAGGTCAATAAGTTTGCTTCTTTCCTTTCTATTTTGCACTTGATTCAAATATATCCTTTCTGCGCGTTTAACGTCTTTTGTGGTAATTAGATCTTCAGGAATGGTCAACTTATCAGATTCATCGGTACAATTCTCATTTGCCGTAGCATTTGCGTCTTCAAAATCCGATCGTGGTTTACCAAACGAGACTGCGCAGATGCACACAACGACGAACAAGACACTTGTTACTCTGTAAGTGCCTCTCCAGCCCAATCTATCTATCAGGAACTGTAGGAGAGGGCCAAAAATGAGCACACCGACACTACCACCAAGAGAAACGATCCCTACAGCGAGATACTGAAATCTGCGAAAGTTCTTTGCCGTGATAAGAAAGGAAGCCGTAAATATCATGGATGCACCTAAACCATAAAGAAAGCTAACGGTGAAAAACATCAACCCAAAGCTTCGTGAATATGACGTCAGAATCAAGCCCACTGCGCATGTCAGTCCTCCAGCAATAGCGGTGAAACGACATGTAATAGCTTTGCAAAGAACTGATGCCAATGGCCCAAGAAGAAAGGTTAATGCAATCGCTAGAGATCCGATCCAAACTGAAAGGAAAAAAAAACAAGAAAAGAGATTTGATATAGCCTATACGATTGTACCTTTTTGAAGATCTCAAAGGGCTCCGCCTCTCCATGTTACAATTTTGACTATTTATGAGTTTTGATTAAAACAAACAAAAAGACAAACAAAAGTATTTTTTACAACCTGAATCTATTGTTAGTTCGGATATGATCTTGTCACTGGAGTGTACATGTTCTGATTCGAAGATGTCTCGACTTGTGATGATTTTATTAAGTTCGATATTATTGCTCGATGCAATCGCCCGAGCTTAAAAATGGGCTTCGTTTTTTTGTTGTGGCACAAATAGCCCTCTGCTGCGTGCGCAAGATACAAGAGTATGCGCAAAAAAGGCCACCGGATTAAACCAGAGCACATGGTCACTTCCTGCTTAGGTGAGCGAAGCCATCTGTATTCGGGGTAACTAGTTGGTGTAGTAGTATTAGCTGAATAAAACTCAGTGATCGCAAGAATGAACATCAAGTAGTTACCCCAAATGCAGACGGCTTTGCTCACCTCAGCAGGAAGTGGCCATGTCATGACCATGTCTAGTTTCTGTCATTTTCTTATAAGGAAAGATAATAAAGGGTGTATGTATGTATGTATGTATCTAATGGGGATGTGCTTGATG
Organism: Porites lobata; assembly: GCA_942486035.1. Lineage (NCBI taxonomy): Eukaryota > Metazoa > Cnidaria > Anthozoa > Scleractinia > Poritidae > Porites > Porites lobata. Next base: position 1,646,771 of record CALNXK010000082.1, read on the forward strand.
GGGTCGCATTTTCACGACTGGTTTGACTATAATGGGGTTGCCTTTTCAATTGAGTTTCAATAGAGTTACTAGAATTCGGATTTTTGGGGTAAGAAAGTTCTTCATATTTACGGTTGGCAAACGTACCACGATGTTTGTACTGTAGGTTTAAAGCAAAGTGTTCTTCATTCAATTCAAAACTCAATGGGTCAATTCACTTTAGGATGACCTACTAGTAAAGGATTGATAAGGTAGATACATAAATTAAGAAAGTCACTAACTTGGCATCGCGAAGATCACACACGCTTTTTATCTCTAGATCTACAGTAAAAGATGGTGAGCGAACGGTTCAGTTCAGACAGTGGCTGACATAGGCATACGGGCTATTTTTTGCTGGGGGGGAGGGGGGCGGTAAACCATTTACCCAAAAAATTCTCGCAAGTTGCCCAAATTTTTACGAAAAAGTCGAAAAGAAACGAGGGCCATACGACGCAACAATTAACATAGACCGTACATATGAAGTGAAAGTATTCTTACATATGAACAGTACGAATCGTTCATACGAGGAGCTCATGAACCAAGTTACAAGAAATAAAGCTGTCGTAGCCATTTTGACGGCCAAATATATCATTGATACGATCCTTGTCATTGTTGACCACAGAGTTGGCATATGCCCTTTCATTGTCAGTGCGATGTTACTGACATGTTGTTGTCCCATGGTGCTGCACCATATAACTATATACCCTTCCCTAACAACCAGAAACTCGTCACTTGCTAGGCAACCACTGTCTCGTGTGAATTTCCCACGCCAAGTTCAGGTTAAAATAGAAAATATCTATCTCTTCAAAATAATAAAAAAACATGGAAACGTCTATAAACTGGCTTTGCCCAAATTTTCTCTTGCTGCCTAAAAAATTTAGTTTCCCAAAATTTGGGGGAGCTGCAGCGCCCCAGCCCCCCGGCCCGTACGCCTGGGGTGGCAGACTTTACGAAAACAGAGTACTAGCAACCTCTTCCGTGTGAGCCTTATCAAGAAGCGCTCTCGAAGTAGAGAACTACAAACGGAATTTGAACAGTGTTTCTGATCGGCTCTAGAGTCATGTCAAAGATATCAGGAATGCCTCCGTATTCAGCTTAAGTTTAGTTGCTAATTGGAGTGGAAGAAACAGAAAATGAATTGAGTACTTCAATTAGCTTTTGTACGTGTAACTATATTGACTATTCTATATATATACTCCAATCTAATACGTTGTAGTCACGCAAACGACGTTTCCAAACGTTTGTGCATATAGACTGTTATTTCTCTCCCTCCAACGTGGGAAAGAAAAGTTACGAAGACCTATAAGGAAAGCTCATGCCACTACCAAGGATCCTGAAAATGAAAGTCTGAATTGAATGTCAGAAAAGTAATGAGAGGTGAATCAGTTAAGCTTGCAATTTTAAACCAGCAAAAGATATGAAGCTAAGAAGCATCGAATCAACAAACAGATGTGGGGCCTGGAACGTAGGAATGTATGGCGTGAGGGCAAGACTGCCCCAAAGCCATACATTTCCTTGTAAAAATTCGCCCGTTCGGAAGCTCATCTTTCCGTTTGTTTGCGACGAATCATTTATGAAGCTTGGCAGTTTTAATGAATTCGGTATGAAAAGTCAATATATGGTTGTAGTTTTTTAAATAAATGAAAAATACGGAAATTGCAAGTTTGCGTCTTGATCATCACATCTGCGAAAACGGTACTTTACGAAAAAAGTTTTTAATACAGAGTGTGTGTTAGCCTGCATCTTGATTTTTTCATTTTCTTGTGACCTCCGGTTTCATCGACAGATTAGAGACAAGGTCAAGGTCCATCGATATCTATCGTCAAATTCTTTCGCCAGGGCGGGCAACAGCAATTGTTAATTTTAATCTGTTTCAGAGAAGATCAACCAGCATGTACACAAACAAAAATTTAACCACAGGGGGCCCACACAATAGGTTTGTGTAGCCGATTGTTATTTTATAGTAAATGTACTGGATTTACCGTTTGCTTCACCTATAGCGATATATCGCTAACTATGTATATAAATCAATGATAAATAAACGTTGAATTACCTTACCTGTGGTGTATAGTCGTCCTTTTGCCTCAAAAGCGGTTTTTTGAGCGATTTTGAATGAATTTGAGTTCGCCGTTGACTGTTCCATATATAAGAAGATTGATTGGAAGGTACGAGAAGAATCGTGAATCTTTTGACCTTTATGCTGCGAAGTTTGAAAGCGGAGCGATGCGTTTTTTGGGGGAAAAATCGCTCCGGCGCTGGAACCCTTTCAAAACAAGGATTCCTCCCTTGTCCTTCTTATATATGGAACAGTCAACGGCGAACTCAAATTCATTCAAAATCGCTCAAAAAACCGCTTTTGAGGCAAAAGGACGACTATACACCACAGGTAAGGTAATTCAACGTTTATTTATCATTGATTTATATACATAGTTAGCGATATATCGCTATAGGTGAAGCAAACGGTAAATCCAGTACATTTACTATAAAATAACAATCGGCTACACAAACCTATTGTGTGGGCCCCCTGTGATTAAACAAGAAAGAATTCGTCTTGAGCGCCATTGTGTAATAAATCGAGATTTAATTCATTTTCCCCGCTACTATCGAGGGAGTATTGCTGTAATACCGATTAACCCCAATAAGTAACGTAGCATCTTGCTTGGGTTCTTTATTCCGTTGCTTTTTATAACGTCACCGTCAACACAGATCGAAATGTTTTCTGAATCTTTTTTAACTGTTCCAAACGGAGGAATTTTTAGGGAGAAAATTTTTCATGGTAATTATGTAATCAACCACTATTAACGCCTTGGGCATGATTCCTGAACCGGCCTAAGCACCCGGGGCGGGGGGCGGCGGAATTCAGCTGAACTAGCTCTGATATAGGTCAAGGGTTCCAGGGTCCCAGAGGCACATCCCCACCCAGAAATTCCTAAAGTGCCCCCCCCCGGGCCTAAGCCTCTCATGAAGCATTGAACATCATTGATTACTGCTAGTGTTAGAGTTTTACAGACATTTGGTACGCCGTTTTATATAACACCAGACTCGAAATGCGACTCACCCGTCTGCTGCCTACCCTCGTGAAATTCTTTCATCAGGGCGGGCATCATAACTCCGAAGCTAACACTGAAACCAAGATTTGCGGCGTTTAAGATTGAAGCACACATACAAGCAAACCATGACGTTAAGCTGTCTCGGTGATGTTTCGATCCGAAACGTGGCATTTCTGTTGTTGAAAAGTAGCACCTCTTCAGCTTGTACTGTATGTTTCTCATTCCTCATTTTCCCGCGAAGGTTTTGAAGGAACTGGCCCTTTGTCCTTTTCGCAAAATTTGTCACGCATATCCAAGTATTAATGTGCAGTAAACACGTGGATAAGATACGCATGACCTACACTAAGTAAGCAAACTGAACTAGCTTAGTGCGGATTTCGATGGGCGAATATAAAAAAGGGCATTAAATTTCGCAATTCACTAAGCGTTCTCAAATTCATATTATTATTATTATTATAATTGTTATTTTTATTGACAGCAAATTAACAACATTAATACTCAGCAGAAAGTAAAAGAATAAATAAATAAATAAATAAATCAGTCAGTAAGTAACAAAACAAATTGCAATAAAAATAAAGAGTACAGAAGGATAAAAAAAAAAAACCTGTCAGTTGCCACACATATTTAATATTGTTTGCCACAATTTTCAATGCGATATTTTTCAAAAAGCTTACGTAAAAATTCCTCTAAATTAGGTTTCGTTACAATTGTTAAACAATAAAAATGGAAGCGATGAAAAATGTTCGTAGTGCGCATGTTTTTGAATGGGATTTATTACAAAATTCATTCGATTCGGGAATTATCTATAGGCCCAGGGAAACATCTTAAAAAAACAATTTGACTTATTTTACTTGGTGTTCAACTCCTACGCATCAACACTGATCAAATGACATCCTCTCCCGACATGAGAAAATGATTTCTGTTGATTCATTCTCCTTGGCCTTGTTGAAAGAAAATGTTGATCGAAGAGTTACGTTAGCCACTTGTGGCATTTCCTACGAAATATGTTTGTAGATGAGTTGTTGTAAGCGTTCTTGTTGATTGATTTGAGTAAGCTACTTCACTACTAATAGGTTTGGTTTCTAAGTTAATTGATGATCGATAGAAAGTTTCTCCTGACATGAATTCTGTTTAACATGTTCTTTTTGGGGGGAAGGAGGGGAATTTTCTAGTCTCCTGCAATTTTCTAAACAATTTTGTCACTCCCCACAACCTGAATGTCTGGAACCGGCTTTAAACAAATGCTCATTTTAAAACGTGACGCGCACTCCTCTCCTTTACTATCAATATTAAACAAAATTATCCTTTTTTATCACTTCATTTATAAGATGTTTATAACATTGATTTACTGTTATTCCTGAATTTTATTCATTCATTTCATTCATTTATTTGTTTTTTTTTTTGGCCACTCAAAATACATAAAATAAAACGTTAAAAGAGGTATTAATTAAAATATAAGTTGCTGTGACAAGGAAGGCTTTGCTCTGACAAGGAAGACTAAAGAAGCTCGGAGCTTATATTAATAGGCTTCCTCAAGGTAAATTACAAGGGCTTTCTTTATTGCAGAGTGTGCAGAAAACATAAACTTAGGCGACAGATCGACTATGAATGAGATAGTTTTTCAGATTTTTTAAAAACAAATATGGAAGAGGAGCTGGTTAGTGTAACTGGCAAAGAATTCCAGATTGTTGGTCCTCGATACAGGATACTGAACTAATATTTATAGTTCTACAAAAATGAGGTCTATACTGAGAGGCTAGTCGAGGTTCAAAATGGTGAACCTGGTTACTACTTAAAAAGAGGGGGGTATATGAATCTTCAAGTTTCTGGCTTTGGTCCGACATAATTGTCTCACAAATGCAGTGTTCCGATCTGTTCCCTAGGCCCATGTCTGATTTGAAAAACAATTTTCACAAAAAGCTAGAGTCTGTATAATGCACCGCCTCTAAGTTGTACTGGTGTACTGGGTGTTTGCCAACCTAGTGTTACTGGGGAAAGCGAGGGCAAAGTTGGGAATGGGAACAGGAAATCGCCAAAATTGCGAATAGTCAAAATAAAGGAAACGTGACAATAATCAGATGACCATAAGTAGATCATCATGGCCTTGTAAGCACGCTCCGGGTACCAATATACAGTAAAATTGCACTCAGATCACAGGGATTTGCTCTTGCAATTATTATTTCAAAGATTAAGTATAGTAAAAACGTAACGAATTAAAAACTGGTGTGCTTTTTAATGTTTGTTTCGCTTATCATAATCGCCACTTGCAAGCGTTGTTATAATTTAACTATTTATCCAAATACTTACGAGTGTTCTTCTTGCTTTCGTTGAATTCCATCATCACCTCTGGCAACAGTATCCCAAAACTAAGGCTGAATCCACTTTGTAGAGCCTGACAAATCGAGGCACTGACACAGCTGAGCCTAGGCCAAATTAAAACACGAGGTCGACGCCTTAATGTTTCACTACAAAGCATTCTTATTCGACACAACTTCACACATGAGCACACTCACGCAAAGAGTTTTCTACCGATAGGAAACTCTCTTAGCGACGTAAGAAACCGTCACATTTTGAATGAAGAATTTTATAAGACACTGGCCCGACACAGTGAGAAATATCCATGAAAATACAGGTCAACATGTTAAATGCAAATGTCATGGATGTACAGTGTTTCATGAATAAATAATTAAAACAGAAAAATTAGTCCACAATATTGAGAGCGCTCTCCACCCACTACAAAATTAAAGCACATATCTCTGTATAGAGGCGAACATTGTCTACACCATGATTAAAGTCGTAAGTTTTCCCTGGGAGAGTAAATAGAAAACAAGGCAGGATTTTTTCGCACCAATCTCCCTGCAACAACTGATCTGTTCAGTTCTCATTGATTTTTCGACAAAAGCGATATTCAATATTTGCTTTTAGGAACAGTCTAGGTCACATGTCGTCAAAGAAACGCTAAGGGTTTCCAGACCTCCCATTTTTTAGCATTATTTATTTATTTATAAACATATTTATTTTATCAAGAAGAGATTATGCTACTTTTTGCAGAATTGGAATACTATGCAATTTCCCTGACGTGGAGCTTGTAAGGCAATAAAATACAGGCTACAATGCGCTATTTTTTGTCAGAGAGGGCGAATGGGAACGAGGGTGTCTAAAGGCAATAACAAACTTGGAAAAAAACTCTGTAAAGCAAAGGTCACTCTGGGTTTTCCAATGGAAATTCGTCATGAAGATAAAACAGTGCAGTAATCATTTTCCATGATCACCGTTTCTATTTCCTATTTCCGCCAAAATCTTTATTTTGGGCGGCGATTTATACTTGTGATAACTACAAATGAAACTACATTATTTCGTCTTGCTATGAGCCTAGGAAAAAATTTCATTGTTACTTTGGAAAAGACATGAATCACGAATATCTATGATTTATTCTGAGAAATATTTCCACCAAAAAACTGTCAGAACAGCCGCACCGCCGAGAAAACAAGAACCATACAAAAAGGATGGTACTGAGGGAAGAAGATGCTTCTCTGTGAATGAAAACTCCATAAATTTGGACTCCAAACCCTGTAGTAAAATAAAATAATAATAATAATAAACTAAATAAACTAAGTAAATAAATAAACAGAGAATTGGAGATGACACCAGATCTGAATCTTTAGTTAGCAGATTTTCATGCATTGAATTGGAACCGCTTCTTTTTGGTTACATCAGTCTGGGCTTGAGACAGGGTGGGTTTTGTGTCCAATTGCATTACGGGACTGATCAACCGTGTGGCACGAAATTTTTGCTGGAGTTTATTTTCGGGGACCGGCAATTTTTTGTGTTTTGAGGAAACTACTTTTTGCGATTAGGACAGATTGGTTTTTCTTGTCATGAATGAATTTTTGCGATTTTCAGAAAGCCCGGCCAAATCATTGATAATGTATGAAAAAGCAAAGGGCAGATAGAGGCCCATATGAACTTACTCACCAGGATGACAGAACGGAAGGCAAGTGGCCTCTTTATAAACAGGTCCTCTAGTGAGGTATTGGGCGACGGAAGAGAGAGGAGGGAGAGGGTAAAACCCCCGTGCTAATCTCTCTAAATCACGTTTGACTCTTCGCAACCTAAATTGCAGGGAATTTCCGGCGCTGGACACACATCTCATTAAAATTCCCGTCTATTTTCATAAAAAGCAAATTTCAGTCGACCATTCTCTCAAACCAGTTCTCTCTGGGTCAAATGTGTTTCCTGTCACGCAAGAAGTTGGTAATGCAATAAGCAATAATCAACAAGTTGAGTGCCTTAGTTTCTTCTACCTTCGGGTCTTTCATGATGTTACTTACCTCAGGATGAAGTCGCTTCTTAGCGTCATCCTCCGTTATTATGCCCAGTCTACTCAAGACCTAAAATTAAACACAAACACGAGAAAGAAGACAATGTCACGGCATCACTGCCGATTGAGATTTGCCAAACTTCTAGAAGGTCTGCATTCTGCATTAGGTCGTGAATGAGCTCTAAGTATCGCGGCCTTGACCACAGAGCTCAGTTCCTGCAAGCTACACTAGTACAAAACCTAAAAAAGCTTCTAATTAACAAATCTAATCAACAATTTCCCATGGTCTGTAGCTCTATCGACCATAGAAATGACGTCAAAATGATCAAAACTCAAAAGGAGTGGTTTCACTGCAAAGTTTTGTACATTTTGACGTCATTTCTATGGTCCATAAGAGCACAGACCATGGAAAATTGTTGTCGATTTGTTTTTTTCACAATAACATTGACCGTTTTTCACATCCATTTCCGTTGAAGTTCCTCGGAAAATCGCGCGCGCAAGTAAGAGAAAAACAAATTACGCCACCATCACGTCATATTGTCACGTCATTTCCATGGTCTGTACTCTTATCGCGGGAGAAATCGCTCAATTATTGTACAATATATATATATATATATATATATATATATATATATTTCCCCGCAGAACTGCGACAGTCTGTACTTCCCTTCACGGTTCAAGTCATCAAATCTGCGACACTTAAAGGATTGTTTCATCCAGCAATACTCACCTCTAACGCCGCACGTTCTCCGGATTCAACAGCCCCCTCCATGTAACCAGCCCAAAGTGACGCTGTAATGGTACCAGCAAAATGAACTCGACCAAACGGGACACGTAACGCTCTGAAACAGAGACCAACAAAGGACAGCTGAAGAGGCCAGTAAGCAAATTGCTTTAACAGACTGAACGGTGTGGCTTCGGCTATCATTACACTAACCGGATAGCTTTTTGTGCCAATACCAAGAGCTAACTGGTAAAGTATGAACAGCAACGGCACAGAACTGGAACACGTTGTTAGAGCGATTTTCGTATGACCTTGAAATGAAAACGCGCGAACAAAACAGAAACAACAAACGAACAGAAATAGAGCGATTTGATTGGTTTATCGAACGGATACAAACGCGCATGGTTGCGCTTTTGATTGGTTAAGCGAACGCTCGGGTGAAAAAACCTCATGCCCGAGAACTTTCTAGAAATCAATCGATACTTCGCTTTGACGTCATACTGCAACACGATTGGCCAATCGAACTATGCTTTCTCCATATTAAGGTTTTCTTTTGCTGGAAAACGAAAAGTCCATGTTTTGATCTTTTCATTCACTGGCTGAAAACTGGTCTTTATACTGATTTTTAATACCGATGCAAGGTCACTTACTTTCCGAAGTTCGATAAAACGCCAGGGGGAAACGTTCCCACATAGCAACCACCTGCAAACTCATCCGCCATCCAGTTCTTTTCAAGATACAAGACGGGCTGAGGAAAAGAATAAACATAATCAAATACTCTACTACACAGCCGTTATTTGCCTCGTCGCTCGTCTCTGTTCGGCTTTTTTCGTCTTCGAATAGGGTGATAAAATCTTGGGCCATTTTCTCCAGCTTTAAAAGTACGGTAAAACGGACAGCAAAAACGTGCAACTTGTTTTGTAACATTGCTGCAAAACGGGTTGAATAGCGATGTTGCGCGTTTACCACCCATGAACCAAACCTGTCTTGCAACAAATCGAGTCGTTCAGTTGCGGGGTGCGCGGAAAAGTTATCGCAGAGAGTAGAGTTTAGTTCTACTTTTTGCGACAAAATCTGTACACGTTGCGCGTTTTCCGGCTCAAGGCAAAATTATTTTGCAGAAAGTGACGTAACTCCCGTACATGGGGTGACTGCCGCGTAATTTTATCCAATCACAAGTCAGCATTAACCCAACTTGCAACAGCCTGATTTATTGCAAGACGGGTGGTAAAAGGCACAAAATTGCTTTTCAACTCGTTTTACAGCTGTGTTGCAAAACAAGTTGCACGCTGCACCTAGTGCATAGCTATTAGGCCTCAGTTCGTGACTGTATCTCAGCAACAAGCAGCACATTTTCAACAAACTTCTTACTCGATTCATGCGAAGTCTTTCTCGAGTGCGCTGCCAAAATCGAGCAGGCGAAAGAAAGTCTCTGCTAGCAGGATAGGGGGAAAATTAGTTAACAATCAAACTGGAGATAAAGGTTGAGTAACTATTTAGAAAGCTGACTTAAGGTATTAAATTGTACCTCTAGGGCTTCGTCTGTGTCGTAAATAGTCGCATATTGTTCACAAACAAGTTTTTGTCTGTTAAAATGAAAAATAAGTACGTTATTCAACATTTCCTAACGAGCAGAGTGTCAGGGAAAAAAAAGCACTGGCGTACCTTTCTTGTTTTGTTAAAGTAGTCAACTGCCGTGCTCGATCTGCCAAAATAAATCTATGAAATAAAAACAAAAAGCGTGTCATGATGGCAATATACCAACCCAGGCGTAAATGCGAAAGGGCGGGGGGGTTGAGAAATTGCGAAGAGAGGGGGAAAAGAGGAGACGGGGAACTGGTTATTGTAACCGGTGTTACTTTCCTCTGTCGTCCCTTTTACGACTTTCCCTTCTCATTTTTCTTTCACCTTTTCGTCAAAAATTAGTCTCTTTTGCAGCCGCCTTTATCTCTTTATCTCGCAAAGCTCAGAGGAGTTTTGAATGACGACACAAAAACGGCTGCGTCAGCGAGAGAATATTAAAATAATAACAAAAAAACGCTTAAATTATTTTTCAACGTCTTTCTCTAATCTCAAACATGAATTTTTAGTTGATCTCCAACGCGAAGTAGACTCGACCTTGTTCCTTCCTGAGAAAAGCGCGGGCTCATATCCCGAACAGCGGCTGTTAAACGAGCCTAATTTTAGAGGAATTAGGCGCTCATGGTATTAAACAATAAAAATGGAAGCGACGAAAAATGTTCGAAGTGCGCATGTGTTTGATTTAAAATAATTAAAGGCATTTTATTTGGTGTTTGGGACTTATTACAAAATTTATTCGATTCGGAAATATCCATATATAGGTGACGGGAAATATCATAAAAAACAGTTTGACTTATTTTACTTGGTGTTCAACTCCTACGCATTAACACTGATCAAATGACATCCTCTCCCGAAATGAGAAAATGATTTCTGTTGATTCATTCTCCTTGGTCTAGTTGAAGGAAAATGTTGATCGAAGTTGATATACGTTTGTAGTGGGGTTGTTGTAAGCGTTCTTGTTGATTGATTTGAGTAAGCTATTTCACTACTAATAGTTTTTGTTTTTAAGTTAATTGATCATCGATAGACAGTTTCTTCTGACATGAATTCGGTGCAAAGGATTTAAGGAGATGTACCAATTTAGTGCATCTCCGCGGTAACACTTCTGTTCATGAAATATGTTTAATTAGAGCCTTTGACAGATGGCAAAGCCTTGTTTATATTAAGTATTTTGTTCAGTTTAACATTTTTGACCTTTAATCTGGTCTTCCGTCGATATTTACCAGGAAATGACTACCTTACTTGTTTTTAACAGTTTTAAGCGTGTTTCTTTGAGTTTTTAATTACATTTAAGTGATTTTATAGGTGTTTTTGTGGTTAAACAACTATTGTTCTAACTTCTGCCTTGTGCTTTGAACTGCATTTTAATTTACACTCTGAGTTTTGTGATCACGTCCGTGGTTGATTTATGGAAAATTTTTAGCCAATCATCTTCGATGAAGAAGCTTAACACCTTCTGTAAATCAACAACAACCTAAGATTTTCAAACTGTAATTTTAGTACTTTCCTATCTGTTGTTATGAAAAGTTTGAGTACGACTAGATACTTTGTAGTTTTTATATTGTTCTCCTTGTTTTCTGTTGGTCAGTTAACCTAAGCTTAATGGCGAAAACGTAGGTAGAAAAACCATTTTGACAAAGTAATTATCTCGAAGGTTCCATGCTAATAAGGTTGTCTCAACCAATCAGATTAGACTTACGTCAGCATTAGTTTACACTTAGCAGATGGTTTTCTGGCTAGACTAAAAATGGGTGTAACACTAATTTACGAGAGAGTGAATAGAGAATAGAGAGAGAATTGTAACTCACAATCAACAAACGAATAAAAGTCCTGAGTCAAAGAAGTTGTATTGGTTTGTAGAAAGGCTTCAGCTAGTCCACGTCAGAAAGGTCTTTCAACAATAGGCCTGTGAACAGTGTATTTCTACTCATCTTCATCGTATTCTGTGGTCATTCATGACCAGAAACATTTAAGAATTCAAATGTGATGGAGAATTTTAAGCCAAAAGAATAAGGAGAAAAGACGTTTTTACTCAGGGAAACAGACTACTCGAAAGGATTTTCTCCTTCCTAAAATAGAATGTTCGTCGGCTAATCTAAAAAGGCAAACCATACAACTTGAAGGGCCAAACAAAGGAAACTATACCCCATAATAGCTGGATGTGAGCCATCTGGCTTTGTATCATCATATCCCTCTTCCACTGGGCCTTCGTCGGAATTAAAATAACCAGCGAGACCTTGAAGAGAAAGAAAATGTACTTTTTTCCAGTCTGGTTGTAAATGAGCTAAAAAAAGCCAATCACACTAGCTAGTTAATAAGGTACTTAAAATGAATCCAGAATGACGTCGATGTTTTTACAAAAAGTTAAAAGACTGAAAAATAGTTTGAAATTATCAGTGAGTTATACATATTACTTAAATTCAACTGAAAAAGTGAAGGTTTACGCAATACAATTCGTCTCATCATCACCACAAGCTATTTGCCAGTGATAAAAAACCGTGAAATGGAAGCAGTAGATATCTTGAATATAGAAGCGTTCTGCGCCCCGAAAGTCGGACCGCAAGTTAAAAGTTTGAAATTTACTTAGCCAGGCGATAAAAAGGTCTTCATGCAAGTGTTGTTGTCTTCCATTATAATCACAACGCCGGAAGAACGAAAAGCTCATCGATCAAAGGACGATGACATTAAGCTAATAAGGCGATTTAATTTACAACCAGTTGCAAAAAAGGTTCGAGACACTGAAACTTTATAAACTTATACAGTCGAACCTCCATGTGCGACCATCTCTCGTAAGCGACCACCTCACATAAGCAACCGCCTACCCGAAACACCAAAATTTCTCAAGTCAAATCACTCTATAGCTGGAACCTCTCGTAAACGACCACCTCTCATCATCATCATCATCATCATCATCATCACCCCCTCGGCTACCAGATTGGACGGGACATTCATAAAGATTTTGAAGATTTATTTCCAAACAAAACGCTTCACCATCGCTCCTACTCAGGTCCCTGGTATCCTCTCACGCAATCATATTGGGGTAGTTTGCTTACGTGAATGCACTCTCATAAGCGACCGCGACCAGTTTTTGTGAATGACGGGTTTAGAATTTTCTATTCACTTTTTTCATCCTCCTGTATAGGCGACTCCTCGCAGCAATGTTTGCTCTCTACGTTCGCCGTATGTACTTCACTAATCAGAGTATGCGAAGAACTTAAGCGAGAACATTGACCAACAACTATATCGCAAACTAGAAATTACATGTAATGAATTCTCTTCCAAAATGCAGATGTGTTCGGACCTCTTCTGGAAGATACCTCCTGTCGGTCGATTCTTGTAAGCGACCACTTAATCTTTGGGTGGTTGTTACGAGAGGTTCTACTGCAGTGGTGTAAGGGTGTTTGACAAACTTGGCGTGATTTGTGGCTTTCTCCCTCGTTAATAAAGTTGTAAGGCGGATTCCAAGATCATATGATGCACTTGCAAATGACAACAGTGGAGGGGAAATTCGTTGCATTCGTAAGCATATATTCTTCCTCTTTGGCGCATAACAGTTAGAAAAGTGTTTTTTTTTTGCGTAAGTATCTCATCCACTTTCAACTGGCGGTAGTTTGAATAAGCACCATTTGTCATGAACAGCACGATAGTAAAACAGTGGCACAGAAAAGAGTTGCCAAGCATTTTTCAAAATTATCTTCAGTTTGCCGATCAAGTACATAATTATAATACACCATATGCCCTATAAAGAACTCTTATAAACGACGCACAAGAACGAATATTGGTCAATTCAATCTATAGATGTTGACCTCTGGAAAGATCTTCCTCATCATTTGAAAGACCTCCCAAATTCCTCCTTCCCTCGCTTACTAATACAATATCTAGTGAATAGACAATTTGAAAGTTGACCATACTCGTTCTTTTCTCCATAATAATGTATAGTGTGTGAGTTATTTATTTATTTCCTTTGTTCTTTCTTTACTACCATTACACCTGTGATTGTCACCACTGTGTTAAAAATATTGTTTTTAATAATAGCTGGGAGCTTATAGCACGAAAACATTTGATAATTTAGCTGCTAGACATCCTCTTATCACATATGTATGTTATGGAACAAACTTTTTTCTTTCCATTTGATTAGCCATCGCGAAATGTAAAACTTCTCTCTAGTTGGATATAATAATAATAAAGGTTGTTGTTGTTGTTGTTGTTAGATTCGATGCACTCCCATTTCAAAAATTCAATTCAAATTATTCGTTCTCTTTAAGTCGTACCTTTTTCTCTCCAGAATGGCCGTTTATAGTACGTAACAGTCTTTATAATGGATCCCATAGGAATTCTTTGAATAGCCTGGACAGTGAAAGGAAAGCAATTTCAATTCAATTATTTTAAGCAACAGCCACTACTATCACTGTTTTTACAAGAAAACAGTGCACAGAATCTTTTAGTACAAATAGATCAATTATAGCGGAGGTCCACGCGCAGGAACTCCATGGTTATATCCATTCGAGAAATTTTGTGCAAACGTCCGTCCGTCCGTGCTTCCACCCTTCCACCTGTCCTTCCGCACCACAGTACAGCCAATGTGAAATCTCACACTTTCTAGCTAGTATGGAAACCTGCAACCTGACATTACACATCCATGTTATGGTCAATTGACAGCGGTCAAAACAGGATATCCGCTGACCAGTATCACATGACCACATCGAGGTCACGTGTTTTTCGAAGTTATTCGCTGACAAGCACTTGTTTTCAACTGATCGCAGGCTCAACTCCCACTGGATTTCATTGCACTGGTTACCAGTTTATTGTTTGTTTCAAATTATCAATTAATTTACGAAAGCTTTGCCTTTCGCCTTGGCTAAATCTACATATTACACTAATCTAAGGATAGTTACTATTAACCGCAACTGACCGCATTCTAGAGTGTTTTTATTACGACCTCCATCCCGGCACAATTCGGGTAAAACAATAGTGCGGTTTCAAAAATGTCCGGATTCGTGTGGACTAGGCCTAAGAAGGTATACGCCACTTTGAGCCAAGCGCGGGAGTTGCGAATACTTTCACCTAAATTCTCACCTGATTTTTCGGAGCTGGAAGGGGAGGATTGAAACTGATTCGTCCAAGAAGTGCAGGAGGAATTGTGCTTATAACAAATGATGCCTGGAGCGAAAGGAAAAGATGTCAAGAACTTAACACGTGAACGCGAGCACTTAAATGCGGCAAGGGCCCACGCATAGAAAAGAAGGAAAGAAAGCTATTGTAGAGTTTTAACCGATCCACGAGAAAAACAAAAACAAAAAAATACCATTCTTTTTTTTTTGGAGTGACAATGACTTAAGCATGAAAGAACTAATTGGGACATCTTCTACTGGAGACGGACTGCCATTTTACGTGGT
Organism: Porites lobata; assembly: GCA_942486035.1. Lineage (NCBI taxonomy): Eukaryota > Metazoa > Cnidaria > Anthozoa > Scleractinia > Poritidae > Porites > Porites lobata. The sequence continues at coordinate 1,661,861 of CALNXK010000082.1, forward strand.
CATTCGAGCAACGCGAAGTTCTAGCGTTGTCAGGGCAAAACGAAGTACCTTCATTTCTCAGTCCTGAGTATTGTTCTGGCTTCGGGAATCGAGCCCGCGACCTCCCGCTCTGCAGTCAAGCGCTCTACTGACTGAGCTATTACTGCTACAGTAAGAAATAAGAAGTCGAATATATTCGGCAAGTTGCAAACCTTGTATTCAGATCCATCACCACATAAGACTTTTACATGATCTACACATTCTTTGATTCCAACAACGCAACTCTTCAACTTTACTCTATCTGAAATTCAATGCAAGTAATTTTATGGGTCACTAGTCACTTACCCTGGGTACCAGAGGTTTTTCTCGCGTGCGGCGGGAATTTTCGGTGTTGGCCGAAGGCAGACACATCTTCGGCATAGGCCGAAGCCACGGGCGGCGAGACCACGAGAAAAACTTGACAGAAACCGGAAACCGCGCTAGAAAAGTCTCTGGCACCCAGGGTACTAGTCACTAGCTTCAGAGGGAGTTCGGATTTGACGTCACGAGTCAAGCTCGCCGGGAGAATAGACGTTAATCATGATACCCGCCATTTTTGCACGCCCTTTAGGATCAATGGGATAACAGCAATGCCGGTCACGTGGTATTTCAGCCCACCTGAGAGACTATGTGACATTGCTTTCATTTATCAGCAGTCCTTAAGCACGCGCAAAGATGGCGGGTATCGTGAATAACGTCAATTCGCCTGGGGCGCTTAAAAAAAAGGCCAGTCCGAAATGACCTGGGAACGGGGCTAAATGGGCCATTACCTACAGGATGTGTCAGTAAGGCCGATTCTAGTTAGAACAAATTTGATTTCCGCCAGAGATTTACTTGCTGTCCCCAATATTGTAGGAGGCTACGTGTGGCAGACGACTACGGATTTTGATACGTTCAGTCTGGCTCTTTAGCGACGCAAACACTATAGAGTTTTAGGGGCAAGGATTAGGAGAAATTAAGCGGCACAAGTACCAAAAGGGCGTGTGAAGGAGGAGAGCCTATCGTGTTCTAGCGATAGCCCTAAGAGTGACCAACATTAATTTTCTCCTAACAATTTCTACAGATCATCACGAGAGTAGTTGATCACCAAAGGAATAATGCTTGAATCTTTTCTCCAAATTCTCTCTCAACTATTTCTTTAAAGGACTGTACACTGATCAGTGAAGAGAATCTCTATATCGATATTGAGGCAAAAAAAGGTTCTTTCCACTTTGAACGCCTGCCACACAGCTTCGGAAGCACATTTAACAATTTAACATTAATTCACACCAACACTACTTCAAACTTACCACCAAGCTCTTGGGCCATTTTAATGCTGATAGTTTGAGAGCCTCCACAGAATTTCATTTCCTAGGTTGTTCAAAATCAATGAATACTTTAATTTATTAAGTAGACACAAAAAATTCCTTTAAATACTGAATTAATAGTACTAGCCTTTTGTAATAAGATTTTCAAGTAGTTTACTACAAACCTGAGCGCCACCACCTTTAAATTCTATGTTACGTTTTATGCCTGCATGGAAAAAGAGAAACAGCTTCAGTATCTTTCAATTATCTGCCACCAAAGACACAGAGCCAAATGTCTGCCAGGTAGTACAGGGAGGTGGAACATCATGAGACCTGTAGGATTCAATTTGAATGAAGTTTGGCATCCATAGTTCAGTTGTGTTTAAGCTCACCTCCTCCAGAGTGTAGATACCACAGGAAAAACAACAGTGAAATGTTACAAGGCTCTGATGTAAGAATTCCCTGTACATATGCAGTGGCAACAGCCTTTCCATATCTATGTGGCAATACAAATGGATTTTACAACTCTAATTAGAAGATATACATGACAAAATTCAGTAACACAAACGATTTTCATTAATAATGGGACATATGACTCATCAAAGAAAACAATAATTATTGATTTATATGGCTTTGAAGCAAGAGTGCGAGTTCCTTATTGATCACATAATGACACCCTGTCCCACATCTTACCATCAATATTCTGCAGTCATTTTGTTATTAATTATTTACCTCAATTACATTCACAGATGGAAATTTCCTCACTAGTAGGGCCTTCTTAAACCTTCTTTACCTCACCTACTGATTATCTGCACTAGTACAATAGTTTGGGAAAATGGCACCCACTGTCATTTGAATACCTTCATTTGCTATAAAAAGCATACACAACAGTACATTCAAAATACCTCAGTAAATCTGGAATACTGTGCATAAAAAATCTTCATTTAATGAGGGTGTACATTAAACAGCTCCAGTTTGGCAGCAAAATTATTGGGACACTCCAATCAATTTTTTGTTTCGATCTACAAAATCTCCCCTCCCCGGCTCCTTCTAACCAAACTTAGCTAAGTACATTAACGTTTGCTGCCTTGGGTGTCTTTGGCACAACGTTGTTTTGGGAAAACGGTGGAGGGAAAGCTTGCTTTCCCTTTTGAAGTAGACAGACTGTCTAAAAATCATCAGAAATGCTAATTTAACTGTCCCAACTACACTGTACCAACCTGTCAAGAAGCTATATAATGTATCTCTAGTCTAGTACCTAAGATATGATTGGCTCATTCAACAACTTTTTATCTTTTTACTTCTGTGATATTTTTACCTTGTCCAACACTTTTCATCAATCAACTGTTGAACTGTCATGGCATCCCACTCTAATGCACAAGCAGCATTCCAAGGGTCCTCCAATGGAACTTTGCGGCACATGTTGTCTAGGAGCTGCCAGAAGTTGTTAACATCCAGAGCTCCTAATAACGATCCCATAGATGGAAGGGCCCCTTGCTTGGTCACTCTTTTCCCCTATTAATGAATCACACACTGATTTCATTAGGTGCAACTGCAGCCATGCTGAATGTACATTTTCCTTACTTGTACATTGTATCTCATTGAGTCGGATTTAGTTATGCTTGCTATGTAGTTATCATAAATGTTTAGCACAAAGAATTGGCTTTAATAATATTATTGCACACTTAATCAACTTGTTAAGGAATTTCAGGTCTAATAGTGTGCTAGTATAATATTGTATCATTATACTAGTAACTGTTAATAAAGACAAAACGAATTCTGTTGAAGAAGGCATTTTCTTGGCTGGTGAGTGAATAGTGAAGTAGAAGTAGGTAAAGTCCAGAACATCTCATCATATCTGAGATAAAACGTACCAGGTAATTTTCCACTGTGTTTCCTTGGCCATATACTTGGTATGTCTCCACACCCAACTCCTGGGCAAGTCTCAATAATCTTGTCTGAGTTTCACACACATAAGCCCCACCCAAGTCACAATATCCATAGCTAGGGTCCTGTAAATGTACAGAGTACGGTATTGTTTTCTGTAATAATGATGCATCAAATAAAACTTTTAATAACCATGCATTAAGTATAGCTAGCCTTTATTAAGCCTATCCCAAATATCCACATGCAAATTCTCCTGGGCCCAGTTGTTCAAAGGCTGATTAGCGCTAACTTGAGGGCCAACCTTAATTTTAATCTTAGCCTTTGAGCAAGGTCTCCAGGGCACTCTGGCGGCGCAATGGGAAAAGGAAGGAGAGCTTGCAACTACGTCTCTGGAATTAAAAAAATCTGCAGCGAAAAAGTCTGTGCATCATGTTGATTGGTGGAGATGACATTAGTTATGACAACAGTTCCATCTTTCACATGTTTTTCAATGTTTGTTTACATTCAAGCTCATTTCTGCTTTGCGCCAATTGGTGGAAATCTGACAGCTCAGTCGACAAGGAGCCACTGGGCAATTGGAGGCAAAATTCAAATTCCAAAGATGTTGTTGCAAGCTGATTGTATTTTTATAAAGAGGCACAATCTAAGATTTACCGAAGAGAAAGAAGAGTATGCATCACTGGTAAACATGACCCTCAGACTGGAGCTTTCAGCCAGTCATGTCGCCATTCTCACCAGGCATAGTCTGTTGACAACTAGTTATTTTGAGCCCTGCCAATTATAAAACAGACTTTAAGCTACACTGTAGCTCAGAGCTCCAGGACAGTTACATTAACTTTTTGCACCTAATTGGACAAAATTATTTTTTCTTTTGTGTCTTACCCTGAAGAAAACTATATACCTCCGTAAGGTACCAGGGGAAATAAAAAACTTATCTGTAAGACCATGCAGTGGACTGTGTCATGTATGAAAGTCAAAGAGGAAAGAAACCTCATGCACAAGTTACGTTGGAAAAAGAAAGAAAATCTATATTATTCCAGATCAAGAAAGCATATTTATTTAACTCAGATTTGGCTGATCTTACTCACAGTCTGAGTTAAAGTTCTTCCTCCTGTTCTATCTCTTGCTTCAAGGATTACAACATCAACTCCGTATTCCTTCTGAAGCACTCTGGCTGCAAACAGACCTACAAGAAATCTCACAATGTAAATAAACATAACTTGACGGAAGTAATTAAAGGTCAATAAAACAAGTAAGAGGGACTGAAGAAACTTTAAAAATTCAGAGGTTCATACTTCAGACTTTAGACATCAGACTTCATATCTTTGGAATAATTTTGCAGAGTACTGTCAAATTACTTCCAATAGGCAACCACTTAAAAGCCAAAGAGTTAGTGGTCGCTTATGGGAGGTGGTCCCCAATGAGAGTTGAACTGCAGAAGGTTTTTTTCAAGGAGAGTTGAGTATAAAATATTGATCCTAAGTTTTAAGGCAAATTATGCTGTTGCACCATCCTATTTGTAACTTAATCAAGATTAAATAACGGACACGATATAACCTAGATTTGAGCAAGGAACTGTCGTTAAAGTGACCACTGGTTAGGACCAAGAACACTCTTGGAGATAAATCATTTCAAGTAGCAGCACCTAAATTATGGAAAACTAAATTACCCTCTGGAATAAGAGCAATTTATTAAGATGTACTTGTTCAAGAAAGCATTTCCTTGTAACACCTAGAGCTTCTTCTTGCAGCTGTAATAGTATGTGCCACTTGCCTCTCAGAACCCCTACCCCATTTTATTGTATTCTGTGGCTATTATAGACCCCATCTTAGTCACTTTGGGAAAAAAGTACTTTTCACAATCTCATCTTAGTCACTTTCTGTTTATGCATCTACCTTATAAAGCCTTTTAAGTCATCCTGAAATGAACTGACACATTTGTTAAACTTACTGCGGTGTAAATCGTTCTATTTTTAACGCCCTACATACCTGAATTATCTGACCCCTGAAATCCTGAAAATGTGCAACCCCATTCTAGTAATAATTCTTATAAAAATGCAACCCCATAATAGTAAATCCAGTCGTGAAAATGCAACCCCATCCAGGGGCACATACCCATTAGCCTACTACTGGGAAGTACCCAACCCCCTACACCCCCCCTCCCCTCCTTACCCATCGAGGGGAAGGGGGCGGTGGTGTGGGTATCAAAATTCAAACTTCGATCAAATTAGAAAAGAATACGCAAAGCAATATCCCGACCTCGAATTACCCCCTATTAATTATCTATTATCTACGGGAATGCTTGCTTATCGAACAGTGTGTCATTTTTTGAATAGTATTAAGCACGAGCAGGAACAATACGCCTTTAATACCATCTTATGAAATCAGCTGTGTGTAAATGAAAATCCCCCCAAATTTATGATCCCAATGATCGCTTTCACGTCGAAAGTCTGAGGTTTAAAGTCTGAAATCTGAAATATCCAATATTTAGCTCCAAGTCCGAAGCCCCTCCTCGCCTTTCGCGAAAAAAACATTACCGCTTATTCCAGCTCCAAGAATCACAACAGGTAACTCGCTGTCCACTGCTGCCATTTTGTGTTTTTGTGATAAGAGACTGGGTCCTAGTCAGCTTTTGCCCGCGCGAGCGCGCACGCTCGATATGAACAATGTTTTAACAAAATTTTTGAGAGTGATTTTTGCTTGAGTTATACACTGATCGTAATAAACTTATATATCAAGACATTTTCGTGCATTTAACACACTGTACTTTTACCACCAAGGGGAAAAAAAGCTTTTTTTAATTTGTATGCAGATCACCATAGTGATCGGATTTCGAACATCAGTTCTCTGTTTACGAACTAGATTGAGCTCCGCTCCTGTTACGAAGCAACGACGATCCTTTCATATGCACTTTTCATTTTTTTAAATACTCCTGCTGTAGACTCCGAGTTAAGTCGAGAAATACGTTTGTCAAAAGACTGAAGTCAACACCTCCATCTAAAGCCATTAGCATATAAAGTGAGTGGGTAAGTTTTATTTTTGCTACTGAAAGAGCCCTATAGACCAATCAATCAATCAATCAATCAATCAATCTTTTTATTTACGTCAATACGTGGGATGGGGTTGCCCCGATCATCCAAGCCAGAGGCTCATGTATAAAACGCATGACAATAAAAATACTAAGTCAATAAAGATATAATGCATTTGAATAAAAAATAATTTAAAAATATCATAAATGTATGAAAACAAATAACAATAATATATCCGTGAAAGCACAAAGCTACACCCGCCCGAATCCTACTGAATTAATTAGAAACTAAAAACGGTAAGAAAAAAGGAAAAAAAAAACAGATATGGTAAAACCCTAAGATATACAAAAACTTTTCCATGAGCTTCTTTTTTTGTTGCTGTCTGAGTTTAGCCTCACTTCACAGCTGCAAGTTCAGATCCTAGCACAAAAGTATAGGACAAAAGCGTAGGAAAACTGATACGAACGAACAAGTGGAATTGCAACAAGATACCTTAGAAAATTTGAAAACCTTGAATCATTTATTTTCCAACCTCTTCAATCAATGGTGAATCAACGGGGCTTAGCAAAGAGAAATGAAGACAGCCCTATGCTTTAGCAAAATTTGGCGTGGGGGGCTGGGCGGGGAGAGGAGGGGTCGGAGGGAGCAAACAAGGTGTATATAGGAAATACGCAAGTAGCGAATTTTTCTCTCAGATTGTCTTTCCCGGCGTTGGCAAGTTTCAGAAAAGTATCTGAAATAATATATCACCTATAGGACAAACCCACTTTCAGTTTGAGCAACATGGAGAATTCTGGCATCTTTTAAGCCTTTTATTCTAAGAAAGGCTTTGAGGAGGCTCAGAATTTCCCTTGTTTCACTGAACTGATCATACACGTACAGTTAAATTTATTCGATTGACTAGAAGTAAAAAATATGAAATAGTATTCAGTACAGGCTTGTATTGACATACAGTATACCTATGGGCTCTTGTAGACAGTACGTCTGAACTGCCCCAGGGATAGCGCACAGGAAATGAGGTGCACACGCGCCCGTCGCATGCGCGCGCGATCAGCTGAACGCGAAGAGGCACGAGACGCGACCTTTGAAAGAGGATACTTATCCCAATCATCCCTAGCTTAGGGACGGACCAGTAGAAAACTTTATGGGGGCGGGCGAAGTACAAAAAAAATTCGCGTAAGGGAAAATTAAAAAAAAATTCGCGCTAATTAACCCTAAGAAATATTCATGCTATGGCCTAAAAAAAATTTACAAGGAAATGAAAAAAAAAAAAATTCCTCCCACCATAATAGAATAATTATATATAAAAAATATTCAAGGGAAAATTAAATGACCTAAAAAATATTCAAGCTATGACCTAAAAAATATTCTTACAAGGAATTTGATAACGAAAAAAAATTCCTGCTGCTTGAAAATTCCCCACCCCTCATAACTTTTCTAATCCCATGCAACCGGAAGTCATCTCAAATTGCAAGTGTTTTGGTGCGACAGAACAATTTATTGCACAATGTTGTTGCTTTCAATCACCATTCACTTACTTTTTGCTGCTCTGTCCTACACCTTGCTGAACCCGAACTTAGTCTACAGCCATCCTCAATGTTTGGATTTTAAAGCACCCTTTCAAGCGGGAGCAGGCCTGTCATTCTGTTCTCAAAACTACTCCGACTATGGTTGCTGTACGCTACAACGCGATCAAGAAATTGCGAAGAAAGCAAAGGCGCTCGAGCAGCGCTTTAATCTAAACACGAGGGGGAAGTGTGCTAACATGGTGAAAACGATTCTTTGCCTCGAATGCCACAAATATGCAGCTCATATTTTTTCAGCGGAAGGTAACGAGAATTTTAACCTTGCAACAGCACCCCCAGGATTATGCCCTGAATTCTGTAAAGCGTTTTACAAGGAATGTGAGGACATAGCGATAGATTTTCCTCGTTTGCTCAAGTGGGAACTTCGATCACTGTCACCAGCAACAAATATATCTAATCCTTTAACGGAGGAAGGGCTGTGCGAAGGACTAAAGATACAAGATCCAGATTACTGTTACCCAAATGTTGAAACGGTCGATGAGAATATTCTTGCCAAAAAATTTGACCTTGATTCCAATAACGGATGTTTGTGCGTGGAGGAGATCGCGCGCGGCTTCCGCAATCCTCTCGCTGCAGTCCACGCGGGGGATGGCTCAGGGAGGTTATTCATCGCGGAGCAGCCAGGTCTAATCCGTATCATCACAGCTTCGGGAAAACTGCTGCAGCAACCGTTTTTGGATATCCGCGATCGTGTCCTATCTTCGGGATCTGTCGGTGACGAGCGCGGTTTTCTGAGTATAGCCTTCCACCCCGAATTTAAAAGGAATCGCCGATTCTTCGTGTATTATTCCACCCGTTATAAGAGAATAAAAGGTGGCAGGAAGACTTCTAAAGCACCTTTCCTGGCTTATGATCACAGAACAGTGCTGAGTGAGTTTAGGGCTTCGGTTTACAATCGCAACAGAGGCTTGCGGCGCTCTGAAGAAGTAATTCTTGAAGTTGATCAGCCCGAGCGTAATCACAATGGAGGAACTTTATTTTTTGGGACTGATGGATTCCTATACCTGACCCTAGGGGATGGCGGGCGAGCTGGAGATCCATTCGGAGAGATTGGAAACGGCTTAAACAGGTGAGTGCTGTTATTGGCTGATTTTCGTCCCATGTAAAATCCGGGAAATTTTTTGCTTGTAGAATCCGGAATCCTGGGCTTTGGAATCCGGAATCCAAGTTTCACTGACAGCGAACCCAGTACCTGGAATCCGAAACCTCTGATTTCCTTTAATACATAATGCAACTTATCAGGTTGTGTTGTAAATAAATAAATCTCTACAAAAGAAGGGCCGTCAGACTGCGGTTGCCAACATTTACATAGATCAAATTTCGCCCATGTGTAGTCCGTAGTCCTCTTGCATTGCTGGTTTACTACTGAAGTCACGGCAGCAACGTTGGTTGACAAGGACAAAAGCGTTCGCACTTCCCCAACTAAAATGGTGAAAGAAGTTTGGCACTACTCTCTCCCTTTATTCTAACATCTTCAATTTTCGGCCATCTACAAAGAAAAGACAAGTGTGAAAAAGAAAACCATGTTGTTATCTACGCTTCATTAAGGTTCTAGCAACACTTAAAAAACCCTGCAGACAAGTGGCAAAGATGCCTGTTGCATTCAGAAATGGTTATTTTAACGTTCGTTGTCATTTCCTTTTCAGGACCACTCTTCTCGGAAGTGTTATTCGCATCGACATCAACGCTCGAGGTTATCTCTACAAAATTCCCGCGGATAACCCGTTCATGGGAATCCCAGGGGTAAAACCAGAGATCTTTGCATACGGCACCCGGAACATGTGGCGATGTTCAGTAGACCGGGGCGATAGGAAGACGGGAGAAGGAAAGGGGCGGATATTCTGCGGTGATGTGGGGCAGAACAAATACGAGGAGATTGACCTGATAGAAAAAGGCGGAAATTACGGCTGGAGAGGATACGAGGGATTTAGCTGTTACGACAAGAAGCTGTGTAGTTCACCATTGCTGCGTAAGTACCACACGAATATAAAGGGTTTAGTTTTATCGTTTGTCTCCCGATTATCACTTTGATATTATATTGATCGCGACGTTTCGATCGCACACTGCAGGTCTTCATCAGGCGATAGAGTCGATTTACTGGGTCGAACTATGGATAGAAACCCCAACAATGAGCGAGGTTTGTGATACACCAATCACTAATAACCACGGTGGTACAAATAGTTCGACTCCGTAAACTGATAAAGGCCTGCAGAGCGTGGTCGAAACGTCGCGATCACTCAATATCAAAGTCACAATCGTGAGACAAACGATAAAACTAAATCCTTTGTACACATTATCCACGATGATTAATATCTTTCATGATATCGTACGAATGTTTCCTATGAAATCTGTTCATATTATTCACGTCTCTCGTTACAACCTTGTTGCCAAGGTCTCTTCTTTCCGTACCATAGGTTACGGTGAGATATATATGCCGAATGTGGGAATCCGTACACTTCGCGCGGATGAAATCATAATGGGCCAATTCAATGTTACCCCACTAGCCTCTGGTTTAAAATGAGGCTAACGATGAGCTATCATTTTGTTATCACGTAAGTCAATCTCGTTGTGAAAGAACGGTTGTGCACTCTGTCACTGCCTGTTGTCTTATCCGCCACCAGTATGGCATTTTTGTAGCGGTTTGGGTGTAGAGTTTCCCATGAACGATTTGAGCGTTATCCAGCCTTTACTCTGCAGTTACTTTAAAAGACACACAATAGACACTTAAAACAAAGTATTTTACGTTTCAGATGTACCGACAGTTTTATAGCTTAATTGTAAAACCGACTTTACCGTAAAAAGTTTTTCTAATCTTTGTCTTTGCAATTATAAGTTTAAGAATAAGTATAATTGTTCCAGGACGGAGGAGACAATTGGTGCTGTTGAGCAAACAAAAGTCCTTCATCATCAAAGATGATAGTCCATAAAATTGCATTTGCAGTTTGCGATATAAAAATTAAAAGTATATATTTGCGACAGCCGGGAATCGAACCCAGATCAACGGCTTGGGAAGCCGCCATGATAACCATAACACCACTGTCGTTTCTTCAAAGTAGAAAGGAGACAATGATGACGAAAGGCCACGCCCGAAACGTTTGGAGAGGAACTCAAAACACTACACGGGACTTTTGTTCATTATTTTTTGTTGAACATTCCCTTACTTACTTAGTCAATTGCCACGCAGCTTATCGGAATTCTTTTTTTTCTGTTATTTGTTAGAAAGGAGACAGCCTGGAGTTGTGTGCTCAGGATCAGTGTGTAACCCGGCGCTGTACAGTGCTGTTGCTTGTTTGGTTCGCCCATAGTTATTAGAGGAGACTGGTTATGAAAAGCGGCAAACATCAATGATAAAAACAACAGTGCTGTAGTTTATGTTCAAAGCACCGTGAAAGTGCACAATCCTTTGTTTTCTGTTGGCAAATTGTTACGGAATAAATTAATGCAACGTTTTTATTGGTCAATACAATCAAAATGATAGGAATTCTTTTGAACGTTGTGCACTTTCAGGTCCACAAAAATATATAACAAAGGAGTCTGACGGGTTTCATAACCATTCCACTCAATTAACTATGGTTCGCCGAATGAGATTACGTTGATTACCCGATTAGCAGGGATCCAAACTTCACAATACTGGGATCCTAGCTAACCAGGCTGGCTCAGTTATCTTGTAATCAAAAATTTCATTTTTGTTGCGTTTGATTAACATGCTGAGATTTCGGCAAATTGAGCCAGCCCGCCGACTCATGTTATCAAACCCTTAGAGAGAGCGTCACTGTATAATATATTACAATTCTTTCTTTCGTTTCATTTAGGTGGCGCTATTCCACCTATTTTCGCCTACAACCATTCGATTGGTAAGTCCATCGTTGGTGGCTATGTTTATCGCGGATGCCAAAACCCAAACCTGAGTGGAAAGTACATTTTTGGGGATACCATGACTTCGTAAGTTATTTACCTAAGGTCCTTGAAACTCAAATTAGAATGAGTTCATTTAGGTGTTTACGACTTAGAATTAGATCACAGCCTTATTGTAATGCGGTTTACATGCTGCATGAAAAATAACCCGTATATCCATCCTCTCCTTTTATGATCAAACTATGGCCTTTTTAGGTGTAAGGCTAATCCCCAACACCGTGTAACGTAAAAGCTTCCAGACTTTTTTGCTTCAAAAACGGCACCTTTTTTTACTATAAACAACGATTTGGAGGTAGCGCATCCACACAATGGTTCGTCGTCTACCTGATTCCTGGTCAAATTGGAATTTAGAAAATTATTCGCTGTGCGACACCACGAGCTCGATTATCTAACAGAAATAGACTCTAATAGCCTGAGAAGGAAGCTGACATTTCGCGACGTCACCACTGGTTTCCCCGCAAAATGACGTCTGAGTAGCCTGCGTAGCAGGCGTCGAAAGGGGTAGGGGGTAAGGGATAGGGAGGAAGGGAAAAAGGGGAGGGGGATTGGGGAGAGGGGGAGGGGACGCCTGCTCTAAGAACCCCCTTTTGTTCATATCTGCGGACGCTGGCGTCCGCAAATTCCTGATTGGCTGAGCCGTAATGAGTAAGTCAAGTCAAGTCAATCTTTATTTAAACACGGTAAAATCCATCAGGAATTTAAAAAATTAAAAATAACCTAACTATCCTAAACAAAATTCAAAACCTGACTACAACTAATCTAACTAAAACCTGTTTTTCATGAATGCCGTGTATAACATTAAAAGTGAACATTAACTAATCTTTTAAATTGACTAAGAGATTCGGCTTCTCTCACATGACAGGGTAGGCTGTTCCAGAGAACTGCTCCGCTATAAGTAAAGCTGTTTTTCATGAAATTAGTTCGCGGAAATGGGACAAATAGTTTGTTAACAGAGTCCCTCAGGGAGTAACGCGTTTCATTTCGTTTAACAAACTTAGATGATAAATATTCAGGAACAAGGCCATTTAAAGACTTGTATACCATTATGGATTTCTGTATTTGAAATTGAGTGCTCAAGTCTTTCCAATCGAGTTGTCTAATCAAACGGTTAGCATCAGCATCATAGCTAGAGAAGGTTAAAACGCGAGCGGCACGGTTCTGAAGCTTCTGTAGCCTGTCAAATAATGTTTTACCACAATTACCCCAGACAAGATTGCAATAATCGAAATGAGATTGAATTAGTGAGTTGTATATATAGTGAAGGGTAGGTGGAGGGACAAAAGGTCTAATTCTTTTTATTGCTCCAATTCCGGAAGCGACCTTTTTAGATAATTTATCAATGTGTGTTTGCCACCGTAGATTTTCATCAATAAATATTCCAAGCGATTTGACAGAGGAAACGTGTTCTATCATATTGAAATGCCTGTTTCGCAAATCAACAAACAGTCGAGATGGCAGCGGTAGACGTGGATGTCGTAGAGAGTGCTTTGAGAGATGTGAATTTATCTAGTGGTAGAGAAACTGTTTTAAAACCAGAGCAAGAATCAGCAGTAAGGGCTCTTTTAGCCGACAGAGATGTTCTGGCGGTTTTGCGGACCGGATACGGCAAGAGTTTAATTTACCAAATGTTTGTACGGGCGAAGAACTACGAGCTAAATGGTAATGCGGCGATTCTCGTCATTTCGCCACTAAAAAGTATTATCGAAGACCAGTTGCAGGAGATGGAATTGTTGGGCTACCCAGCGAAAGATTTAGCCAATTTTAATATCGAAAGATGACATTCGCCGATGTACCGTATTTATTCGATTAACCGCCCTGGGCGCTTATTAAATTTTTGGACCTTGAGAGTGGGCGCTTATTCGAGGTGGGCGTTTATTCGAGGCTGGGCGCTTATTAAATTTTCACCATTCTCAGCACGTGTAGTAGTATATTTTACAACCAAACAGTAAATGGTACCAACAAAAAGTGAAGATGTAACAAAGCAAGGTTTCTGTAAAATACTCTGAAGAAAACTCCGTCCCCGGGAAGGTCTCTTATTATCTCTTATTGGAGTTATTGTGGGAGGGAGTGGGTGGGGTGGGCGCTTATTCGAGGCTGGGCGCTTATTAACTTTTTCTGCCTTTAGCATGGGCGCTTATTCGAGGTGGGCGCTAATTCGAGGTTGGGCGCTTATTCGAATAAATACGGTAACTTAGCAATAAAAGAGGGTGGTTCTACCTCATGCCAAAATGCTGCTTATTCCAATAAAGTTGTTTTTATCTGCTGGGTAGATTATGCTCTGGAAGGTTCTGCATTTATACTGAGCAAATGTTATTTTAGCCTCATGTTTCACACTGAGAGGTCATGACATACATATCGATTGACTGTAGTTATTGCTTTCCGGTCGGCAGGATTTGCCCTCTGATGCAAGCGCAATTTCTTTCACCTCTTTTGAAGCATAAAGCTTTTTTTATTACGGCTGAATAAGGGTTCCAATTTTCTCCAAAGTGCCTTCTGGATCTGAATAACTAAGCGAATTTCTTTAGTCCGTGAGTGTAATGTTTTTCTGCAATGGCGAGTGTAGCGACACTTGATTGACAGTAAGCGTAATCGGATTCCTAGAAAATTGGTAGGCGTTATGCAAAAACATAGGCTCTTAGAGCAGGCGCTCCCTTCCCTTTTCCCTTTTCTCCCTCACCCCTCCCCCTCCCCTTTTTGCGCCTGCTACGCAGGCTACGTCTGAGAAACGGGCGCAGAAATTCCATACTGATGACGCGTCACTATCCAGTTCTGGATAGTGCTTCTGATTGGTTGTAGCCAGTAGCAATGACGCTTCATCAGTATGGAATTTCTGTGCTCGTTTCGAATTCTAAGGGCGCTTTCCATTCAACAAAAATTTCGGAAATGACACGTGCTCAATGGGACAGTACATTCCGGTTGCACAAACCCGACCTAAGCCACCACGCGTTTGGTTATTGTTCCGTAAGCAGGATACAAAAGAGCGGTACTGGGGACAACAGTTTTGTCTAATGGAAAGGGACATTTTGGGCCGACCGACCGAAACGACAGGACCGTTCAAAGTGGACCACCTTCAAAGCTGGTCTTGAATATTCCGGTAGGACCAAAGCGAAATTAGTTGTCCGTTCCATTCGATGTACCAACTGAAGTTTCCGGAATTTTGGGTTAAATGGAAAGTACCCCAAGACTCTAACTGCCCCTTATCAACCACACTGACGTGTGCAAGATGTGAACACAATGCAATGACGTAGTTACGAATGTCTCTACTCTAACTTCTAAGAACGACAAATGTTTGGCTGTAAATTTGTTCAGATACATACAACAGAGTTGTTTGTTATTTTCTCATGAAAATGGCGATAGTTATTCCCCGAAATCGATGAAAACCAATCCTTACCAATCACTAAAAGAAAGTACTCGGAAAACATGTCACACCGAGACACTGTTTCCATGGCCACAAGGTAGAACCCAATTGCATCAGTAAATATAACTCTCAATGGTAGTGTCCAAGTGTGTTCTTTTTTATATGTCACATAGTGCATAATAGCCGAATTTTAAATTAAATCCAAGCCCAACTCAGCAGCTAACTAATACTATGGAACCCCGCTCTACGCACACCTTTTCAATTCGGACTCTATGGCATGTCCCCTTGGTGTCCATATTAATTGTGTTGAAGAGTTCCACTCTACTAAATGGTATTTGAGGGGGAAGCTGAGAGTTAAAAGCGAGTCATGTCTCCTTAGAAAGCTTTGAATGCAACTACCTTTCCTATTTGCTAATCATGTCTGTTTTGCTTAAGTCGTATGTTTACATTAACCGAGAACCAGGGAAGTTGGGAAGAAAAAGAGATTTGCTTTGGCGACGGGAAATATTGTACCGATAGACTGAGTGGCGAGTTTGAGCGATACATTCTGTCTTTTGGCGAGGACGAGCAAGGTAAGCTTTGATGTTAAAACAAGTCTTTGTAGCGATAATGCTTCTTCGGCAGTCTATTGAACAGGCCTTTGTATTCTTTCGCGTTTTTAGCGAAGGTAAGCGCGACCCTCCCGTTCCAGTCAGAGCCCAACAAGGGCACCCAACGATTTTCTGTAATTTAACTAATCTATTTGGAACGCCGCGATTAGCGTTTTGGCTAACTGCAGCTATCTGCGTGCCAGAAAATGGTTATTAAGTAAATTTCCGTTAATGTAAATGTTTTGTTGTTGCTGATTGTATAAAAGACAAAACGACTCAGGCCCTAGAATTCTCCGAAAGCCCGGTCCGTGTCCTCGAACTTTCGACCGGACTTTCGACGATGTCTCCTCTCCCGATTTTTTCCTGAGGGATGAGGGGACGTCTGTACACAGGCTACCGTCCCCCTGAGAAGAGTATTATTGTCCATCGCAGTCAAAACCCGGACCAGTGGTATACCATGCTTAACTTCAAACTTCTGTCTCCTTTCCTTTTCAAACATGAAAGTTATGGCAGAGCGATGCAATCAATGAAAAAGTGCAACTATTACATCTTGCCGTAGATACGTATAACCAGTTTGCGTTGTCAAACAAACTCTCTCGACCGAAAGCAATCATTTGTTCTTAGAATAAAATCATTATTTTCTAGGTGAACTTTACATCCTGTCCACAAGTATTCCAAACAGCAAGAAAGCGAGCGGAAAGGTTTACCGCATCGTAGATCCTGGGAGGTAGGTTAATTACTTTGAGTTAATAATCCACTTCAATGCCCTTTTCTTAAAATATGATAGATTTTGCATTGTTGCACTGTCTCCACACCTACCCCTTCCCTAACCCAACGTTAACACTAATCTCTCATTAAAATACAAAATGTTGGGTTAGGGGAGGGGTAGGTGGACCGTTTCACAGAATCTTAAAGTGACCCGATTCCGTTATGCAAGGACGCGTTTTTATGGAAAAATTCAAAAATTGATTTTGATTGATCTTGAGACTCTTTAGAATCCCGGGGGGACATGGGAAACCTGCGGAAATTCTTGTTGGAAAATCAAATGGTTCGCACCATTCCGTTTGGGAAGCTTCATGATCAGAAAACATGGGCTGTGTTTTCAGGGGCACCCAACGAGAATATAGTTCAAAACCACTTAAACATAGCATTGTTAAACGTATTTTACTATTTAAACGGTAGATATAGGTATATTTTTCCCCTGAAAATTTTTCATCTGTTCGGATTTCCTAGCTGAAAGTTTAGTGATCCGAAAATTAATAATGATCAAAACTTTCCGAAAACCTTTTCGAAAATTTCAGCCAGAAAAAAGGCTCCCGAAAATTCTAGGTGACCTTTTTAGGGTAAAAATCCGTTAAAAATGGTCAATTATACCATTTTTTAGATGTTCGAACATCCTAGGAGAGGCAGGCAAGCAAGAAATTTTACCACAAATGTTCCGAAAATTCTAGATCTCAAATTGTCTGCCGAACAGATATTTTCCGAAAATTGACGTTGGGTGCCCCTGTGATTTGAGGCGATGCAATTCTTCTTGTCTTTTTAGTCTGTTTAACATAATTATTTGCAATTGTGTATACATCATAGCGGGTCGTTACGTTCTCGCCCTTTACATTTTCCCCAAAAAATTGTCATGGTTAGTACTCCCTGATGAAATTTGGTTGATATTTTCTCTCTTTATGACCATACTGGAGTATTTTGTGTATGGTTAGAGGCACAAAGTAATAACTTCAGCACAAAAGTAATGACTTCAGCAAGAGGTTGAGATCATTTTACTTCATAAACTATTTTATACATGCCAGTTGTAAATGTAACTGACTGTATATCTTAGGGTTTTTAGCTTATTTCATGTACATGAGCCTCCGGTTCGGATACTCGGGGCAATCCTATCGTACGCTATGACACTAATAAATTGATTGACTGATTCACATGTAATCGGTTTTGCAGAATTTTCGTTATTTATATAACAGAGCTGTTATCGTTAACCCCAACGTCGCTATCATTTCAGTATCTTACTTATGTACTAGAATGGGAAATAGTTCTTTGAATATGACTTAAAGAGACCTTACAGAAGCTGCAGGAAATGCATTTTAGAGGATTTGGAATTTGCAAATTTCGTGTACTGTTTAATTCCCCAGAGCCAAAAATATCAAGTTAAAAAAAACGAATTAGAAAATACAAGTAACCATAACGAATCCTAATGTCTGTTTTGTTTCTTTTTCTACAGAAGAGGTGATCCCAGCGAGTGTCCCTCCATGCCAGAGAGCCGTTCTCCATGTAAGGATCGTGGAAGCAAATCATTGTGTCGTTCTTACAAGAGACGCAACATGTGCAATCGCTATCAAAGTTATTTGTCAAAAAAGTGTAAAAAATCATGCGGATTTTGTTAAATATAATCTGCCTTGCAGCTTGTGTGAAAGCTGTAAAAGTTTTCATTCGCAAGTGTCTTACGAACCTTCTCCATCTATTTTAGGA
>CALNXK010000082.1:1690000-1695000 GCA_942486035.1 Porites lobata
AATGGACAGCTGAAGGACGTTTCTGTTTCTTTTATTCTGCTGTTGCTGAGTGTTCGCGAACTGTTCACCTGGGTGTACTTGTGTCTTGAGCTTGATAAGAATGATGGAATAAAGAATGGCTAACAACAGCACAGGGAGGTATATAAACACTATAAAGAAAGCTACTATAAAGTCAGTAAAGGACGACGACTCTCCAAATGCTTTTTTCCATCTCTCAATACACCCGGTTTCCCCTTGGTATTTAAAGAGGTCGAAGACGAACAAGTACGATGAACTGAAAGCCACTGCAACTATCCACGTGGCAAGAATGAAGAAAGGACGTAGCTTGGATCTGATGAGTGGGGAACGGAGTGGAAACACCACGGCTCCAAATCGATCCACTGCTATCAGAATCAGATTCTGAACCGAAACGGCAATGGAAACATAACTAAAGAAAGGGACAATCTTGCACAAGGCCTGGCGAAACTGACCACCGATCGACCACGAGTTGTCATAGTGCAACTCTGACAGGCGCCAAGGTAGCCAGAATACTGGAAGCAGAAGATCAGACACGGCCATGTTTGCGATGAAATAATTTATCGACTTTCTTAAGGTTGGCGTTTTGCATACGATTATTACAATGAGAGAATTCCCGACCAATGAAACAGCAAGGGTCAGACTCAAAGAAATGATCTGTCCGATCTTTGAAGCTGTTAAACTGAAGCAGCTCGAAGACTCGATCGATCCATTCCCTGTTGTAGAGTTCATGTTTGGTGACTTCTGCACAATGCTGTACACGACCCGGGGTTAATAAGTTTCTCATGACAACTACTCAATATTGCAAACCCTGTCCGCTTAAGAAGTTTTATTAAAAATTCAATGCGCTCTTCTAAGCCTTGAGACAGCAGTTGTCAATAAAGAATGAAAGTATGTAGCTACGCTAAATTACAAACGACCTAATTAACTGGTGGGGCTGCCGTTGCCAAGAAAATATTTGGCCTCCTGTGTGTAGCGCATAGTTGATAAGCGTACAACCGGAGATTACATTGTCACATCTGTTTGAAATTTAATTTGAGCAGTAGCGTTTCAGTCAATATCTTTTTTTATTATTTTATTGAGTCAATAAAAGAACAAAAGAAAAAGATTGACTGAACCGCAGTAGCGTTTCAGTCAATATTTTTTTTAGTTATTTTATTGAGTCAATAAAAGAACTAAAAAATATATTGACTGAACCGCTACGCTCAAAACAAATTTCAAACAGATGTGACAATGAAATCTTCGGTTATACGCTCATCAACTAAGCACTAAACATAGGTACGTTAAACGTGCATGAGCTATTTTGAATGCCTCAGTGTAACGTTAATGCTTCAGTGTAACCTTACCAAGAGTGATGAATCTACCTTTTTCGTCCTAAATGTAAACTGGGTTTTTGTGCGAAATTGGGTATTGCCGTATATAAATGAAAACGCGAAACGCTCAGATGCGTCGATCCTCATGCTATATATTCACTTTCCCCTTCCTTTCCCTATTACATTTGGTGCAAGTTAAACAGATTATTAAAGTAAAATAAATATCTACTCACCAAACGTTGATTAGAAGGAAAACTCTAAGGTTTCCTCGGAGTTTCTTAAGCCAAAATGTGACTCATCGAATTCGAGTAGTTAAGAAATACCAAGATTCTTATCATTGTGATAGATGGTTGCATCATCACAATTCACGAGGTTTTCACGTGCGATTCTACTCAGTGAAACAGTCCTTAACTCCAACTACTTATTTCTTCATGTTTTAAAAGCTATTGCTTCTTAAAAGACAAGAGCCTTTTTTAAGGCGTGGGTTACAAAACGAAACAGGTCTTCATACGTTCGAGTTACTATTATTATTGTGAAAAGCCAACCTGCATGAGATGTACAGTCACACAACTGGCACGTGAAAGTATTGGACTTTGCCCCCTTTCGTTGTTCGTACGTGAGGGAATTCGAGTTTTCACACGGTAATCTAGTAAACAGAATTATAAAAATAACTCATGCACACACTTTGCACGTGAAGATGGTCTTTGGCCCTTTTACAAGGATGTTACTAAAACGGGGAACGGGGAGCGGGGAGCGGGGAACGGGGAACGGAAGTCTGGGAACGAGTTGTCAGCGGAAACCTCCATAAAAATCCAAAATGGCCGGTAAGGATCAAGAACCCGGTAAGTTCGATGATAGAGAAGCGTCGAAACAACACTTAAGGTCGCTATTTTACTAATGAACTATATGCTCATGAGGTGCTTGAAATAATACGGAGGTAATGACGTCATGACATTTTTCACCTTTTTGCGTTTTACTAAACAACAACATATGCTCCAACAGCAGTTGAAAGAAGCTACAGTCGGGACAAAAACTCTCAAAGCACAGCCATATTTGGAACTCAAGCGAATCTATACCGGGTCTAACTCACAAAGCTACTTTTGCTTGACGCTTTTCGTAGGGTTTTGGCTTAAATACATGCTGAAAGATAACGTAGATCGAAGCAGCCAGGTGTATTTCCTCGACAGTAAGTGTAGCAGTTGAGCTCCTTCCTAGCTGTAGCGTTTTTTCAAGCCCAAATTAAAACATGTTGGCGATGAGATAAAACTGTAAGTCTAATAATATTATATTTACAAACCTATGATGAGAAGTAAGTGCAATTGTATTATTTGAAAAGATAAGATGGATCAGGTTATTTAATACATCAATAAAAGGCAACTTTAAACATATTAACGGGCAATGTGCCAGGAACATCAATCATACCTTGGTCTTAAAGATGTCAGTTGTTTCAAAGCAAATGGCTATGCTGTGGTTTTATTTTATTATATCCTAGGTGTAAATTTTGCTTCCCTTTGTTTGGGGGTACGGTAATATGAATTTTATGATTATGAGTTCAAAACAAAGAGAATAAAATTCATACTTAGGATAAAAGTGAACCACAACTGAGCTGCAATATTAAGTGTTGCAAGTATACGTGGGGGAAGTACTTTAAAGTCTTTGGTTGGAAGGTACTTTCTAAAGGCTAGCTGTTAAAATATGCATGGTAAGTATACTTCCTCTGTTTAGCCCTCTGGATGCTTTTTTTTTTTTTCTAGGGGGACTCCTTAAATGTTTTTGCAGAGGGGAGCTCTGCTTCTCTTTAATGAACATTATTTTTACTGTGGAGAAAAATATTTCAAGCTCAGTGTAAAACTGAATGTATCAGTGACTTAAACCAGTTAATTATATTGTCAAGCTGCTTTATTAGCTTGATTCAGTAATATTGCAGTGCACTTACCATCAAGCATCACATTATCAATGTTGCAGAGGTTGGCAGCTTATTATAAGGTGGTTGATAAGCCTTCAAGCAAGCTGTCTGTAGTTTTGGAAATAAAGAGTCTAAGGTCTCACATAAGTGATGGGAGGCAAAAGATTGGAGTGCCGATATGTTTTTCAGTAAACACGCGCAACTGTATGTGTATAGTGGCGACATTACGCTTACTCAGTGCATGTAAAATAACACAATAGATCTTGCTACCCATTTTCCCTGATTTTATTTCCCCTCCAGGGGACATAATTTCTTTTAACATATCGGGGTTTTCAAAAAAGGGGCAAGAAGCTTTTAAATGAATTTTAATTCATTTAATGAAGCACAGTATCAAAGAAATTAAAGAGAAGAATCGGACTAGAGTAACAGTAACCCAGAGGGGGGGGGGTACTCACCAAAGAGGCTCTGCCCCAGGGACCAACCCTTTACCCTTTGTATGTACCATTTTAGACAGAAAAGGTACCCCTTTTGTATACCCTCTAGTGACAAATGGTACCCCTTTCACATACCTAATTTTGAACTCTGCATCCCTTTTTAACTGCTGTAAATACACCATCTTTACAATATGAATAAATAGCTAAAACAGGTTTTCTTGTCTCTCACATCCATAAAATGCATCTGTGACTGATCTCATTTTGGTCCCTTTCATATACTTCAACTATAAAAACCCCTTCCCTTTCATGTACCTGAAGCCTGAAAAAGGCTTCAGGCTCTATTTAGGCCATTATAGTACCCCCTCCTCCTGCACCGAGAACAGTACTTGATACAGCGATATTGTATGGTATGAATTGCACCAAACGTTTCGTACCCATGAAGAGGTACTTTGATTATTTTACGACATTTTTCTTCAAAAGGAAGGGGTTTGGGATCTCGTTCTTAAGGGGGCGGGGGGTTAATTGAGGATCTGCAGTGAGTGAGAATGTTGCATTCAATGCAATCCAATGGTTTTGATTCAGGAAAGGGTCGTCAGGGGTATTTCGCAGAAAGACAAATGGCGACTGTACGACTTTGAAGCAGTTACTGATTACGGTGAGGAAAATGAGTGAATTAGGTTCCATTAGGGTCATTATACTGGTCTATACTGGGCAAACTGACCTGAAACAAATTGTTTTACAAAATAATAAAATGATATTATTTTATTTTCATGGATCAGTGAAACACTTCAATATCGTGAATGCTTGCAGTGTAGTGGATCTAATAATATTAAAAGCAGAACCAGATTGTTAAAGTAGTCTTACTAATTATGTGATGACGTGGTCAATAACATTTTTCAAAGCAGTCATCTCTATCAAAGAAAATAGAAGAAGTCTGCACACAAGCTACTTGCCTACTTCGATGTATGTTATCTATCATGGAAAAGTAGTTCATTGCTTTGTGGGCTAGACTCAGTATAGATTCGCTTGAGTTCCAAATATGGCTGTACATGTGCTTTGAGACTTTTTGTCCCGATTGGCTTCTTTCAACTGCTGTTGGAGCATATTTTGTTTCCTACGGATAAATGTTTAGTAAAACGCAAAAAGGTGAAAAACGTCATGAACTTATTACCTCCGTATTATTTCAAGCACCTCATGAGCATATAGTTCAAGAAAAATAACGCCGTTGTCGGTTAAGTTTGTTTCGACGGTTCTCTATCATCGATCATCAGCCATATTGGATTTTTATGGAGGTTTCCGCTGACAACTCGTTCCCAGACTTCCGTTTCCCGT
>CALNXK010000082.1:1700000-1705000 GCA_942486035.1 Porites lobata
TGAAAAGTTTCAATGTTTGTTCGAACTGATTAGTGTGTCTTTCCACTTGTGTGACCTTTGTTTATGCGAGTTTTTGTATCGCATTTGCTGAATGAAAATGATGTAAACATCTTCGAGACAATCGAAACTGGGCATTTCAATACTTCAAACTACATCAGATCAGTAGTCGGAGAAGTCCATCTTCTAAATCTAATAAATGAGCTATTACTATTTCTGTCTATTTCTTTAACATTTTACATAAGTATTGATGCGCGAAAAAAATAAAACCTGTGCAACCAAAACTTTGTTTACCAATTTCACCCGAGCTACGGTGATGGAACAAGGAGTAAAGTTGTAGGCGAATCAACTTGTACGTAATTGCTTCCTTCAAGTATGGAAGAATTTGTTCATTGTTCTAAAGATAAGATCACATGCAAAACTGACTTGGATTTTTGTGAACTGTGGTGAAAACAAGAAAATTTTTGCGTGTTGTTCTCCGCCTCTTCTCTCGTAGTCTGCCGTCTGTAGTGGAATCTTAACGTTCTCTATTTGCACGACTCAACCCAGTGCTACAAACAAACGACAACGCTCGTCCAGCCGTAGTTCGTAGGCCGTAGTCTCCGTATCTTAAACTCCCTAATATGGCGGCGGCAGGAAAGAAGACCCTGGCACACAGCAGAAATCACGTGACTGATTTGTCCACGGAGAGTGGAAATTTATTCAAAATGGCGGCCAAGCTAAAGAGTGAGAGGATCTGGGTACAAGGTCTTGAGACCTGGTGAAGAACAAACAAAATGGCGGCAGAGGCAAACTCAAAGAAGCTAAAAATATGAATGAATGCACTTACAAGCCACAGGAATACGGTAGAATGATATAGCGATCTTATTTTCTGTGCAATGACCTGGGTTTAATTTTAAGCCTGAACGTTCTAGCGTACACGGCACTTAACAACTGTCTACAACTTAATTTCTCGATACCGACCTTTCTTCACTGTTTTCTTTTTTTGCCTACCATGAGTGCCAGAGGTTCAGTTTTCTTCTTTCGTGAAAGAGGGAGCTTTTTTTAACCGTGAGCACAATTTATTTCATCTTAGGAATTTCGAGAACAGACCTCTGAAGCCAGGGAATTTTTTGTCATGACGCTCTAAAACCTCTTCCGCTGCGAAATTCAACTAAGCATTAAATTGAGTCGCAGACACTTTGAGCTGATAAGTTATCGTCAGTTTTGTTACAGATCTTCATGAGGTTTTTGACTATTGTTTTTCTATTTGCACACATTTTAACGTAACTCTGATATGTAAAAAAACAATTTTTTTCTGAAAACAAGAGCCATAAAACACTATTTTGTTAATATAATTTGAGGGTACTTTGGTTGAAAATTAAACAGTTCCTTGTTCAGTTTGGATATTTTGTCACTTGATCTGGTACAGGTAATAAAATTATTGTCAATCTTGATCTACTTCACAGTTTTTAGACTTTCTTATTGGCTTTTGATATCTAACCCTGTTCACAATGCTTCCAGGCAATAGAGATAGGAGCCTTATTTAATCTAGAGCAAAGACGCTGGTATTAGTCCCCCACAAAAAAAATGCCGAGTGAAAAAGCTCAAGTACAAGAAGGTTGGAGGTCAAGCAGCCGAGGATCAAAAACAAATCCGAACTTCCAGTTGGTGAATAAACCATCCTGGATCGGTCCACACAAAGTTTTACAGTCGTCATTGATTGATACAGTCTTTTATGAAGAATAAGAAAAGGGGGGAATGTGGGATGGGGGTTAAAAGAGACGGGGGCTTATTGTTAAAACTTTCCACTGAAAAGGAGGGCTTATTTGAGAGAGGGGGCCTTAATAGAGGATTTAAGATGTTGTTATAATTGTTTTTTTTGGCCTCTCAGATGTAACAAATAAAAAGCATTAACCCCACTTTAATAGCTAGCAAAAGGTGAAGAGTGTTTCCAGTAATATATCAAACAACAGTGTTTCATCACCAGATGAAACACCGAGAAGAGAGTTAAAAATACGACGCGCAGCGGAGTATTTTTGACCAACTTCGAGGTGTTTCATCTGGTGATGAAACACTGTGTCGAATGTTTTTCCATTGTTTGTAATATAGCAATCCAAAAGTATTCTCCACTTTGAAATAGATTCGATTTTTAGAGCAAAAACTTTCTTACTCCCTGACTTTGGTTTATTTTACATATTACTTGGGGCTGCACTTTGCCATGTCAATGTGCAAATTGACTAAAGGCTAGACTCCAGTTGTTCAAAAATTTGATAGTCCTATCTGAGTCATGTGCACTGTAAAAGTTCCTATCTCATTTGGAGATAATAGATCTTTTAAGTCAAACACGCTTTGCTCGTCAGGTGGGCCCTTTCGTACTCTTATTAAATTGAGACATGACTTGGTAGTGGTGTGCTGATTATCGATCATAATCTATCATTGATCAGAAACCTAAAGCAAAGTGAGTATTGCTTATACAAATGCTCAATTGATTGTTGTGGAAAATTCACAAAAACATTGTTGACAAATATGGATATTAATACACCTGTGTTGTCTTTTTGATGGGCTCTTAATGTAGTTTATATGATGTTTGGTTGGTTTAACTATGTGACAGATAAGCCTCTGCTTGCAGGGTAGGTTTTTTGTTTTGTTCACTTACAAAATTATTTTCAGTGTTGAAAATGGCGCACAGGGGGCACAAAACTATAATCTACTATAATCGATCATCAGTTTAATAGTTGTGTTAATCTGATTATTTCTGATGATATAATTATGATATAGACACTATGACTAAGACTAACCAACACCTTAAAGTAGACTTTGGAAGTATTTAGGCCAGCACATCTAACAGCTGCAACCTCACAGCCCAACACCTAAACAAGCTAAAAGCCTTGCCTTGTCCCTGTGTGGTATTTTCTCAAGCCTTCTTGGTCAATTCATTTCAGTGACTTGTCTTAGGCAAACTGGAGGGAAATTGTTTCAGAATTTCTCTTGGGACCAGGTGACCCGAACCTCATTGGCCGTGACTAGGCAACTAAAAGCTCACTATGCTAATGGGGACTCTGGTGCAAAACACTTCAAAAGCCTTGGCATCCCTACATGAAAAATCCCATGATCAAGACACTGCAGGCCCTTTCCACTCTTGTTTATTCAGTGGATAGTGATATATGCACTCTTTGAAGCAGTTTATTTTTGTGAATCCAAGTTTTAGAACTGAATTATAGCTGCTTCATAATCATACCCAGCTGGTTTTGGAATAGTACTGTACTAGCCACTATTTCACCTGGTCCACAAACCCCCTTTTCAAACATATAGTTACAAGAACAACGTGCAGTGACAAGAACAACATGCACACTAGCCTACAGTAATTAGAAGCTCAATTGACAGGTTTTAGTTTGACAGAAAACGTATTTATCTTAGGGTCACTGTCACCCCATGTAAGGGAATCTGGAATCTGGGAAATTTTTCTCGTGGAATCTGGAATAAAGGGCAAGTACTCTGCATCCCACTTATAATTGGAATCTGGAATCCAAGTTCCACTGACAAAGAATCCAGAATGCAGTATCCATGGCGCAGAATTGAGAATCCAAGACTGTCAGATTTCCTTGCATGGGCTGATCACTGTTTTCAACTTGATAGAATAAGACATCATGTGCTTTCATTATTTTATTTTTGCAACTAGAAAGAAATCCCACAAGCTTCAATACATTAATATACAAGTTTTTCATTTCTGAGAAAAGGAAACAGTTTATTTTCCCAAAGTCTCTGTATTTAGCTGTATTTTACTGCCACTGAAATGAGCAAATAATAATAAATTATCATTATTGTGACACTAAAAACTGAATAAATGAAAAGTCAGGATTAAAAATATCAAAGGATAGCGACACTATGTTTGGCTTCAATTCTTAGTTTTGTTTCGACATCTGCCTCTCTCGCTGCTCATCCCCCTTCAAAATCACAGTGGAAAAAATTAAAAGAAGGCCAGGTTAGGCCCATGCATGTTACGATCAAATGAAAAAAAATGTTTCACTAGACAAAAAAACTGCTGAGACAAAGCGCAGATTATGCAAGATTTCCGTATAGCCCCATACATCAGTAATATTATGCATACAGCTTTTGTTCAAAGAAAACAAAAGGCAGAACAATACTAAACCCTTGCAAACGGACAGCTAAATTTATTGATAAGCTGAAGTCTTGCAAGTATTCTTTGACAAATCGGGAATTAAAGAAACAAATCTTTAGTAATTTGGAACACAAAAACCAAATAGCACGAGCAACAGAAATACCTCTACGCGTTATAATATTCCCAGCGATTACCATTTCAGATATCACTATATTGGAATCTTTGCCTTCCAACGGTACAGTCACAGTTTTCCGAACAATCAGATCTGAATTCTGTCCACCTTTTAGGTCTCAAACACCGAAGAAAGCACTTCTAAGCCTCTACGAAGCCCTCTATCTATCTATCTATCTATCTATCTATCTATCTATCTATCTATCTATCTATCTATCTATCTATCTGTCTGTCTGTCTGTCTGTCTGTCTGTCTGTCTGTCTATCTATCTGTCTATCTATCTATCTCTATATCTATATCTATGTATATTAGTAAGAGAAAAATCGTTTAAAAAGGGTATACATGTATACAGTCGACTCCAATAACTCGAACCCTAGCTACTGACTCAAACCTCGTGCTGACTCGAAGTAATACTAATTTTTGTTTCTCTTCAGATCATTTCTATATAATTTTACCCTCATTAACTCGAACCATGTTTTAAGCGTGTGTCAAGTAAAAGAATTGACTTACCGTAATGATTCGATTTAGCGCCCAGGTGCTTATTTACTTTTGGTGCCTCTAGGGAGGACGCTTATTCGGGACAGGGCGCTTATTTCTTTTTTGAGAAACAACCAAATGTTAAAAAAAGAACTTTGATATTTATTTAAAAGTGAACAACACTTGACACTGTCGCAGTAAAAAAAACTGACGGTGAATGCTCAGTTAACGCGAGGGACTTACCTTGAAACTT